>JAVIAB010000126.1:72047382-72527382 GCA_032433765.1 Megaustenia siamemsis | reverse complement strand
TCTCGACCAGGGGTGGTTGTCTCGACCAGGGCTGGTTGTCTCGACCAGGGCTGGTTGTCTCGACCAGGGGTAGTTGTCTCGACCAGGGCTGGTTGTCTCGACCAGGGGTGGTTGTCTCGACCAGGGCTGGTTGTCTCGACCAGGGGTGGTTGTGTTGAGACCAGGGGTGGTTGCCGCTTGAGACCAGGGGTGGTTGCCGCAGAGAGAAATCATAAGTAAAAATCCCATCTGGTGCAGCCGGGATTTGAACCACAACCTCTCCGTATCGATGCCGGCGTTTTGCCTCGAGACCAACCTGACCCCTATTGCTTCTTTCTAATGAATTTCCTGGTTGGTCTCTTTAGCTGTTCAGGGACCTTTCAACATTTTTCTGAGAAATCCTATCTCTGGGATCTCTGTTGTTTACTGTCCATGATTCGCTTCTATAGGTCAGAATTTGCTCTACATAGCAACGACGAACTCTTTCTCACTTCTATTGAAATAGACTTTGTTGCATAAGATATTTTTCATTTTCTGAAATACTATTTTGGCCTGAGCTATTCTGCTTTTTATTTCTGTGGTGCATCTCCCATCTGATGTTATTATTATGCCCAAGTATTTCAAACGTTGCACTTGTTTCAGATTTGTCTCGTTTATTTTTATGCTGCATGATGGTGGTGATTGTTTCTTCGATATGACCATTACTTCTGGTTTATTTTTACTATTCAGACTGAGACCTTTCTTGTTGCTTTCTTCTACTATTATGTCTATCATTTCTTGTTGTTCATTCTCTGTCTCTGCTATTAAGACTGTGTCATGCGCATATCGCAAATTATTTATAGACCATTGACTTCACTTCCTTCTATATCTACTATTGATCTCATTATTTTCGCTATAAGGTGAAAACAAATCCGGCATGTTTCCAAGAGGCCAACAATAACTGTTAGTCGAGGCCTCGAACGAATTATCGCATTTGTAGATTTCACTTCACCAGAGCTCCTAGACTTTTGATTAATTAAAGATAGCCTTATGCAGTAACACCAAAACTCCTCGCTCTAAAGCATTATTCCAATTACCAACGCTGATTCACAGTGGTATCTCGATATTAATTCACAAATAATTGAACTTCAAGAAAGGGGCCATAAACGGAGTCGAATGAGTTATTGTTGATATACGTTGTTCCTAAAGGTAGCTCGGTGCGAGGATTTACTTCAAAACATTTTCAAGAAGCGCTTGTATGTTCAGTTTATATGTTCAGCGTGTATGTTCAGCTTGTATGTTCAGCTTGTATGTTCAGTTTCTATGTTCAGCTTGTATGTTCAGTTTGTATGTTCAGCTTGTATGTTCAGCTTGTATGTTCAGTTTCTATGTTCAGCTTGTATGTTCAGTTTGTATGTTCAGCTTGTATGTTCAGTTTCTATGTTCAGTTTCTATGTTCAGTTTCTATGTTCAGCTTGTATGTTCAGCTTGTATGTTCAGTTTGTATGTTCAGCTTGTATGTTCAGCTTGTATGTTCAGCTTGTATGTTCAGTTTCTATGTTCAGCTTGTATGTTCAGCTTGTATGTTCAGCTTGTATGTTCAGCTTGTATGTTCAGCTTGTATGTTCAGCTTGTATGTTCAGTTTGTATGTTCAGTTTCTATGTTCAGTTTCTATGTTTAGCTTGTATGTTCAGCTTGTATGTTCAGCTTGTATGTTCAGCTTGTATGTTCAGTTTGTATGTTCAGTTTCTATGTTCAGCTTGTATGTTCAGCTTGTATGTTCAGCTTGTATGTTCAGCTTGTATGTTCAGCTTGTATGTTCAGCTTGTATGTTCAGTTTCTATGTTCAGTTTCTATGTTTAGCTTGTATGTTCAGTTTGTATGTTCAGTTTCTATGTTCAGTTTCTATGTTCAGCTTGTATGTTCAGCTTGTATGTTCAGCTTGTATGTTCAGCATGTATGTTCAGCTTGTATGTTCAGCTTGTATGTTCAGTTTGTATGTTCAGTTTCTATGTTCAGCTTGTATGTTCAGTTTGTATGTTCAGCTTGTATGTTCAGTTTGTATGTTCAGCTTGTATGTTCAGCTTGTATGTTCAGCTTGTATGTTCAGCTTGTATGTTCAGTTTCTATGTTCAGTTTCTATGTTCAGTTTCTATGTTCAGTTTCTATGTTCAGCTTGTATGTTCAGCTTGTATGTTCAGCTTGTATGTTCAGCTTGTATGTTCAGCTTGTATGTTCAGTTTCTATGTTCAGTTTCTATGTTCAGTTTCTATGTTCAGTTTCTATGTTCAGCTTGTATGTTCAGCTTGTATGTTCAGCTTGTATGTTCAGCTTGTATGTTCAGCTTGTATGTTCAGCTTGTATGTTCAGTTTGTATGTTCAGTTTCTATGTTCAGCTTGTATGTTCAGTTTGTATGTTCAGTTTCTATGTTCAGCTTGTATGTTCAGCTTGTATGTTCAGCTTGTATGTTCAGTTTCTATGTTCAGTTTCTATGTTCAGCTTGTATGTTCAGCTTGTATGTTCAGCTTGTATGTTCAGCTTGTATGTTCAGCTTGTATGTTCAGTTTCTATGTTCAGTTTCTATGTTCAGCTTGTATTTTCAGTTTGTATGTTCAGTTTGTATGTTCAGCTTGTATGTTCAGCTTGTATGTTCAGTTTCTATGTTCAGCTTGTATGTTCAGTTTGTATGTTCAGTTTGTATGTTCAGATTGTATGTTTAGTTTGTATGTTCAGCTTGTATGTTCAGTTTGTATGTTCAGTTTGTATGTTCAGATTGTATGTTTAGTTTGTATGTTTAGTTTGTATGTTTAGCTTGTATGTTCAGTTTATATGTTCAGCTTGTATGTTCAGTTTGTATGTTCAGTTTGTATGTTCAGATTGTATGTTTAGTTTGTATGTTTAGTTTGTATGTTCAGCTTGTATGTTCAGATTGTATGTTTAGTTTGTATGTTTAGTTTGTATGTTTAGCTTGTATGTTCAGCTTGTATGTTTAGTTTGTATCTTTAGTTTGTATGTTCAGCTTGTATGTTCAGCTTGTATCCATGTAGTTATATCCATGTAGTTATATCCATGTAGTTATATTCATGTAGTTATATCCATGTAGTTATATTCATGTAGATATATCCATGTAGTTGTATTCATGTAGATATATCCATGTAGTTATATCCATGTAGTTGTATTCATGTAGATATATCCATGTACTTATATTCTTGTAGTTATATCCATGTAGTTATATCCATGTAGTTATATCCATGTAATTGTATTCATGTAGATCAAAATAGTTACATCCATGTAGCTATATCCATGTAGTTATATGCAATTATTTATATCCATGTATTTATATCCATGTAGTTATATGCAATTATTTATATCCATGTATTTATATCCATGTAGTTATATCCATGTAATTATATCCATGTAATTTTATCTACGTAATTGTATCTATGAAGTTATATCCATGTAGTTATATCCATGAAGTTATATCCATGTAGTTATATCCATGTAATTATATCCATGTAATTATATCCATGCAATTATATCCATGTAAGTAAATCAATGTAGTTTTATATTTGAAGTTATATCCATCCACAAATTCTTCATACAAATCTGTCGGATAAACACAAGCGTTATCCATCAGCAGAGAGACTATAGGTGGGGACTTCTTTCATCTGTGGATCCATTCATGGACCTCACGCAACAAGCTTGAAAACCTTCGGGACACAACGTGCGAATACTGAATCGAATTTTACTCAAAGGTGTTGAAGGAGCTAAATGAAGAAGTAGAAACAGCGAATGTCTTTGTACTATACTTTCCGCATTTGTTTATATCTGCTTTAGGTCCACCAAATGGGGACTGGTTGGTGTCTAGGCAAAGCGCCGGCCTCGAGACAGAAAGGTTGTGGGTTCAAATCCCGGCTGCACCTGTTAGGATTTTTATTTATGACAACCACCCCTGGTTTCAACAGCGAGGCCCGGCTTAAAACGTCAGTTACTTATGGACGGAAAAAATATGAGTACCTCCGAAGACGGAGTTATCAGCCTGTGCGGCGAGGGACCCCTGGCTGCCAACCGAGCTGCACACGGCTGCCAGGGAAAACCGGATTAACACGCAAAATTCAGTTCCTAGTCTGAGGGGGCTTCGTCAGAGGTCAAAGTTGGCGAACGAGTGAATTAAAAAAAAAAAGCTCCACCAAATGCTGGAAATGATTTCATCAACGAAACAAATATCTGGCCATTCATCAGGTGTGCTAGCTGTCAACAGGTGTGCTACCTATCAACAGGTGTGCTACCTATAATGGGATGCGTTTCATATAAACAGGTGTGCAGCCTATACGGTTGTAGTTATATGCAAAGGCCGTGATCATACACAAGGATACACACAAATAAATGTAGCCGTTAATGTACTAGAAATAAACGTGGCTGTTAATCTACCAGAAATAAACGTGGCCGTTAATCTACCAGAAATAAACGTGGCCGTTAATCTACCAGAAATAAACGTGGCCGTTAATCTACCAGAAATAAATGTAGCTGTTAATCTACCAGAAATAAATGTAGCCGTTAATCTACCAGAAATAAATGTAGCCGTTAATCTACCAGAAATAAATGTAGCTGTTAATCTACCAGAAATAAACGTAGCTGTTAATCTACCAGAAATAAATGTAGCTGTTAATCTACCAGAAATAAATGTAGCTGTTAATCTACCAGAAATAAATGTAGCTGTTAATCTACTAGAAATAAATGTAGCTGTTAATCTACCAGAAATAAATGTAGCTGTTAATCTATCAGAAATAAATGTAGCTGTTAATCTACCAGAAATAAACGTAGCTGTTAATCTACCAGAAATAAATGTAGCTGTTAATCTACCAGAAATAAACGTGGCCGTTAATCTACCAGAAATAAATCTGGCCGTTAATCTACCAGAAATAAATGGTGCGCTATTCTACCAATCAGAAAGATTGCCTCTACTCTTCAATAACATTTCTGAGACTAAATACAAAATAAACAAGTCAAAATATATTCATGAAATAAAATAACAATATTCTCGGCAACCTATCTTTGTCTGTAGAAGAAGGAATCATTGTTCTCTAGTGTTGCAAACACATGTATGGAAGTAAATCATGGACAATCAGTAGACAAAACAAAAGGTTACTCGGAAGCTACAGAAATGGGCTTTCACAGAAGAATATTGAAAATATCAGGGACAACTAAAAGAACGTTGAGAAATTCCTGGGAGAGATAAAAACACCAAGAAATATTTTGACGGAAAAGCGGGCAACGTTTTGTGATCTGAGCACGGGATCTGTAAACCACGAAGACGTCAAAGACCAGATACCATCACCTATTGAAGACATAGAAATTACCTAGTTCGCATTCACGAGCGATTGTAATGTAAAAATCCTGTTAGTGATGAATAGTGGAAGACCGAAAAGAGAGTGGAATGAAAGGGAGAAGGGTGTGACAGAAAAGGGGATGAGGGAGAAAATCCAACAGAAAATTATAACTAGAAAGTTTACCGTATAGGGTGGGTGGGGGGTGTGTTGTTGTGCATTTATGTGTTACTTTTAGTTAATTAACTTGTTGAGCTCATGAACGGAGTGTGTAATCATTTTCAAATCAACACAAGGGTCGATCAAAATAGTTTGACGGGCCAGTTCTGGTTCTCGGGCCTTAAGTTGTCCACCTCTTTTCTAAATTTTAACAGAAAATGATAGATCACTTTCTGTGGATACGTCACGACAAGAAGAAGACTGTAAAATATGACAACAGAAAACGTGGCAAATAAAAAAAGGTAGAGGACGACAACGAGCTAAGGAAGTTTAGCAAATTGGCCCTAAGACAAAATAAAAAATAAATAAAAAGAACTGACGGATAAAAGACAGAACGACACGATCACAAACGCTTGTGAGATAGTGATGTTAACTGTTCAATGGCAAATGTAGCAATAATTCTACAAACAACAAATGTAGCAATAATTCTACAAACAACAAATGTAGCAATAATTCTACAAACAACAAATGTAGCAATAATTCTACAAACAACAAATGTAGCAATAATTCTACAAACAACAAATGTTGCAATAATTATACAAACAAGAAATGTAGCAATAATTCTACAAACAACAAATGTAGCAATAATTCTACAAACAACAAATGTAGCAATAATTCTACAAACAACAAATGTAGCAATAATTCTACAAACAACAAATGTAGCAATAATTCTACAAACAACAAATGTTGCAATAATTCTACAAACAACAAATGTTGCAATAATTCTACAAACAACAAATGTAGCAATAATTCTACAAACATCAAATGTAGCAATAATTCTACAAACAACAAATGTAGCAATAATTCTACAAACAACAAATGTAGCAATAATTCTACAAACAACAAATGTAGCAATAATTCTACAAACAACAAATGTAGCAATAATTCTGCAAACAACAAATGTAGCCGCAGTTCTACAAACAGCAAATGTAGCAATAATTCAATAACAACAAATGTAGCCGCAGTTCTACAAACAACAAATGTGGCCACAGTTCTACAAACAACAAAATGTAGCCGCAGTTCTACAAACAACAAATGTAGCAATAATTCTATAACAACAAATGTAGCCGCAGTTCTACAAGCAACAAATGTGGCCACAGTTCTACAAACAATAAGTGTAGCCTCTATTCTAGAAACAATAAATGTAGCCGCAGCTCTACAAACGGAAATGTAGCCACTATTTTACAAATAATACATCTACCACCTTTCTAGCAACGATAAATATAACCTCTATTATAGAAACAATAGTAGGAACAAAACCCTGCCAAGAATGTATAGAACAACAACAACTTAAATGGTTTGGCCACCTGGTCAGAATGAATCCTCACCAATCACCATCAAGGGCGTTCTTCTCGAGAATGCATGGAAAAAGACCAAGAGGAAGACCCAGAAGAAGATGGATAGATGCAGTGACAGAGACATGTAACAACAAAGGAAAATCACTAATTCAGACAGTTCGAGCAGCACAAGAACGACAAATGATATAAACCACGACACCTTTTAGGTATCAGTGAAAGAGAAAAGAAGAAGAAGATTATAGAAACAATAAATGTTGTCTCTATTACAGAGACAATAAATGTAGCCTCCATAATATAAACAATAAATGTAGCCTCTATTATAGATTTAATAAATGTTGTCTCTATTACAGAGACAATAAATGTAGCCTCCATAATATAAACAATAAATGTAGCCTCTATTATAGATTTAATAAATGTAGTCTCTTTAATAGAGACAATAAATGTAGCCTCCATAATATAAACAATAAATGTAGCCTCTATTATAGATTTAATAAATGTAGTCTCTTTAATAGAGACAATAAATGTAGCCTCCATAATATAAACAATAAATGTAGCCTCTATTATAGATTTAATAAATGTAGTCTCTTTAATAGAGACAATAAATGTAGCCTCCATAATATAAACAATAAATGTAGCCTTTGCTTAAAGAGACAATAAATGGTGTTATCTATATCCAATGTACAGTAATTGTATCTGTTGCTCAAATGTAAGAAATGTTAAATAATTCCAACGATAATTTTAACAGCCCCCACTGAAGCAAAATGTTAGGTAATTGACGAGTTTAGTGTCCTAAATTATTTCTTCTAAACGAGTGATCTCCCCTCACTGCCGGACATACTCTAACTATCAGCTGTGTCTTGCTTGTGTGCATTTAATTTTATTTTTTTCAACAAAGTTTAGGTTTAGGTTTAGGTTTAGGCTTAGGCTTAGGTTTAGGCTTAGGTTTAGTCTAGGCTATACCAAACCCTAAACCTCACCCAGGGCTCTTCGAAGGACAGATTCAAGAGCGACCGAATAAATTGCAAGGGGACGTGACTCCGAGCAGAAATAATTAGGAACACTAAATTCGTAAGTTACCACATTTTGCTTGTCACTTATCATCATCATCATCATCATCACTTGCTTTCTCCGCAACGAAGGTTGGCTACCATGGATCGCCATTCTACTCTGTTTCTTGCTTTGATGGTGCAGGCTGACATAGATTGACTTGTCCATCTTTTGATGTTACTCGTCCATGTTAGTCTTGGTCTACCTCTGCCTCTTTTACCTTGTATTTTTCCTTCTAATATTACTGTTAGTAGGCTGTTGTGTCTTTTAACATGCCCCAAAAATTTCATTTGTCTTGTCTTAATTGTATTTAGTAGTTCTCTTTTTATTTTCAGTTGTTTTAAAACTTCATCGTTTGTTATCTTTTCTTTCCATCCAATTCTACCTATTCTTCTACAAATCCACATTTCAAAGGCTTCAATTTTCTGTTCTGTTTTCTTGTCTAATGTCCATGTTTCTGCACCATACAGGAATATTGAGAAGACGTAACATTTTGCCATTCTTAGTTTCAGCACTGTTGATATTTGTTTTGTTGTTAGTATATTTTTCATGGCATTAAAATTACTTTTTGCCATTCCTATTCTTTTGTTTATTTCAGTTTTGCATTTTCCATCAACATCAGCGTTGTAAATCAACATCAGCGTTGTACATCAACATCAGCGTTGTACATCAACATCAGCATTTTCCATCAACATCAGCGTTGTACATCAACATCAGCGTTGTACACCAACATCAACATTGTACATCAACATCAGCGTTGTACATCAACATCAGCGTTGTACATCAACATCATCATTGTACATCAACATCAGCATTGTACATCAACATCAGCATTGTACATCAACATCAGCATTTTCCATCAACATCAGCGTTGTACATCAACATCAGCGTTGTACACCAACATCAACATTGTACATCAACATCAGCGTTGTACATCAACATCAGCGTTGTACATCAACATCATCATTGTACATCAACATCAGCATTGTACATCAACATCAGCGTTGTACATCAACATCAGCGTTGTACACCAACATCAACATTGTACATCAACATCAGCGTTGTACATCAACATCAGCGTTGTACATCAACATCATCATTGTACATCAACATCAGCATTGTACATCAACATCAGCATTGTACATCAACATCAGCATTTTCCATCAACATCAGCGTTGTACATCAACATCAGCGTTGTACATCAACATCAGCATTGTACATCAACATCAGCATTGTACATCAACATCAGCATTGTACATTAGGGTGACCATTCGTCCCCGATTTCCGGGGACAGTCCCCGGAATGTAGAAGTTGTCCCCGAAAGAAATTTGTCCCCGATTTCAGTGAATAAATAAATGTTCATACACGGAATCGGCCCTCTTTTAAAGTAATCACTAGGACTCAGGACGTTACTGAGTTGTGTTTCTTTATCCCAGACTGAGCGGCATTAGCAAGAAGATAAAAGAGAAGTCTTGGACGCGTTGTGTCGGAGATAGCTCTTTGAACTCTTGAAGCGCGTTGCTACGTCACTTCTATTCCCACCACTCACTTCTATTGGGATGGGTTTAATTTTTTAAAAAAGCAGACACTCTCTCTCCCCCCATCCCTGCCATTCCGGACATCTCCCGCCAAAGTATCTCGCCAAAGTCGCCAACAGTAAAAACTAACATTAATTTATCGTGTGAAAGCTTCAGTGAAAAACTTGCTTCAAATCATGAGATCTTGAGAAAGATACACTCAAAAAACAAGTACCACGCCGAGGCAACAACCTCTTCAGTAGAAATAAGGTACTGTAAACATTACTTTAATACTGCATTTGATATCTATATGTTGTTTAAATTGTTTTTATTTTAATTTTTTTATTTGTTTATTGAGAAACACAACTAGCTATTGTAATGTCATTAAGTGCGTGTATCGCATAAGTACCGTGAATATTAACAAAAATAAAATCAAATAGCAGATGAACAGTTATTATGAAATTTCAAGTTATCTTTTTTTTTGTATCTACAGAATTTCTTGCGCACACACAGTCACACACCCACCCACACATATTATAAATATGAATGTAAATAAATATATATATATATATGTATATACACACACACAACCACATACACACACACATATATATACATATATATATACATATATATATACATATATATATACATATATATATATATATATATATATATATATATATATATATATATATATATATATATATATATATATATATATATATATATACATATCGTTCGTCCCCGATTTTGTGGGACAGTCTCAGAAATAAGCAAAAAAAATCCTCTGAAATTTAAAAAAATATGACAAATGTCCCCGGAAACAATGGGAAAAAAATGGTCACCCTATTGTACATCAACAATTAAATAAACAAACAAACAAGCATATATCATAGGCCGCAACTTTGATGAATTTGACCATCATAAAGATAAAGTGGAACATCGAAGATAACCATCGCTCTAGTGATACCTTTTTTGGTGGACCTGTGAGAACCGAGTGACAGGATTAAACGCCATATCCTTTCTCCAGTATGTATTGTCTCGATAAATGATCAATACTTTTCTACTCACAAGACACGACTATCCAAGATAAGTTGTGGTAGTTATTAAGATACAACACATGTTTGAAAACGTCACATTATTTGTTATAATGAAATTGGAAATCGTTGAAGATTAAGGAAACTCGGACAATTTAAAATCTCGCGCTATCCTCGGAATATCAACAGGAGGATCACACTAAGCTTTGCTCTCGTGCTGACTACAATGTACCGGGTAAGGTTAAATGCTAAAGTGGGGTATTCGCTGCAATGCGGGAGGCGAGAGGTCTAATAAAGTCATTAGCAAGCGACGGCACAGTACAATCAGCGGCAACTGTGTGCGTCAGAGGTCGTCAAACTGTACACGACAAGTCACACGTTAAATGGAGGTCTTCAAATTGTACACAAGTCACAGGTTAAATGGAGGTCTTCAAATTGTACACAAGTCACAGGTTAAATGGAGGTCTTCAAATTGTACACAAGTCACACGTTAAATGGAGGTCTTCAAATTGTACACAAGTCACAGGTTAAATGGAGGTCTTCAAATTTTACACAAGTCACACGTTAAATGGAGGTCTTCAAATTGTACACAAGTCACAGGTTAAATGGAGGTCTTCAAATTGTACACAAGTCACAGGTTAAATGGAGGTCTTCAAATTGTACACAAGTCACACGTTAAATAGAGGTTGTCAAACTGTACACGACAAGTCACACGTTAAATAGAGGTCGTGAAACTACACAAGTCACACGTTAAATAGAAGTCGTCAAACTATACACGACTAGTCACACGTTAAATAGAGGTTGTCAAACTGTACACGACAAGTCACACGTTAAATAGAGGTCGTGAAACTACACAAGTCACACGTTAAATAGAGGTCGTGAAACTACACAAGTCACACGTTAAATAGAGGTTGTCAAACTGTACACGACAAGTCACACGTTAAATAGAGGTCGTGAAACTACACAAGTCACACGTTAAATAGAGGTCGTCAAACTATACACGACAAGTCACGCGTTAAATAGAGGTCGTGAAACTACACAAGTCACACGTCAAATAGAGGTCGTCAAACTATATACGACAAGTAACACGTCAAATAGAGGTCGTCAAAATATATACGACAAGTCACACGTCAATTAGAGGTCGTCAAACTATACACGACAAGTCACGCGTTAAATAGAGGTCGTGAAACTACACAAGTCACACGTTAAATAGAGGCCGTCAAACTATACACGACTAGTCACACGTCAAATAGAGGTCGTCAAACTATATACGACAAGTAACACGTTAAATAGAGGTCGTCAAAATATATACGACAAGTCACACGTCAATTAGAGGTCGTCAAAATATATACGACAAGTAACACGTCAAATAGAGGTCGTCAAACTATATACGACAAGTCACACGTCAAATAGAGGTCGTCAAAATATATACGACAAGTCACACGTCAAATAGAGGTCGTCAAACTGTACACGACAGGTCACACGTTAAATAGAGGTCGTGAAACTACACAAGTCACACGTCAAATAGAAGTCGTCAAAATATATACGACAAGTCACACGTCAAATAGAGGTCGTCAAACTATACACGACAAGTCACACGTCAAATAGAAGTCGTCAAAATATATACGACAAGTCACACGTCAAATAGAGGTCGTCAAACTGTACACGACAGGTCACACGTTAAATAGAGGTCGTCAAACTATATACGACAAGTCACACGTCAAATAGAGGTCGTCAAACTATACACGACTAGTCACACGTCAAATCTCATTGATGCTGTCTCCATGAGATGTGTTATTTTTCAGTTATCATTTCATGAGAAATGTCTTTAAAGTCGGTTTCCAGATAACTTTCTTTGTTGAGAATAGTTTCTAAAGTTGATTGCTATTGTCTGCCCTGGACTCGACAATCAAGGACAAACACAAAAATAATCACTACAGAAATGAAATGTGTTGGACGAATGACAGCAAACAGCCTGAGAGATAAGATCAGAAATGAAGAATTCATCAAAATGCTAGGAATAACCCCCGCTATAGAATACATAAAGAAACAACAGATAAAGTGGTTTGGCCACGTTAGAAGACAGAAAGTTCAAAACTCAAGACAATGAGCGCTCAAAAAGCGAGACCACCAGACCCAAGCGTCGACCACGATAAAGATGGATTGACGGAACATTAGAAACACTAGGAAACATCAGCAGTTAAGGATAGCAAAAAAAGTAAAAGACTACAAACTATATCTTCTCTTGACGCTGAAAGACAAATGAGGAATGAAAGAAGAAGGAAAAGATTTTCATGTATTATTCTTTGTAGAAAGTATTTTCTAAAGTGGATATCTAGTTGTTATTCTTTATAGTAACTACTTGTTGGATCTGCAGTTGTTATTCTTTATAGTAACTACTTGTTGGATCTGTAGTTGATATTCCTTTATAGTAACTACTTGTTGGATCTGTAGTTGATATTCTTTATAGTAACTACTTGTTGGATCTGTAGTTGATATTCTTTACAGTAACTACTTGTTGGATCTGTAGTTGATATTCCTTTATAGTAACTACTTGTTGGATCTGTAGTTGATATTCCTTTATAGTAACTACATGCTGGATCTGTAGTTGATATTCTTTATAGTAACTACTTGTTGGATCTGTAGTTGATATTCTTTATAGTAACTACTTGTTGGATCTGTAGTTGATATTCCTTTATAGTAACTACTTGCTGGATCTGTAGTTGATATTCCTTTATAGTAACTACTGTGCGATCTGTAGTTGATATTCCTTTATAGTAACTACTGTGTGATCTGTAGTTGATATTCCTTTATAGTAACTACTGTGTGATCTGTAGTTGATATTCCCATATATTACCTACTGTGTGATCTGTAGTTGATATTCCTTTATAGTAGCTACTTGTTGGATCTGTAGTTGATATTCCTTTATAGTAACTACTTGTTGGATCTGTAGTTGATATTCTTTATAGTAACTACTTGTTGGATCTGTAGTTGATATTCTTTACAGTAACTACTTGTTGGATCTGTAGTTGATATTCCTTTATAGTAACTACTTGTTGGATCTGTAGTTGATATTCCTTTATAGTAACTACATGCTGGATCTGTAGTTGATATTCTTTATAGTAACTACTTGTTGGATCTGTAGTTGATATTCTTTATAGTAACTACTTGTTGGATCTGTAGTTGATATTCCTTTATAGTAACTACTTGCTGGATCTGTAGTTGATATTCCTTTATAGTAACTACTGTGTGATCTGTAGTTGATATTCCTTTATAGTAACTACTGTGTGATCTGTAGTTGATATTCCCATATATTACCTACTGTGTGATCTGTAGTTGATATTCCTTTATAGTAACTACTGTGTGATCTGTAGTTGATATTCTTTTAATAAAAAGAGGAGTAAGACAGGAAAGCATCCTACCACCAAACTTGTTCAATCTATACACTGGGCAAAGCTTAACAAAGGAAAGGGAAATACGAGGTAAAGAGGCAGACCAAGATTAACATGGACGAGTAAAATAAAAAAAAATGAACAAGTCAGCCTATGATAATCTGCACTTTCAAAGCAAGGGACAGAGCGAAATGGCGCTCCATGGTAGCCAACCTTCGATGCGGAGACGGCACTCAGAGATGATGATTTCTTTAATGAAATATTTGTTTGAAATCGATTTTAAATTCATATTCTCTGAAGCATGGCACGAGGCACAGTTTACAATGACAGCAACACATTCGAGAACAAAACAAACAATTGTGACGTTTCGGCCTTGCATACGACAATCTTCATAAACAGACCCCCCCCCCCCCCCCCAAAAAAAAAAAAAAACAAACAAAAAAAAACAAAACAAAAGGGGGCACAGAGCATGAACAGGAAACGCCGTTAATCGTACGTGGACGGATTATCCTCACCGCGCATCGAACAACGAGCCATAAGCGTTCAGATCCTCTCCCCAACAAATCCCGCAGTATGAAACAATAAACTGGTTCACTTGTCTTGCCCTGTTATTCTCGTAGCTCTTCACAATGAAGCAAACCCCCTCTGGACTAACATGCAGACCCAGGAGTCGTTGCAGGGTTGTAGATTCTCGAACAACATCGCAATCTTTTGAAAAAGAAATGAACTCAAGTACTCTTATTTGTGGCAGATGTTTATCATTGTTGACTTAAAGTGTCCGCTCTTATGATGATATTCTACTAATGTCGACGTCTTTTTCTTGTTCTTCACATGAGATCTTTCTAAAGTCGACTTCGAGTTTATAATTCACAGAGATTTTTTGCTTTGTTAGATTTTAATTCTAAGTTTCTAATATATGCCACTGGTGGGGAGGTTGGGGGGGGGGAGAGTACAAGACTAGTTGGGAAATAAGAGAAATAGCCGTGTGTTTAACATCATTGTCTTTAGTGAAGAGAAATAAGAGAAATAGCCGTGTGTTTAACATCATTGTCTTTAGTCAAGAGAAATAAGAGAAATAGCCGTGCGTTTAACAACATCGTCTTTAGTCAAGAGAAATAAGAGAAATAGCCGTGTGTTTAACATCATTGTCTTTAGTGAAGAGAAATAAGAGAAATAGCCGTGCGTTTAACAACATCGTCTTTAGTCAAGAGAAATAAGAGAAATAGCCGTGCGTTTAACATCATAATTTTAGTCAAGAGAAATAGCCGTGCGTCTAACATCATTGTTTTTAGTCAAGAGAAATAAGAGAAATAGCCGTGCGTCTAACATCATTGTTTTTAGTCAAGAGAAATAAGAGAAATAGCCGTGCGTTTAACATCATCGTCTTTAGTCGAGAGAAATAAGAGAAATAGCCATGCGTTTAACATCATCGTCTTTAGTCGAGAGAAATAAGAGAAATAGCTGTACGTTTAACATCATCGTCTTTAGTCGAGAGAAATAAGAGAAATAGCCATGCGTTTAACATCATCGTCTTTAGTCGAGAGAAATAAGAGAAATAGCCGTGCGTTTAACATCATCGTCTTTAGTCAAGAGAAATAAGAGAAATAGCCATGCGTTTAACATCATCGTCTTTAGTTGAGAGAAATAAGAGAAAGCTGTGTGTTTAACATCATCGTCTTTAGTCAAGAGAAATAAGAGAAATAGCCATGCGTTTAACATCATCGTCTTTAGTCGAGAGAAATAAGAGAAATAGCTGTACGTTTAACATCATCGTCTTTAGTCAAGGGATGAAGGTGGACATAAAGAAGAGACAACAAGAGTCTTAAAGAAGCTCCCACGTGGGAAACAGCGAGTAGAAGATAACGGAGCTAATCTATAGATACATTAAACGTCAGCACTGAAGCGAGAAGCAGCAATAATGGGCATAAACTACTTTGCTGAAATTAAAAGGGTTCCTCTGAACAGGTAGATGTGACAAAATACAATGTGCAAAGTCTGACACTTAAGAACATAGGTAGTTAAACACGGAGAGTCGATGTAGCTCGTTTATTGTTGACTAGGAGACATGTAACTCGTTAATTATTGACTAGGAGACATCAGAGTTAGTTGTAACTCGTTAATTATTGACTAGGAGACATCATAGTTAGTTGTAACTCGTTAATTATTTACTAGGAGACATCAGAGTTAGTTGTAACTCGTTAATTATTTACTAGGAGACATCATAGTTAGTTGTAACTCGTTAATTATTTACTAGGAGACATCATAGTTAGTTGTAACTCGTTAATTATTGACTAGGAGACATCAGAGTTAGTTGTAACTCGTTAATTATTTACTAGGAGACATCAGAGTTAGTTGTAACTCGTTAATTATTGACTAGGAGACATCAGAGTTAGTTGTAACTCGTTAATTATTGACTAGGAGACATCAGAGTTAGTTGTAACTCGTTAATTATTTACTAGGAGACATCAGAGTTAGTTGTAACTCGTTAATTATTGACTAGGAGACATCAGAGTTAGTTGTAACTCGTTTATTGTTGACTAGGTGACATCAGAGTTAGTTGTAACTCGTTAATTATTGACTAGAAGACATCAGAGTTAGTTGTAACTCGTTAATTATCGACTAGAAGACATCAGAGTTAGTTGTAACTCGTTAATTATCGACTAGAAGACATCATAGTTAGTTGTAACTCGTTAATTATTGACTAGGAGACATCAGAGTTAGTTGTAACTCGTTAATTATTGACTAGGAGACATCAGAGTTAGTTGTAACTCGTTAATTATTGACTAGGAGACATCAGAGTTAGTTTTAGCTCGTTTATTGTTGACTAGGAGACATCATAGTTAGTTGTAACGCGTTAATTATTGACTAGGAGACATCAGCGTTAGTTGTAACTCGTTAATTATTGACTAGGAGACATCATAGTTAGTTGTAACTCGTTAATTATTGACTAGGAGACATCAGAGCTAGTTGTAACTCGTTAATTATTGACTAGGAGACATCATAGTTAGTTGTAACTCGTTAATTATTTACTAGGAGACATCATAGTTAGTTGTAACTCGTTAATTATTGACTAGGAGACATCAGAGTTAGTTGTAACTCGTTAATTATTGACTAGGAGACATCAGAGTTAGCTGTATCTCGTTAATTATTGACTAGGAGACATCAGAGTTAGTTGTAACTCGTTAATTATTGACTAGGAGACATCAGAGTTAGCTGTAACTCGTTAATTATTGACTAGGAGACATCAGAGTTAGCTGTAACTCGTTAATTATTGACTAGGAGACATCAGAGTTAGCTGTAACTCGTTAATTATTGACTAGGAGACATCAGAGTTAGTTGTAACTCGTTAATTATTGACTAAGATACATCAGAGTTAGTTGTAACTAGTTCATTATATACTAGAGGACATCAGAGGTAGTTGTAACTCGTTAATTATTGACTAGGAGACATCAGAGTTAGTTGTAACTCGTTAATTATTGACTAGGAGACATCATAGTTAGTTGTAACTCGTTAATTATATACTAGAGGACATCAGAGTTAGTTGTAACTCATTCATTATATACTATAGGGCATCATAGTTAGTTGTAACTCATTAATTATATAAGTGATGGTCAACTCAATTTGATGGTTGTATCAAAGTGTTGGTTGTAATAAATTGGTGGCCATCTCAATGTGATGGTAGTGTCAAACTATCAAAGTGGTGACCATCTCAATGTGATGGTAGTGTCAAAGTAGCAAAATGGTGGTCACATCAATGTGATTGTAGTGTCAAAGTGGGCGCCATCTCAATGTGATGGTAGTGTCAAAGTAGTAACATGGTGGTCACATCAATGTGATGGTAGTGTCAAAGTGGTGGCCATCTCAATGTGATGGTAGTGTCAAAGTAGTAAAATAGTGGACACATCAATGTGATGGTAGTGTCAAATTGGTGGCCATTTCGATGTGATGGTTGTACCAAAGTGGTAGTCGTCACAAAGTGATGGTTGTATCAAAGTGGTAGTCGTCACAAAGTGATGGTTGTATCAAAGTGGTAGTCGTCACAAAGTGATGGTTGTATCAAAGTGGTAGTCGTCACAAAGTGATGGTTGTATCAAAGTGGTAGTCGTCACAAAGTGATGGTTATACCAAATAGACACACAAAAGTGATAGTTTTGATTGCAGCTTATTGCGATGTGATAATTATAATGTAATAGTGTTTGTAGCAGTCATTTTTATATCAGTCATTTTTATATCAGTCATTTTTATATCAAAGTCATTTTTGTATCAGTCATTTGTATATTAAAGACATTTTTATATTATTCATTTTTATATCAGTCATTTTTATATCAAAGACATTTTTATATCAAAGACATTTTTATATCAAAGTCATTTTATATCAAAGTCATTTTTATATCAGTCATTTTTATACCTAAGACATTTTTATATCAAAGACATTTTTATATCAAAGTCATTTTTATATCAGTCATTTTTTTTATCAAAGTCATTTTTATATCAAAGACATTTTTATATCAAAGTCATTTTTATATCAAAGTCATTTTTATATCAAAATCATTTTTATATCAAAGTCATTTTTATATCAAAGTCATTTTTATATCAAAGTCATTTTTGTATCAGTCATGTTTGTATCAAAGTCATGTTTGTATCAAAGTCATTTTTATATCAAAGTCATTTTTATATCAAAGTCATTTTTGTATCAGTCATGTTTGTATCAAAGTCATGTTTGTATCAAAGTCATTTTTATATCAAAGTCATTTTTATATCAAAGTCATTTTTATATCAAAGTCATTTTATATCAAAGTCATTTTTATATCAGTCATTTTTATACCTAAGACATTTTTATATCAAAGACATTTTTATATCAAAGTCATTTTTATATCAGTCATTTTTTTATCAAAGTCATTTTTATATCAAAGTCATTTTTATATAAAAGACATTTTATATCAGTCATTTTTATATCAAAGTCATTTTTATATCAAAGACATTTTTATATCAAAGTCATTTTTATATCAAAGTCATTTTTATATCAAAGTCATTTTTATATCAAAGACATTTTTATATCAAAGTCATTTTTATATCAAAGTCATTTTTATATCAAAATCATTTTTATATCAAAGTCATTTTTATATCAAAGTCATTTTTATATCAAAGTCATTTTTGTATCAGTCATGTTTGTATCAAAGTCATGTTTGTATCAAAGTCATTTTTATATCAAAGTCATTTTTATATCAAAGTCATTTTGTATCAGTCATGTTTGTATCAAAGTCATGTTTGTATCAAAGTCATTTTTATATCAAAGTCATTTTTATATCAAAGTCATTTTTATATCAAAGTCATTTTTATATCAAAGTCATTTTTGTATCAGTCATGTTTGTATCAAAGTCATGTTTGTATCAAAGTCATGTTTGTATCAAAGTCATTTTTATATCAAAGTCATTTTTATATCAAAGTCATTTTTGTATCAGTCATGTTTGTATCAAAGTCATGTTTGTATCAAAGTCATTTTTATATCAAAGTCATTTTTATATCAAAGTCATTTTTATATCAAAGTCATTTTTATATCAAAGTCATTTTTGTATCAGTCATGTTTGTATCAAAGTCATGTTTGTATCAAAGTCATGTTTGTATCAAAGTCATGTTTATATCAAAATCATTTTTATATCAAAGTCATTTTTATATCAAAATCATTTTTGTATCAGTCATGTTTGTATCAAAGTCATGTTTGTATCAAAGTCATGTTTGCATCAAAGTCATGCTTGTTTTAAACATATATATTCAAACAACAATCCCCTTTTATTGATGACAAATCTCACAGTTCTATTCAACAACATATTTGAAAACTCTCATTTTCCTCAATTAGAGAAGTAGAAAGTGCTGAAAGCTGGTTGTGTTCGACCTGTGACATGCCTAGACGACTGTAGTAAGGGCTGGCCGTGCAGCACCAACGTGCCGTTCAGCGCAAAACTGCTCAGACGGCAAATACATTAATTGAGTGGTTTTCAAACTTTACAGCGTCGTGTCCATTATCTGCTGGAATAACTTCTAAAGTTTTTTTTAAGTTTCGATTTCAATAGAAGCTTCAATGTAAAGTTTTTTATTTTATTTTTATTTATTTATTTTGGTAGTTGCAGGCCATTATTAATAGCAGAGCCATTCTTAATAGCAGAGACGGAGAATGAACTACAAGAAATGATAAACATAATAGTAAAAGAAAGCAACAAGAGAGGTCTCAGTCTGAATAGTAAGAAAACAGAAGTAATGGTCATATCGAAGAAACAATCATCACCATCATGCAGCATAAAAATAAACAAGACAAATCTGAAACAAGTGCAACGTGTCAAATACTTGGGCACAATAATTACATCAGATGGGAGATGCACCACAGAAATAAAAAAAAAAAAAAAAGCAGAATAGCTCAGGCCAAAATAGCATTTCAGAAAATGAAAAATATCTTATGCAACAAATCTATGTCAATAGAAATGAGAAAGAGAGTTCATCGGTGCTATATAGAACCAATTCTGACCTATGGAAGCGAATCATGGACAGTAGACAAACAAATGAAAAGACGATTAGAGGCCACAGAGATGGGATTTCTCAGAAGAATGTTGAAAGTTTCCGTGGACAGCTAAAAAGACCAATGTAGAAATTCTCAAAGAGGCCAACACAAAAAGGCAGCTCCTAAAAAACATCAGAAAGAAACAATCAACATTTTTCGGGCACATCATGAGAAGAGGAAAGTTGGAATACTTGGTTAAAACTGGCAAAATACAAGGAAAGAGAGATCGCGGACGACAAAGAGAGAAAATACTAGATAGCTTGGTGTCATGGCATGGAAAACAGTCAACAACAGAACTGATACGATGTACTGTGGATAGAAGATTGTGGAAGGACATGATCGCTTACGCCAACCGGTACAACATTTGATGATGATGATGATGCAGGCCATCAATGCGATGTTTGTTTTCTGAAGTCAATGTCTTATCAATGTTTCTGAGAATAAATATGTTTTTCTTTTACTGCTAGTATTTTGTTCATCTTCTTTGATCAAATGTATTATTCTTCTTGTTGTTGATAGGAACATCAGCCCTGCACACCGGACAGATCCATAGGTGCTTCCACACTCCGCTGGGGAATCTGGGGAAAGTCCGAGGAGAATGCAGGCCGACATAACCGAACTCAGTAACACGGCCTGAGATCCATGCTGTGGCTAGCTTTTGTTGACATTTTGGCAGCGGCACAACTTTATGTCTCTCTCTTCTCATTTATAATTGTCTTGGGCTCTTTAACGTGCGCGAACATACACCAGGTTCCCCTCTTTATTGCTGTTATTAGAAAGCTTTATATCGGATCTCACTGCAGAGAGAGAGCTTTATATCGGATCTCGCTGCAGAGAGAGAGCTTTATATCGGATCTCACTGCACAGAGAGAAGGCTTTATATCGGATCTCACTGCACAGAGAGAAGGCTTTATATCGGATATCACTGCACAGAGAGAGCTTTATATCGGATCTCACTGCAGAGAGAGAGAGAGCTTTATATCGGATCTCACTGCACAGAGAGAGCTTTATATCGGATCTCACTGCAGAGAGAGCTTTATATCGGATCTCACTGCAGAGAGAGAGAGCTTTATATCGGATCTCACTGCACAGAGAGAGCTTTATATCGGATCTCACTGCACAGAGAGAGCTTTATATCGGATCTCACTGCAGAGAGAGAGAGCTTTATATCGGATCTCACTGCAGAGAGAGGGCTATATATCGGATCTCACTGCAGAGAGAGAGCTTTATATCGGATCTCACTGCAGAGAGAGAGAGAGCTTTATATCGGATCTCACTGCACAGAGAGAGCTTTATATCGGATCTCACTGCAGAGAGAGAGAGAGCTTTATATCGGATCTCACTGCACAGAGAGAGAGCTTTATATCGGATCTCACTGCAGAGAGAGAGAGAGAGAGCTTTATATCGGATCTCACTGCACAGAGAGGGCTTTATATCGGATCTCACTGCAGAGAGAGAGAAAGCTTTATATCGGATCTCACTGCACAGAGAGGGCTTTGTATCGGATCTCACTGCAGAGAGAGAGAGCTTTATATCGGATCTCACTGCAGAGAGAGAGAGAGCTTTATATCGGATCTCACTGCACAGAGAGAAAGCTTTATATCGGATCTCACTGCAGAGAGAGAGAGAGAGAGAGAGAGAGAGAGCTTTATATCGGATCTCACTGCACAGAGAGGGCTTTATATCGGATCTCACTGCAGAGAGAGAGAAAGCTTTATATCGGATCTCACTGCACAGAGAGGGCTTTGTATCGGATCTCACTGCAGAGAGAAAGAGAGAGAGAGCTTTATATCGGATCTCACTGCAGAGAGAGAGAGAGCTTTATATCGGATCTCACTGCAGAGAGAAAGAGAGAGAGAGCTTTATATCGGATCTCACTGCAGAGAGAGAGAGAGAGAGAGCTTTATATCGGATCTCACTGCAGAGAGAAAGAGAGAGAGAGCTTTATATCGGATCTCACAGCAGATAGAGAGCTTTATATCGGATATCACTGCAGAGAGAGAGAGAGAGAGAGAGAGAGAGAGCTTTATATCTGATCTCACTGCAGAGAGAGGGCTTTACATCGGATCTCACTGCACAGAGAGAGTTTTACATCGGATCTCACTGCGCAGAGATAGTTTTACATCGGATCTCACTGCAGAGAGAGGGCTTTACATCGGATCTCACTGCACGCAGAGAGTTTACATCGGATCTCACTGCACGCAGAGAGTTTTACATCGGATCTCACTACACAGAGAGAGTTTTACATCGGATCTCACTACACAGAGAGAGTTTTACATCGGATCTCACTGCGCAGAGATAGTTTTACATCGGATCTCACTGCAGAGAGAGGGCTTTACGTCGGATCTCACTGCACAGAGAGAGTTTACATCGGATCTCACTGCACGCAGAGAGTTTTACATCGGATCTCACTACACAGAGAGAGTTTTACATCGGATCTCACTACACAGAGAGAGTTTTACATCGGATCTCACTGCACGCAGAGAGTTTTACATAGGATCTCACTACACAGAGAGAGTTTTACATAGGATCTCACTACACAGAAAGTGTTTTACATAGGATCTCACTACACAGAAAGTGTTTTACATAGGATCCCACTACAAAGAGAGGGCTTTACATCGGATCTCACTACATAGAGTGAGCTTTACATCGGATCTCACTACATAGAGTGAGCTTTACATCAGATCTCGCTACATAGAGAGAGCTTTACATCGGATCTCACTACATAGAGAGACCTTACATCGGATTCACTACATAGAGAGACCTTACATCGGATTCACTACATAGAGAGACCTTACATCGGTTTCACTACATAGAGAGACCTTACATCGGATTCACTACATAGAGAGACCTTACATCGGTTTCACTACATAGAGAGACCTTACATCGGATTCACTACATAGAGAGAGCTTACATCGGTTTCACTACATAGAGAGACCTTACATCGGATTCACTACATAGAGAGACCTTACATCGGTTTCACTACATAGAGAGAGCTTACATCAGTTTCACTACATAGAGAGACCTTACATCGGATCTCACTACACAGAAGAGAGACCTTACATCGGATCTCACTACATAGAGAGAGCTTTACATCGGATCTCACTACACAGAGAGACCTTACATCGGATCTCACTACACAGAGAGACCTTACATCGGATCTCACTACACAGAGAGACCTTACATCAGATCTCACTACATAGAGAGACCTTACATCGGATCTCACTACATAGAGAGACCTTACATCGGATCTCACTACATAGAGAGACCTTACATCGAATCTCACTACATAGAGAGACCTTACATCGGATCTCACTACACAGAGAGACCTTACATCGGATCTCACTACATAGAGAGAACTTACATCGGATCTCACTACATAGAGAGACCTTACATCGGATCTCACTACATAGAGAGACCTTACATCGGATCTCACTACATAGAGAGACCCTACATCGGTTTCACTACACTCCGGACAACTGTTTGAACGAAACCTGTGAACAGTTAATCGGGGCCTGCGTCTCGTATGTCGATGATTCCCACGTTAAGAAGAGTCTGCCGACTACAACAAACCCAAGCATATGGATACCTTAATGTGTTTCTGTGCTAGACATGGTTCATTTCTTGGTGTTTTTCCGTGAAGCTATGGCTCATATCTTGATGTGTTTCTGTGCTAGCCATGGCTCATATCTTAGCTTGTGTGTGTGTGTGTGCTGGCCATGGCTCATATCTTGGTGTGTGTGTGCTGGCCATGGCTCATATCTTAGCTTGTGTGTGCTGCCCATGGCTCATATCTTGGTGTGTGTCATGTTAGTCATATCTCTTATCTAGGTGTGTCCGTGTTAATCATGTCTCATATCTTTATGTGAGTCTGTGTTTAGTCATATCTCATATCTTAGTGTGTATCTGTGTTAGTCATGTGTCATATCTTTGTGTGTGCATGTCTGGGTTAGTGATATCTCATATCTTTGTGTGCATGTTTATGTTAGTCATATTTCATATCTTTGTGTGTGCATGTCTGTGTATATCACATCTCATATCCTTGTGTGTGCATGGCTATGTTAGTCACATCTCATATCTTTGTGTGCATGTCTATGTTGGTCATATCTCATATCTTTGTGTGCATGTTTATGTTAGTCATGTGTCATATATCTTGGTGTGTGTCAGTGTTAGTCATGCCTCGTATCGCTGTGTGCATGTCTGTGTTGGTTATATCTCATATCTTTGTGTGTGCATGTCTGTGTTAGTCACCTCTAGTGACTCGGGCAGATGGTGCTCGTCGACCTGGGAGGGCCGACCATCTAAGGGCAGAATCCCCCTACAGAAAATATCATCTGCTGCCTTGCAGGAAGATTGGGGACAATCAAAGGCTAAGGAAAGTAAACCTGAATAAAATGCTGGCTGAAATCGGATGCACTGGGTCACTGGCGCAGAACACAGTGCAACGTTTTAACGGGTGTTCAATCAGAGTGGATCTGGCAGACTCTAATTTTGATGTTCTGTCTGTTGGGGCGATCAACATACTTAACCTGACAGCTGACTTCATGTGAAAGTCTGGAATCCTACTCTGATTGACCCCTGATCGCAGAGAGAGAGAGACATCGGATCTCACTAAACAGAGAGAGCGCTTTACATCGGATCTCACAGAGGAAGCTTTACATCGGATCTCACTACACAGAGAAAACTTTACATCGGATCTCACTAAACAGAGAAAACTTTACATCGGATCTCACTACACAGAGAAAACTTTACATCGGATCTCACTAAACAGAGAAAACTTTACATCGGATCTCACTAAACAGAGAAAACTTTACATCGGATCTCACTAAACAGAGAGAGTTTGACACCGGATCTCACTACAGAGAGAAAGCGCTTTTCATCGGATCTCATAGAGAAAACTTTACATCGGATCTCACTACATAGAGAGCGCTTTACATCGGGTCTCACTACACAGAGAGGGCTTTACATCGGATCTCACTACATAGAGAGAGTGCTTGACATCGGGTCTCACTACACAGAGAGCGCTTTACATCGGATCTCACAGAGGAAGCTTTACACCGGATCTCACTACACAGAGAAAGCTTTACATCGGATTTCACTTCCCAGAGAGGTCTAGACATCAGATCTCACTACACAGAGAGGTCTAGACATCAGATCTCACTACACAGAGAGGTCTAGACATCAGATCTCACTACTCAGAGAGGGCTAGACATCAGATCTCACTACACAGAGAGGTCTAGACATCAGATCTCACTACACAGAGAGGTCTAGACAACAGATCTCACTACACAGAGAGGTCTAGACATCAGATCTCACTACTCAGAGAGGGCTATACATCAGATCTCACTATACAGAGAGGTCTAGACATCAGATCTCACTACACAGAGAGGTCTAGACATCAGATCTCACTACTCAGAGAGGTCTGGACATCAGATCTCACTACACAGAGAGGTCTAGACATGAGATCTCACTAAACCGAGAGGGATAGACATCAGATCTCACTACACAGAGAGGGCTAGACATCGGATCTCACTGCCCAGAGAGGACTACACATCAGATCGACCACCCAGCGAGGTCTAGACATCAGATCTCACTACACAGAGAGGGCTAGACATCAGATCTCACTACCCAGAGAGACTACACATCAGATCTGACTACTCAAAGAGGTCTAGACATCAGATCTTACTACCCAGAAAGGGCTACACATCAGATCTGACTACCCAAAGAGGACTACACATCAGATCTGATTACCCAAAGAGGACTACACATCAGGTCTGACTACCCAGAGAGGGCTACACATCAAATCTGACTACCCAGAGAGGACTACACATCAGATCTCACAACCCAGAGAGGGCTAGACATCAGATCTCACTACCCAGAGAGGACTACACATCAGATCTGACGACCCAGAGAGGGCTAAACATTATATCTCACTACCCAGATAGTTCTAAACATCAAATCACACTACACAGAGAGGGCTAAACATCAGATCACACTACAGAGATTGGTCTAGACATCAGATTTCACTACCCAGAGAGGACTACAAATCAGACCTGACTACCCAGAGATGGCTAGACATCATATCTCACTACCCAGAGAGTTCTAAACATCAGATCACACTACACAGAGAGGGCTAGACATCAGATCACACTACACAGAGAGGGCTAGACATCATATCTCACTACACAGAGAGGGCTAGACATCAGATCACACTACACAGAGAGGGCTAGACATCAGATCACACTACACAGAGAGGGCTAAACATCAGATCACACTACACAGAGAGGGCTAGACATCAGATCACACTACCCAGAGAGGGCTGGACATCAGATCACACTACACAGAGAGGGCTAAACATCAGATCACACTACATAGAGAGGGCTAGACATCAGATCACACTACACAGAGAGGGCTAAACATCAGATCACACTACACAGAGAGGGCTAAACATCAGATCACACTACACAGAGAGGGCTAGACATCAGATCACACTACACAGAGAGGGCTAAACATCAGATCGACTACACAGAGAGGGCTAAACATCAGATCACACTACACAGAGAGGGCTAAACATCAGATCACACTACGCAGAGAGAGCTAAACATCAGATCACACTACACAGAGAGGGCTAAACATCAGATCACACTACATAGAGAGGGCTAGACATCAGATCACACTACACAGAGAGGGCTAAACATCAGATCACACTACACAGAGAGGGCTAGACATCAGATCACACTACACAGAGAGGGCTAGACATCAGATCACACTACACAGAGAGGGCTAAACATCAGATCACACTACACAGAGAGGGCTAGACATCAGATCACACTACACAGAGAGGGCTAAACATCAGATCTGACTACATAGAAAGGGCTAGACATCAGATCTCACTACACAGAGAGGGCTAAACATCAGATCTGACTACATAGAAAGGGCTAGACATCAGATCTCACTACACAGAGAGGGCTAAACATCAGATCTGACTACATAGAAAGGGCTAGACATCAGATCTCACTACACAGAAATCAGGGGAGAGTATTGTCACGAGGAACACAATTTATCCCGTTTTGGAAAATCCCGACCGCCTGTGACGGACTTTGAACTCGAGCCATGTCTTCCCAGAAGCCAGGTCGTACTCCTAGGCCACCCAAAGCTTCCCCCCCCCCCTTCCACCCTAATCAAACGTGTTATTTTCGTTCGTTTTTTTTTTTAGAGAAACACCTGTGGCCACTTTGGGAGATGTGTTCATCTTGTCGCAATAAGACACATTTCTTATTAAATCCAGCACACATATCCAGCACACATATCCATCACACATATTCATCACACATATCCATCACATATATCCAGCACACATATCCAGCACACATAACCAGCACACATATCCATCACACATATCCATCACACATATCTAAAACTTACACTGTATTTTTTTCTGTCGAAATTAGTGCATGTAGTAGAGAAGGAGAATGAACTACAAAATAATGAGAGACATAACAGAGAAAATAATGATAGGCATAACAGTGAAAATAATGAGAGACATAACAGAGAAAGTAATGAGAGACATAACAGAGAAAGTAATGAGAGACATAACAGAGAAAGTAATGATAGACATAACAGTGAAAGTAATGAGAGATATAACAGAAAAAGTAATGATAGGCATAACAGTGAAAGTAATGATAGACTTAACAGTGAAAGTAATGATAGACATAACAGTGAAAGTAATGATAGACATAACAGTGAAAGTAATGATAGACATAACAGTGATAGTAATGATAGACATAACAGTGAAAGTAATGAGAGACATAACAGTGAAAGTAATGATAGACATAACAGTGAAAGTAATGATAGACATAACAGTGAAAGTAATGATAGACATAACAGTGAAAGAAATGATAGACATAACAGTGAAAGAAATGATAGACATAACAGTGAAAGAAATGAGAGATATAACAGTGAAAGAAATGATAGACATAACAGTGAAAGTAATGAGAGACATAACAGTGAAAGTAATGATAGACATAACAGTGAAAGAAATGATAGACATAACAGTGAAAGAAATGAGAGATATAACAGTGAAAGAAATGATAGACATAACAGTGAAAGTAATGAGAGACATAACAGTGAAAGTAATGATAGACATAACAGTGAAAGTAATGATAGACATAACAGTGAAGAATTGATAGACAAAAGTCCTAGTTTATGATGACCTTGGTTAGCCAACGCCTGTCATTACTTACGACTGATTTGTGGCTGAATGACGGTTACAACTCAATGTCCTACACTTGTGACTGAATGACGGTTACAACTCAATGTCCTACACTTGTGACTGAATGACGGTTACAACTCAATGTCCTACACTTGTGACTGAATGACGGTTACAACTCAATGTCCTACACTTGTGACTGAATGACGGTTACAACTCAATGTCCTACACTTGTGACTGAATGACGGTTACAACTCAATGTCCTACACTTGTGACTGAATGACGGTTACAACTCAATGTCCTACACTTGTGACTGAATGACGGTTACAGCTCAATGTCCTACACTTGTGACAGAATGACGGTTACAACTCAATGTCCTACACTTTTGACTGAATGACGGTTGCAGCTTAATGTTCCAGACTTGTGACTGAATGACGGTTACAACTCAATGCCCTACACTTGTGACTGAATGACGGTTACAACTCAATGCCCTACACTTGTGACTGAATGACGGTTACAACTCAATGTCCTACACTTGTGACTGAATGACGGTTACAACTCAATGCCCTACACTTGTGACTGAATGACGGTTACAACTCAATGTCCTACACTTGTGACTGAATGACGGTTACAACTCAATGCCCTACACTTGTGACTGAATGACGGTTACAACTCAATGCCCTACACTTGTGACTGAATGACGGTTACAACTCAATGCCCTACACTTGTGATTGAATGACGGTTACAACTTAATGTCCTTCAGACACTTGAATTTTGAATTTTAATAATTTCAGACACTACGATTTCTATACTACAGCCCAGTGTATCCGTCTGTCATGTTGCTGTTTTGTCTTGCTTCCATAGTCTTTATATTTCTTTCACCGGCATATACTCAACAGCTGTTTATGGTCGGAGCTATGACCACTAGAAGACCGATTGAACAGATTACCACGTCTTTCCTTTTCGTTTATGTTCTAATTTTGCAATCACTGGCTTTAGGTCAGGACTAGAACAGGTCATTAATCAATAACTTTGAACTCTAGGCTCAATCAAAAACCATGCAATGAATGTTACGTGTACCAGATTTTGGAATTTTGACGATGCATGGTATAAATGGAACGATAACAATTGTAAAAGTCAAATAGATTTCATCCTAGCGAGAACATAAAGGAAGAGGAAAATCAGAGACAGCAGAGCGGTACCTAACATCACAAATGATACAGACCATAAAATGGTGCTAATAACCATCCAGAAAGCAAAACAAGACAACAAGAACCAATTGAAAACAAGAAAACAATCCGAAAGGACAATAAAATTAAGCCAACTTAAAACAGAAGATAAAAAGAAAGAAATAGAAAAACAACTAGAAAACCAATTTAAACAACTACCACAACAAATAACTACAGTAGATAACGAGTGGCTCATATTCAAAAAATCATTGACGAAAATAGCAACCACAATATGCGGAACGAAGCAAAGGAAGAAGGAGGGAAAGATGAGCACCCCATGGTGGAATGATATAGTCAAGAACGCCATAAAAAGAAAGAAAAAACTATACAAAATCTGGCTAAAAACTAAAAAGCCAAGCGATTATGATATATACACAATAGAAAGAAGAGAAGTGAAGAAATTAATCAAAGAAGAAAAACATAAAGCTTGGGTAAAATTTGGAGAAATGATTAGTAACAACCACAAATCAGCATCCAGAGACTTCTATAGAACAATTAAAGCCCTAAGACAAAACAAAGACAATTATGACCCAACTGAAATCATCAATGATAAACGAGACCAAGCAATAACAAACAAAGAGCAAATCTTAACGAGATGGAAAGAATATTTCAAAGAGCTTTTGAATGTAGAAACAACGAGTCCAAAAACTCACAAAAAACAACTAACAGTTGGCGATAAAGAACCAAATATACTAATGGGAGAAATAGAAGAAACATTACGACTAGCACCAAGAAACAAAGCCCCAGGAATCGATAACATTCCAGTAGAAATGCTATAACAGCAACGGGAGAGGCAGGATGTAAATGGCTACACAGAATATTCAACGCTGCATGGATACAACAGCAAGTCCCAGACGATTGGAAACAGTCCATTATATTACCAATATGGAAAAAGAAGGGCAGCAGAAGAGACTGCAACCAATATAGAGGAATATCGCTATTAGCCACTCAGGGAAGTTATATGCCAAGATAGTTGAAAAAAGATTGAGACCAATTATAGACCCACAACTAAGCGATGCTCGGATGGGCTTCAGGAGGAACAGAGGTTGCACAGATGCCCTATTTATCATAAAACAACTAGCGGAGAAAACAATAGAGCATAATAAAACACTGTATACAGCTTTTATTGACCAAGAAAAGGCGTTCGATAGGGTGGACAGGGAACAACTGTGGTCCGTATTGCCCTTGTACGGAGTGAGTCACCACCTAGTAGAGATATGCAAGAGCCTCTATGAAAGTAGTCGCACTAAAGTAAGATCTTCAGCAGGTTACTCTAAACATTTCACCATTAACTCCGGAGTAAGACAAAGCTGCGTGCTTTCCCCCTTACTTTTCATCACATATATGGACAATATATGCAAATTAGCATGCCCAATCAGAGGAAACATACCAACACGGATGACAACAAACTATAACACAGAAGAGAACGAAATATGCGTACCAGAAAACAACAGAAGAGAGGAAGAAATAAATGAAATACTATTTGCAGACGACCAAGTTCTGATACATGAAACAACTGAGGACCTACAAGAACATATCAACAGGCCAAACAACACTTGTAAACAATACAACATGAAGATCAACGTAAACAAAAAGGAAGTAATGGCAATAGCGAGAAAGAAAGAAAAACTAAACATCATAATAGGTAATACATCTTTGAAGCAAGTTGACAATTTTAAATATCTGGGTAGCACGCTAACACAAGACAATAACCAAGAAACAGAGATAGATATAAGGTGTAACAAAGCATGCCAAGTTATAGGCCAAGTATCAACACTATTGAAAAACAAAGCAATAACTACGGAAGCAAAAAGGGCAATATACAAATCAATGTTTCTACCAACTCTGTGCTATCAGTGCCAGAATTGGACGCTGGACTCTAGAACAATAAGAAAGATAACGACCACCGAAATGAAATGTGTCAGAAGAATGACAGGAAACAGCTTAAGGGACAGAGTAAGAAACACTGACCTGAGGAAGAAACTCGAAATTGAACCAGCCATCGAATACATAAAGAAACAACAGATAAATTGGTTCGGCCACATAACAAGACAGAAAGAACTAACAATGAATCAAAGAGCCATAAACAAACGCTACGAAAACGTCAGATTAAGAGGAAGACCGAGAAAGAGATGGATAAAGGGAATACTAGAGTCACTAGGAGGAATAACATCAGAAGAGGCCAACAGAAGAGCAAAGAATCGCAGATTGTTTCTCCCCTCGACGCCAACGGCAGCAGAGGAAGGATAGAAGAAGAAGAGGAAGACGCTGCATCAGTCGATATCAAATAATACATATCATGTGAGAGGCCATCTGTTACAACATAAGCGTGTCGTTTGTGAATTCGGCTGAGTTTTTCAAACGCAATTTGGCTTGACACGGAGACGGGATCAAAGCATGACAGGTAATGATAGTTGCACTGAAGGTGTTAATGTACATCTCAAGGAGCAGTAGACTCTCAAGTTAGAATGATGCAACTCGTAAAGTAAATGACTCAAGGTAGAATGATGCAACTCGTAAAGTAAATGACTCAAGGTAGAATGATGCAACACGTAAAGTAGATAACTCAAGGTAGAATGATACAACTCGTAAAGTAGAAGACTCATGAGATAGAATGATGCAACTCGTAAAGTAGATGACTCTCAAGTTAGAATGATGCAACTCGTAAAGTAGATGACTCTCAAGTTAGAATGATGCAACTAGTAAAGTAGATGACTCTCAAGGTACAATAATGCAACTCGTAAAGTAGAAGACTCATGAGGTAGGATGATGCAACTCGTAAAGTATAAGACTCATGAGGTAGAATGATGCAACTCGTAAAGTAGATGACTCTCAAGGTACAATGATGCAACTCGTAACGTAGAAGACTCTCTAGGTTGAATGATGCAACTCGTAACGTTGATGACTCTCAAGGTACAATGATGCAACTCGTAAAGTAGAAGACTCTCTAGGTTGAATGATGCAACTCGTAAAGTAGAGGACTCTCAAGGTACAATGATGCAACTCGTAAAGTAGAAGACTCTCTAGGTTGAATGATGCAACTCGTAAAGTAGAGGACTCTCAATGTACAATGATGCAACTCGTAAAGTAGAAGACTCTCAAGGAAGAATGATGCATCTCGTAAAGTAGAAGATTCTCAAGGAAGAATGATACAACTCGTAAAGTAGAAGATTCTCAAGGTAGAATGGTGCAACTCATTAAGTAGAAGACTCACAAGGTAGAATGATACAACACGTAAAGTATAGGACTCTCACGGTAGAATGATACAACTCATAAAGTAGAAGACTCTCAAGGTAAAATGATAAAATTCGTAAAGTAGAAGACTCTCAAAGAAGAATGATGCAACTCGTAAAGTAGAAGACTCACAATGTAGAATGATACAACTCGTAAAGTAGAAGACTCACAATGTAGAATGATACAACTCGTAAAGTAGAAGACTCACAATGTAGAATGATACAACTCGTAAAGTAGAAGACTCCCAATGTAAAATGATACAACTCGTAAAGTAGAAGACTCACAATGTAGAATGATACAACTCGTAAAGTAGATGACTCACAATGTAGAATGATACAACTCGTAAAGTAGATGACTCACAATGTAGAATGATACAACTCGTAAAGTAGATGACTCACAATGTAGAATGATACAACTCGTAAAGTAGATGACTCACAATGTAGAATGATGCCATTCAATTTTTATATCCACTTGTAGGCGCTGAATATTATTTTTTAATGATCATAGTTTTAGTCTTTTTGATAAGATCATATCTATATAATCCATATTTTTTGCTTGTCGTGTTTATTTCATTAAGTAATTGTTAATAGTAGAACAGTATCATCAGCATATATTAGGTTATTGATTATCTTCCCATTAATGTTTAGGCCTGTCATCTCTGAGATGTTTTTAAAGATTTGCTCAGTGTATAGATTAAACAAGCTTGGTGATAGGATGCATCCTTGTCTTACTCCTCTTTTTATATCAATGGGTGTAGAGTTCTCTTTGATATATTTTATTATTGCTCTGTATTATCTAGATGGATATCTTGTAGACAATCTATAAGTTGTTTATGGTGTATTCTATCAAAAGAAGTTAAGATTGTTTAATAGTAGACAAGGCGAAACAAATGTGGAACGTCAGGAGGAAACATTCTGCACCCCAACGATGTACTCCCAACATCCTGGATGCTAGAACAAGAAGAAAAATAACCTCTACTGGGATGGAATGTGGTAGACGAATGGCAGGCTAAGCGGCCAGATTACATAAAGGAACATCAGATAAAATGATAAGGCAGAAAGTTTCAATCACTGCATGAAAAAAGTCATCAATGAACATTGTCAGATTACCAGGTATAAGGGCCGACACGAAAAACATGTATCGGTGGAGTATTAGAAACACGAGGAAACATAACAGCAATAGAGGTAAACAGAAGAACAATAGGCTGCAATTTATATCTCCCCTCGACGCTGACAAACAAATGAGAGAGGAAAGAAGAAGGGAACTATTATAAAATGCTTAGTCCATGCCACGAAACCGAGTAGCGGTAATTCAGTGGCCAGTCAACTGGATAAGTTTTTACATCAATAGGTCACTCACAAACAACGGACTCATGGTTCTTTTTATTGTTAAACCCACCACCGCTTCTGCGTGCTTTTAGACTAGACCCAATGTACCGTAATAAATATTTATTTATTTATCGCACTAGACATGGTTGTTGGTGCTCTCACTGCTTTGTGTCAACAATCGCAGCTGTTATCACGTGATGGGCGCATGTAACTTATAATTGATAAGATGTCACATGGTCACAGTTGTGCTGATAAAGCAGTCAGAAATGTTACTGCACCCTATATGATGGAGTCACATAACGATACACGGGAGCCGCGATAGCTCAGTGGTTAGTGAACTGGACTACAAAGGACAAGGGGTAGGGTTCGATCCCAACCGACGGCTTCCTGGTTCACCCAGCCTTTAATTGGTACCGGATTTTTTTCTGGGAAAGTGAAGCGGCACGGGCGTGATACCGACCACATTACCCCAAAAGTCACGTGCCGAAGGTCTGTAAAATTTATGGTCACTAACACCATATTCCCTATACGCCACTTGGCGTGACGGGGGTACTTTACTTTTTTACATAACGATACATACGTGTCTATTGGTTGAGAAATGTTACTGCAACTATATGATGGAGTCACATAATGATACATACGTGTCTATTGGTTGAGAAATGTTACTGCAACTATATGATGGAGTCACATAACGATACATACGTGTCTATTGGTTGAGAAATGTTACTGCAACTATATGATGGAGTCACATAATGATACATACGTGTCTATTGGTTGAGAAATGTTACTGCAACTATATGATGGAGTCACATAACGATACATTGTGTGAGAAATGTTACTGCAACTATATGATAGAATCACAGAACGATACATACGTGTCCATTATGTCAGGGATAGTGACTTTCCTGAGCTGTCAGTTGCAGTTCTATAGCTGCAGGTATCGAGGAATATAGGTTCGATCCTGTATAGTTCAGTTATCTGATGTTCTCTGCGTGAATTTTGTGAGCGCCGTGAAAGTTCTCAAGTCCCTGTGTTATTTGTTTGTCTCTCGCTTTGGATGTCTCACTTTCTAATAGACAGGCAGGTATTATTAGCGTCTGTAGAGGAAGAGTGACATGTATTGTTAGTGTCTGTAGAGGAAGAGTGACATGTATTATTAGCGTCTTTAGAGGAAGAATGACATGTATTATTAGCGTCTTTAGAGGAAGAATGACATGTATTGTTAGTGTCTTTAGAGGAAGAGTGACATGTATTATTAGCGTCTTTAGAGGAAGAGTGACATGTATTGTTAGTGTATGTAGAGGAAGAATGACATGTATTATTAGCGTCTTTAGAGGAAGAGTGACATGTATTATTAGCGTCTTTAGAGGAAGAGTGACATGTATTATTAGCGTCTTTAGAGGAAGAGTGACATGTATTGTTAGCGTCTTTAGAGGAAGAATGACATGTATTATTAGCGTCTTTAGAGGAAGAATGACATGTATTGTTAGCGTCTTTAGAGGAAGAATGACATGTATTGTTAGTGTCTGTAGAGGAAGAATGACATGTATTGTTAGCGTCTTTAGAGGAAGAATGACATGTATTGTTAGCGTCTTTAGAGGAAGAATGACATGTATTATTAGCGTCTTTAGAGGAAGAATGACATGTATTATTAGTGTCTGCAGAGGAAGAGTGACATGTATTGTTAGCGTCTTTAGAGGAAGAATGACATGTATTATTAGTGTCTGTAGAGGAAGAGTGACATGTATTGTTAGCGTCTTTAGAGGAAGAGTGACATGTATTATTAGTGTCTGTAGAGGAAGAATGACATGTATTGTTAGCGTCTTTAGAGGAAGAGTGACATGTATTGTTAGTGTCTGTAGAGGAAGAGTGACATGTATTGTTAGTGTCTGTAGAGGAAGAGTGACATGTATTGTTAGTGTCTGTAGAGGAAGAGTGACATGTATTGTTAGTGTCTGTAGAGGAAGAGTGACATGTATTGTTAGTGTCTGTAGAGGAAGAATGACATGTATTGTTAGTGTCTGTAGAGGAAGAGTGACATGTATTGTTAGTGTCTGTAGAGGAAGAGTGACATGTATTGTTAGTGTCTGTAGAGGAAGAGTGACATGTATTGTTAGTGTCTGTAGAGGAAGAATAACATGTATTGTTAGTGTCTGTAGAGGAAGAATGACATGTATTGTTAGTGTCTGTAGAGGAAGAATGACATGTATTGTTAGTGTCTGTAGAGGAAGAGTGACATGTATTGTTAGTGTCTGTAGAGGAAGAGTGACATGTATTGTTAGTGTCTGTAGAGGAAGAGTGACATGTATTGTTAGTGTCTGTAGAGGAAGAATGACATGTATTATTAGCGTCTTTAGAGGAAGAATGACATGTATTATTAGCGTCTTTAGAGGAAGAGTTACATGTATTGTTAGTGTCTTTAGAGGAAGAATGACATGTATTATTAGCGTCTGTAGAGGAAGAATGACATGTATTATTAGTGTCTGTAGAGGAAGAATGACATGTATTATTAGTGTCTGTAGAGGAAGAGTGACATGTATTGTTAGTGTCTGTAGAGGAAGAATGACATGTATTATTAGCGTCTTTAGAGGAAGAATGACATGTATTGTTAGCGTCTTTAGAGGAAGAATGACATGTATTATTAGCGTCTTTGAGGAAGAATGACATGTATTATTAGTGTCTGTAGAGGAAGAGTGACATGTATTGTTAGCGTCTTTAGAGGAAGAATGACATGTATTATTAGTGTCTGTAGAGGAAGAGTGACATGTATTGTTAGTGTCTGTAGAGGAACAGTGACATGTATTATTAGTGTCTGTAGAGGAAGAATGACATGTATTATTAGTGTCTGTAGAGGAAGAATGACATGTATTATTAGTGTCTGTAGAGGAAGAATGACATGTATTATTAGTGTCTGTAGAGGAAGAATGACATTTATTATTAGTGTCTGTAGAGGAAGAATGACATGTATTATTAGTGTCTGTAGAGGAAGAATGACATGTATTATTAGTGTCTGTAGAGGAAGAATGACATGTATTATTAGTGTCTGTAGAGGAAGAATGACATGTATTATTAGTGTCTGTAGAGGAAGAGTGACATGTATTGTTAGTGTCTGTAGAGGAAGAGTGACATGTATTATTAGTGTCTGTAGAGGAAGAATGACATGTATTATTAGTGTCTGTAGAGGAAGAGTGACATGTATTGTTAGCGTCTTTAGAGGAAGAATGACATGTATTATTAGTGTCTGTAGAGGAAGAGTGACATGTATTGTTAGCGTCTTTAGAGGAAGAATGACATATATTGTTAGTGTCTGTAGAGGAAGAGTGACATGTATTGTTAGTGTCTGTAGAGGAAGAGTGACATGTATTGTTAGTGTCTGTAGAGGAAGAGTGACATATATTGTTAGTGTCTGTAGAGGAAGAGTAACATGTATTGTTAGTGTCTGTAGAGGAAGAGTGACATGTATTGTTAGTGTCTGTAGAGGAAGAATGACATGTATTGTTAGTGTCTGTAGAGGAAGAGTAACATGTATTGTTAGTGTCTGTAGAGGAAGAGTGACATGTATTGTTAGTGTCTGTAGAGGAAGAATGACATGTATTATTAGCGTCTTTAGAGGAAGAGTGACATGTATTGTTAGTGTCTGTAGAGGAAGAATGACATGTATTATTAGCGTCTTTAGAGGAAGAGTGACATGTATTATTAGTGTCTGTAGAGGAAGAATGACATGTATTATTAGCGTCTTTAGAGGAAGAGTGACATGTATTATTAGCGTCTGTAGAGGAAGAGTGACATGTATTGTTAGTGTCTGTAGAGGAAGAGTGACATGTATTTTAAGTGTCTGTAGAGGAAGAGTGACATATATTGTTAGTGTCTGTAGAGGAAGAGTAACATGTATTGTTAGTGTCTGTAGAGGAAGAGTGACATGTATTGTTAGTGTCTGTAGAGGAAGAATGACATGTATTATTAGCGTCTTTAGAGGAAGAGTGACATGTATTATTAGCGTCTGTAGAGGAAGAATGACATGTATTATTAGTGTCTGTAGAGGAAGAATGACATGTATTATTAGCGTCTTTAGAGGAAGAGTGACATGTATTATTAGCGTCTGTATAGGAAGAATGATATGTATTATTAGCGTCTTTAGAGGAAGAGTGACATGTATTGTTAGTGTCTGTAGAGGAAGAGTGACATGTATTGTTAGTGTCTGTAGAGGAAGAGTGACATGTATTGTTAGTGTCTGTAGAGGAAGAGTGACATATATTGTTAGTGTCTGTAGAGGAAGAGTAACATGTATTGTTAGTGTCTGTAGAGGAAGAGTGACATGTATTGTTAGTGTCTGTAGAGGAAGAATGACATGTATTATTAGCGTCTGTAGAGGAAAAATGACATGTATTATTAGCGTCTGTAGAGGAAGAATGACATGTATTATTAGTGTATGTAGAGGAAGAATGACATGTATTATTAGTGTATGTAGAGGAAGACAGACATGTATTATTAGTGTATGTAGAGGAAGAATGACATGTATTATTAGTGTATGTAGAGGAAGACAGACATGTATTATTAGTGTATGTAGAGGAAGAATGACATGTATTATTAGCGTCTTTAGAGGAAGAATGACATGTATTATTAGCGTCTTTAGAGGAAGAAGGACATGTATTATAAGCGTCTTTAGAGGAAGAATGACAAGTATTATTAGCGTCTTTAGAGGAAGAATGACATGTATTATTAGCGTCTTTAGAGGAAGAATGACATGTATTGTTAGTGTCTTTAGAGGAAGAATGACATGTATCATTAGCGTCTGTAGAGGAAGAATGACATGTATTGTTAGTGTCTTTAGAGGAAGAATGACATGTATTATTAGCGTCTGTAGAGGAAGAATGACATGTATTGTTAGTGTCTTTAGAGGAAGAATGACATGTATTGTTAGTGTATGTAGGGGAAGAATGACATGTATTATTAGCGTCTTTAGAGGAAGAATGACATGTATTATTAGAGTCTTTAGAGGAAGAATGACATGTATTGTTAGTGTATGTAGGGGAAGAATGACATGTATTATTAGCGTCTTTAGAGGAAGAATGACATGTATTATTAGCGTCTTTAGAGGAAGAATGACATGTATTGTTAGTGTATGTAGGGGAAGAATGACATGTATTATTAGCGTCTTTAGAGGAAGAGTGACATGTATTGTTAGAGTCTTTAGAGGAAGAATGACATGTATTGTTAGTGTATGTAGGGAAGAATGACATGTATTATTAGTGTCTGTAGAGGAAGACAGACATGTATTGTTAGTGTGTGTAGGGGAAGAATGACATGTATTGTTAGCGTCTTTAGAGGAAGAATGACATGTATTGTTAGAGTCTTTAGAGGAAGAATGACATGTATTGTTAGTGTATGTAGGGGAAGAATGACATGTATTATTAGTGTCTGTAGAGGAAGAATGACATGTATTATTAGTGTATGTAGAGGAAGACAGACATGTATTGTTAGTGTATGTAGAGGAAGAATGACATGTATTATTAGTGTCTTTAGAGGAAGAATGACATGTATTGTTAGTGTATGTAGAGGAAGACAGACATGTATTGTTAGTGTATGTAGAGAAGACAGACATGTATTGTTAGTGTATGTAGAGGAAAAATGACATGTATTGTTAGTGTATGTAGAGGAAGACAGACATGTATTGTTAGTGTATGTAGAGGAAGACAGACATGTATTGTGAGTGTATGTAGAGGAAGACAGACATGTATTGTTAGTGTATGTAGAGGAAGACAGACATGTATTGTTAGTGTATGTAGAGGAAGACAGACATGTATTGTTAGTGTATGTAGAGGAAGAATGGCATGTATTGTTAGTGTATGTAGAGGAAGACAGACATGTATTGTTAGTGTATGTAGAGGAAGAATGACATGTATTGTTAGTGTATGTAGAGGAAGACAGACATGTATTGTTAGTGTATGTAGAGAAAGAATGACATGTATTGTTAGTGTATGTAGAGGAAGAATGACATGTATTGTTAGTGTATGTAGAGGAAGACAGACATGTATTGTTAGTGTATGTAGAGGAAGAATGACATGTATTGTTAGTGTATGTAGAGGAAGACAGACATGTATTGTTAGTGTATGTAGAGGAAGACAGACATGTATTGTTAGTGTCTGTAGAGGAAGAATGACATGTATTATTAGTGTCTGTAGAGGAAGAATGACATGTATTATTAGTGTATGTAGAGGAAGACAGACATGTATTGTTAGTGTCTGTAGAGGAAGAATGACATGTATTATTAGTGTATGTAGAGGAATACAGACATGTATTGTTAGTGTCTGTAGAGGAAGAATGACATGTATTATTAGTGTATGTAGAGGAAGACAGACATGTATTGTTAGTGTCTGTAGAGGAAGAATGACATGTATTATTAGTGTCTGTAGAGGAAGAATGACATGTATTATTAGTGTATGTAGAGGAAGACAGACATGTATTGTTAGTGTCTGTAGAGGAAGAATGACATGTATTATTAGTGTCTGTAGAGGAAGAATGACATGTATTATTAGTGTATGTAGAGGAAGACAGACATGTATTGTTAGTGTCTGTAGAGGAAGAATGACATGTATTATTAGCGTCTTTAGAGAAAGAGTGACATGTATTATTAGTGTCTGTAGAGGAAGAATGACATGTATTATTAGTGTCTGTAGAGGAAGAATGACATGTATTATTAGTGTCTGTAGAGGAAGACAGACATGTATTGTTAGTGTCTGTACAGGACGAATGACATGTATTATTAGTGTCTGTAGAGGAAGAATGACATGTATTATTAGTGTCTGTAGAGGAAGAATGGCATGTATTATTAGTGTCTTTAGAGGAAGAATGACATGTATTGTTAGTGTATGTAGAGGAAGACAGACATGTATTGTTAGTGTATGTAGAGGAAGACAGACATGTATTGTTAGTGTATGTAGAGGAAGACAGACATGTATTGTTAGTGTATGTAGAGGAAGAATGAAATGTATTGTTAGTGTATGTAGAGGAAGACAGACATGTATTGTTAGTGTATGTAGAGGAAGACAGACATGTATTGTTAGTGTATGTAGAGGAAGACAGACATGTATTGTTAGTGTATGTAGAGGAAGACAGACATGTATTGTTAGTGTATGTAGAGGAAGACAGACATGTATTGTTAGTGTATGTAGAGGAAGAATGGCATGTATTGTTAGTGTATGTAGAGGAAGACAGACATGTATTGTTAGTGTATGTAGAGGAAGAATGACATGTATTGTTAGTGTATGTAGAGGAAGAATGACATGTATTGTTAGTGTATGTAGAGGAAGAATGACATGTATTGTTAGTGTATGTAGAGGAAGAATGACATGTATTGTTAGTGTATGTAGAGGAAGACAGACATGTATTGTTAGTGTATGTAGAGAAAGAATGACATGTATTGTTAGTGTATGTAGAGGAAGACAGACATGTATTATTAGTGTATGTAGAGGAAGACAGACATGTATTGTTAGTGTCTGTAGAGGAAGACAGACATGTATTGTTAGTGTATGTAGAGGAAGAATGACATGTATTGTTAGTGTATGTAGAGGAAGACAGACATGTATTGTTAGTGTCTGTAGAGGAAGAATGACATGTATTATTAGTGTATGTAGAGGAAGAATGACATGTATTATTAGTGTATGTAGAGGAAGACAGACATGTATTATTAGTGTATGTAGAGGAAGAATGACATGTATTATTAGTGTATGTAGAGGAAGACAGACATGTATTATTAGTGTATGTAGAGGAAGAATGACATGTATTATTAGTGTATGTAGAGGAAGAATGACATGTATTATTAGTGTATGTAGACGAGGAATGACATGTATTATTAGTGTCTTTAGAGGAAGAATGACATGTATTATTAGTGTCTGTAGAGGAAGAATGACATGTATTATTAGTGTCTGTAGAGGAAGAATGACATGTATTATTAGTGTCTTTAGAGGAAGAATGACATGTATTATTAGTGTATGTAGAGGAAGAATAACATGTATTATTAGTGTATGTAGAGGAAGAATGACATGTATTATTAGTGTATGTAGAGGAAGAATGACATGTATTATTAGTGTATGTAGACGAGGAATGACATGTATTATTAGTGTCTTTAGAGGAAGAATGACATGTATTATTAGTGTCTGTAGAGGAAGAATGACATGTATTATTAGTGTCTGTAGAGGAAGAATGACATGTATTATTAGTGTCTGTAGAGGAAGAATGACATGTATTATTAGTGTATGTAGAGGAAGAATAACATATATTGTTAGTGTCTGTAGAGGAAGAATGACATGTATTATTAGTGTATGTAGAGGAGGAATGACATGTATTATTAGTGTCTTTAGAGGAAGAATGACATGTATTATTAGTGTCTGTAGAGGAAGAATGACATGTATTATTAGTGTCTGTAGAGGAAGAATGACATGTATTATTAGTGTCTGTAGAGGAAGAATGACATGTATTATTAGTGTCTTTAGAGGAAGAATGACATGTATTATTAGTGTCTGTAGAGGAAGAATGACATGTATTATTAGTGTCTGTAGAGGAAGAATGACATGTATTATTAGTGTCTGTAGAGGAAGAATGACATGTATTATTAGTGTCTGTAGAGGAAGAATGACATGTATTGTTAGTGTCTGTAGAGGAAGAGTGACATGTATTATTAGTGTCTGTAGAGGAAGAATGACATGTATTATTAGTGTATGTAGAGGAAGAATAACATGTATTGTTAGTGTCTGTAGAGGAAGAATGACATGTATTGTTAGTGTCTGTAGAGGAAGAATGACATGTATTGTTAGTGTCTGTAGAGGAAGAGTGACATGTATTATTAGTGTCTGTAGAGGAAGAATGGCATGTATTATTAGTGTCTGTAGAGGAAGAATAACATGTATTGTTAGTGTCTGTGGAGGAAGAATAACATGTATTGTTAGTGTCTGTAGAGGAAGAATGACATGTATTATTAGTGTCTGTAGAGGAAGAATAACATGTATTGTTAGTGTCTGTGGAGGAAGAATAACATGTATTGTTAGTGTCTGTGGAGGAAGAATGAGTGTAAATATAGAATGGTACAACTCTTAGTAACAATATCTGTAAACATAGAATGGTACAACTCTTAGTAACAATATCTGTAAACATAGAATGGTACAACTCTTAGTAACAATATCTGTAAACATAGAATGGTACGACTCATGTTGAGTAATAGTATAACTCATCCCTTCTGTTATGAATACAGAAAGGTACAACCAATGCTAACAATAGCAGTAGTTATAGTTAAAGAGTGCTAATAACTCAACCATCATCAATAGTTATGATTATATAGAGCTAATAACTCAACCATCATCAATAGTTATGATTATATAGAGCTAATAACTCAACCATCATCAATAGTTATGATTATATAGAGCTAATAACTCAACATCTTAAACCTCAGCTTTGTCATCTCTCTTCATAGTTGTTTGCGGTGGGAAGTCACCACTCTAAGAAATCCCATTGTTCGATGAAATATCGCAACACTCTACGAAATCCCATTGCTCGATGAGTTGTAGCAACACTCTAAGAAATCCCATTCTTGAATTTGAACATCGCATGTTTCTAGAAAATCCCATTGTTGAATGTGATATCACATGTCTTTGAGATATCCACTTATTATCGGTAATATCGCATATCTCTAAGATATCAAATTATTATCAGTAATATCACATATCGCCCGTGCGCTGCGGGGCCCGAAAGGGGAGTAAAGAATAATGGCGTTGTACCCTACCAGGCATGTTCGTAAGAGGCGAGAAAGGAGGGTTGGGCATGGGACTGGCTATCCCATACTTTAAAAAAATAAGGCAAAAAAACTTCACAAACATGGACAAGTCAAGGAGAGATAAAGTTAATCCGCCATCCAAGAAAGAGAAGGGCTCTCTGTCTAAGAGACGTGTGACGCAAGCCGGAGAAAGCCATAAGGAGTCCGGGTTGCCGACTCACCCTTTGTCTACCAGGAAATCCTCCAGAATTGGCACCTGGAGTGTTCGTACTCTAAACGAACAGGGAAAAGCTGCTCATGTAGCAGCAGAAATGACAAACTACAAGATAGATATTCTGGGAATGTGTGAAACAAGATGGCTAGGAACGGAAAGAAAACTAAATACAGGAGAGATGATTTTGTCATCAGGACACCAGGAACCAGGAGCACAACATAGTGAAGGGGTAGCTATAATGCTATCAAGGAATGCACAGAAGACACTAATAGAATGGGAAGCAGTAGGACCGAGACGAATGAGAGCAACATTTAAAACAACAAAAAACAAAATAAAATTACACATTATCCAATGCTATGCACCAACCAACGATAAGGAGGATTTAGTTTAAGATGATTTTTATAAACAGTTACAATGTCAGATGGATGCAAGACGAGCCAAGGATATTATAATCTTGATGGGAGACCTAAATGCTAAAGTAGGATCAGACAACAGAGGCTTCGAAGAGATTATGGGAAAACATGGACTTGAAGATATAAACGAGAATGGAGAGATATTTGTGAATTTCTGCGCCCTTAATCAAATGAGCCTAGGAGGAACAATATTCCAACATAAAAGAATACACAAAGCTACATGGGTGTCACCAGATCATAGAACGGAAAATCAAATTGATCACATATGTATTAATAATAAGTTTAAGTCATCCTTACAGGATGTAAAAGTATATAGAGGGGCAGATGTAGCTTCTGATCATCATCTTCTGTTAGCCAAACTTAAAATTAAATTAAAAAGGTATACTACAACGAATAAGGGTAGAAAGTATTTCAATGTAGGGTTTCTTAAAGAACAAGGAATTAAAGATAAATTCGCAGTCACAATATCAAACAGGAGCCGCGATAGCTCAGTGGTTAGTGAACTGGACTACCACGGACAAGGGGTAGGGTTCGATCCCAACCGACGGCTTCCGGGTTCACCCAGCCTTAAATGGGTACCGGATTTTTTTCTGGGAAAGTAAAGCAGCACGGGCGTAATACTGACCACATTACCCCAAAAATCATGTGTTGAAGGTCTGTAAAATATAGGGTCACTAACACCATATTTCCCTATACGTCACTTGGCGTGACGGGGGTACTTTACTTTACTTTACTACAATATCAAACAAATACCAAGTCCTCCAACAACTAGAAAATACAATAAATATAGAAGATCATTGGAAACAGGTTAAAGATATATGGAAAGAAACATGAGAAGAAACACTAGGGAAAAGAGAACGCCAGAATAAGGCATGAATGACAGCAGAGACCCTGGACAAAATTAAAGAAAGAAAGAACAAGAAAGCAGACATAAATAAAAGCAAAACGAGAAGTAATAAAGCCAAGACACAGGAAGCTTACACAGAGGTGAACAAAGAAGTGAGAAGATGCATTAAAAGGGATAAGAGGAAATATATAGATGAACTAGCTAAAGAGACAGAAGAAGCAGCAAATAAAGGGAATATGAAAGAACTGTACAACAGCACAAAGAAATTAAGTGGAAAATACAAACAGATCAATGCCTTTATTAAAGATAGGAAAGGAAATCTGCTTAGTAATATAAGGGAACAAATGGAGAAATGGAAAGAGCACTTTGAAGAACTTTTGAACAGACCCGGCTCAAATAATCCTCCAGATATACTACCAGCAGAAGAAGAGTTACACGTTAACTGTGGAAAACCAAGCAAAGAAGAAATAATGAAAGCCATCAAACTATTAAAAGATGGTAAAGCCACAGGACCAGATGAAATTCCTTCGGAAGCCATCAAAGCAGATATTAACACCTCTACCAAGATGCTACATAATCTATTAGATAAATTAGGGAGAGGGAAGAAATACCTAAAGACTGGAGAGAAGGTTATATGATCAAACTAGCAAAGAAAGGAAGTTTACAGGAGTGCACAAATTATAGGGGAATTATGCTACTATCAGTGCCAGGAAAAATATTAAGCAGAATCATTCTGGAGAGACTAAAAGAGGCCATAGAGAAACATCTGAGAGATGAACAAGCAGGTTTTAGGAAGAACAGATCATGTGCTGATCAAATAACTACTCTACGTATAATAGTTGAACAAAGTTTAGAACTAAAATCCCCACTTTATATTGGATTCATAGATTACGAAAAGGCATTTGATAGTTTAGACAGAAGAATGCTTTGGAAGTTGCTGAGTCATTACGGAATCCCCATAAAGTTTATTAACCTGATAAAAACAATGTATGAAGGAACAAAATGTAGTGTGGTGCATGAAGGACAGCTTACAGAAACATTTGAAATAAGAACAGGAGTAAGGCAAGGATGCCTTCTGTCTCCATTTCTCTTTCTACTGGCCATAGATTGGATTATGAAAATAACTCAAAACAACAGAAATGGGATCCAGTGGTCACTGACTAAACAACTTGATGATTTAGACTTTGCTGATGACATAGCTCTCATATCACACAGCCATCAACAGATGCAGGATAAAATGAACATATTTCATGAGAGATCACAACAGCTAGGACTGAAGATTAATAGAGATAAGACCAACATTATGAGAATTAATACAGTTGGCAATAACCAAATAAAACTAGGAGAAATACCTCTACTAGACGTACAATCTTACATATATCTAGGCAGTAATATAGATAAAGAGGGAGGAACAGAAAATGATACCAAAATAAGGATATCAAAAGCAAGAGGAGCTTTCATTGCATTGGGAAACATATGGAAATCCAAATAAATTAGGTTAAATACAAAAATAAAAATTTTCAACTCAAATGTAAGGCGGTCCTATTATATGGTTGAGAAACATGGAGAACAACAAAATCGACAATCACGAAGATACAGACTTTCATTAATGAATGCTTACGCAGAATAAAAGGATCGAAATGGCAGTACAAAATCACTAACATAGAATTATGGAAATGTACCAGTTAAATACCAGTGGATAAAGAGATACAGCGAAGACGATGGTGCTGGATAGGACACACACTACGGAAGCCAACTGAGAGTATTACACAACAGGCCCTTTTTTGAAATCCCCAGGGGAAAAGACAAAGAGGAAGACCAAGGAATTCTTGGAGAAGACAGAGAGAAACAGAGATGAAGATGATGGGGAAGACATGGAATGATCTTAAAAGAATTGCAAAAAACAGAACGACTTGGAAAGTGTTTGTTGACGACCTTTGCTCCAAAGGGAGCTAAAAGGTAGAAGAAGAAGAAGAATATCACATATCTCTAAGATATCCAATTATTATCAGTAATATCACATCTCTAAGATATCCAATTATTATCAGTAATATCACACATCTCTAAGATATCCAATTATTATCAGTAATATCACACATCTCTAAGATATAAAATTATTATCAGTAATATCACATCTCTAAGATATCCAATTATTATCGGTAATATCACATCTCTAAGATATCCAATTATTATCAGTAATATCACATCTCTAAGGTATCCAATTATTATCAGTAATATCACATCTCTAAGATATCCAATTACTATCAGTAATATCACATCTCTAAGATATCCAATTATTATCAGTAATATCACATCTCTAAGATATACAATTATTATCAGTAATATCACATCTCTAAGATATCCAATTATTATCAGTAATATCACATCTCTAAGATATCCAATTATTATCAGTAATATCACATATCTCTAAGATATCCAATTATTATCAGTAATATCACATATCTCTAAGATATCCAATTATTATCAGTAATATCACATCTCTAAGATATCCAATTATTATCAGTAATATCACATATCTCTAAGATATCCAATTATTATCAGTAATATCACACCTCTAAGATATCCAATTATTATCAGTAATATCACATCTCTAAGATATCCAATTATTATCAGTAATATCACATCTCTAAGATATCCAATAATTATCAGTAATATCACATCTCTAAGATATCCAATTACTATCAGTAATATCACATCTCTAAGATATCCAAATTATTATCAGTAATATCACATCTCTAAGATATCCAATTATTATCAGTAATATCACATCTCTAAGATATCCAATTATTATCAGTAATATCACATCTCTAAGATATCCAATTATTATCAGTAATATCACATCTCTAAGATATCCAATTATTATCAGTAATATCACATCTCTAAGATATCCAATTATTATCAGTATATCACATCTCTAAGGTATCCAATTATTATCAGTAATATCACATCTCTAAGATATCCAATTACTATTAGTAATATCACATCTCTAAGATATCCAATTATTATCAGTAATATCACATCTCTAAGATATACAATTATTATCAGTAATATCACATCTCTAAGATATCCAATTATTATCAGTAATATCACATCTCTAAGATATCCAATTATTATCAGTAATATCACATATCTCTAAGATATCCAATTATTATCAGTAATATCACATATCTCTAAGATATCCAATTATTATCAGTAATATCACATCTCTAAGATATCCAATTATTATCAGTAATATCACATATCTCTAAGATATCCAATTATTATCAGTAATATCACACCTCTAAGATATCCAATTATTATCAGTAATATCACATCTCTAAGATATCCAATTATTATCAGTAATATCACATCTCTAAGATATCCAATTATTATCAGTAATATCACATCTCTAAGATATCCAATTACTATCAGTAATATCACATCTCTAAGATATCCAAATTATTATCAGTAATATCACATCTCTAAGATATCCAATTATTATCAGTAATATCACATCTCTAAGATATCCAATTATTATCAGTAATATCACATCTCTAAGATATCTAATTATTATCAGTAATATCACATCTCTAAGATATCCAATTACTATCAGTAATATCACATCTCTAAGATATCCAAATTATTATCAGTAATATCACATCTCTAAGATATCCAATTATTATCAGTAATATCACATCTCTAAGATATCCAATTATTATCAGTAATATCACATCTCTAAGATATCCAATTATTATCAGTAATATCACATCTCTAAGATATCCAATTACTATCAGTAATATCACATCTCTAAGATATCCAAATTATTATCAGTAATATCACATCTCTAAGATATACAATTATTATCAGTAATATCACATCTCTAAGATATCCAATTATTATCGGTAATATCACATCTCTAAGATATCCAATTATTATCAGTAATATCATATCTCTAAGATATACAATTACTATCAGTAATATCACATCTCTAAGATATCCAAATTATTATCAGTAATATCACATCTCTAAGATATACAATTATTATCAGTAATATCACATATCTCTAAGATATCCAATTATTATCAGTAATATCACATCTCTAAGATATCCAATTATTATCAGTAATATCACATATCTCTAAGATATCCAATTATTATCAGTAATATCACATCTCTAAGATATCCAATTATTATCAGTAATATCACATCTCTAAGATATCCAATTATTATCAGTAATATCACATATCTCTAAGATATCCAATTATTATCAGTAATATCACATCTCTAAGATATCCAATTATTATCAGTAATATCACATCTCTAAGATATCCAATTATAATCAGTAATATCACATCTCTAAGATATCCAATTATTATCAGTAATATCACATCTCTAAGATATCCAATTACTATCAGTAATATCACATCTCTAAGATATCCAAATTATTATCAGTAATATCACATCTCTAAGATATCCAATTATTATCAGTAATATCACATCTCTAAGATATCCAATTATTATCAGTAATATCACATCTCTAAGATATCCAATTATTATCAGTAATATCACATATCTCTAAGATATCCAATTATTATCAGTAATATCACATCTCTAAGATATCAAATTATTATCAGTAATATCACATCTCTAAGATATCCAATTATAATCAGTAATATCACATCTCTAAGATATCCAATTATTATCAGTAATATCACATCTCTAAGATATCCAATTATTATCAGTAATATCACATCTCTAATATATCCAATTATTATCAGTAATATCACATATCTCTAAGATATCCAATTATTATCAGTAATATCACATTTCTAAGATATCCAATTATTATCAGTAATATCACATCTCTAAGATATCCAATTATTATCAGTAATATCACAAAGCCAACCACCAAGCTTGCAAGCCGAACTCGTTCAACTGTGCATTCTAAACTACTGGAACCTGAAGCCTGCACCCTATACATCAACTATACCTATATTCAACATTCAACCGTTGTTAGCCTTCAGGGCGTTGATCATCACCAACACCACGGACACCCCCCCCCCCCCCCCCTTCTTTCCTTATCACGAACATCGTCGTGTCATCACAGAAGTACATCAACATCTACAGGAGACACGAACTGTCCGAACCTTTGACCGTTAGACCTTATACAGTACGGATACGGATGCAAGATGTTGGTATATAAGAGATTGTATAGGCTGAAGCTGGAGTTGGACAGCTAGACGTTACAACACACACGTTACACTGACTCCAACAGGCTGACTTTTAAGACAACATGCGTGAGTCTGGGTCTCCGTGGGTTGACTAACAAAACATCACAACACTCCTAAATCAATGAATCAGATAGGTCGACTGAGAACACCACGCGTGGAACATTGACACCGACAAGTTGATTGAGAACACCACGCGTGGAACATTGACACCGATAGGTTGATTGAGAACACCACGCGTGGAACATTGACACCGACAAGTTGATTGAGAACACCACGCGTGGAACATTGACACCGATAGGTTGATTGAGAACACCACGCGTGGAACATTGACACCGACAAGTTGATTGAGAACACCACGCGTGGAACATTGACACCGATAGGTTGATTCAGAACATCACGCGTGGAACATTGACACCGACAGGTTGATTGAGAACACCACGCGTGGAACATTGATACCGATAGGTTGATTGAGAACACCACGCGTGGAACATTGACACCGATAGGTGATTGAGAACACCACGCGTGGAACATTGACACCGATAGGTTGATTGAGAACACCACGCGTGGAATATTGACACCGACAGGTTGATTGAGAACACCACGCGTGGAACATTGACACCGACAAGTTGATTGAGAACACCACGTGTGGAACATTGACACTGACAGGTTGATTGAGAACACCACGCGTGGAACATTGACACCGACAAGTTGATTGAGAACACCATGTGTGGAGCATTGACACCGACAAGTTGATTGAGAACACCATGCGTGGAACATTGACACCGACAAGTTGATTCAGAACACCACTTGTGGAACATTGACACCGGCATGTTGATTGAGAACAGCACGCGTGGAATATTGACATCGACAAGTTGATTGAGAACACCACGCGTGGAACATTGATACCGACAGGTTGATTCAGAACACCACGTGTGGAACATTGACACCGACAGGTTGATTGAGAACACCACGCGTGGAACATTGACACCGACAAGTTGATTGAGAACACCACGCGTGGAACATTGACACCAAGTTGATTCAGAACAGCACGTGTGGAACATTGACACAGACAAGTTGATTCAGAACACCACGCGTGGAACATTGACACCGACAGGTTGATTGAGAACACCACGCGTGGAACATTGACACCGACAAGTTGATTGAGAATACCATGTGTGGAACATTGACACCGACAAGTTGATTCAGAACACCACGCGTGGAACATTGACACCGACAAGTTGATTCAAAACACCACGCGTGGAACATTGACACCGATAGGTTGATTGAGAACACCACGCGTGGAACATTGACACCGACAAGTTGATTGAGAACACCACGCGTGGAACATTGACACCAACAGGTTGATTGAGAACACCACGCGTGGAACATTGACACCGACAAGTTGATTGAGAACACCACGCGTGGAACATTGACACCAAGTTGATTCAGAACAGCACGTGTGGAACATTGACACAGACAAGTTGATTCAGAACACCACGCGTGGAACATTGACACCGACAGGTTGATTGAGAACACCACGCGTGGAACATTGACACCGACAAGTTGATTGAGAATACCATGTGTGGAACATTGACACCGACAAGTTGATTCAGAACACCACGCGTGGAACATTGACACCGACAAGTTGATTCAAAACACCACGCGTGGAACATTGACACCGATAGGTTGATTGAGAACACCACGCGTGGAACATTGACACCGACAAGTTGATTGAGAACACCACGCGTGGAACATTGACACCAACAGGTTGATTGAGAACACCACGCGTGGAATATTGACACCGACAGGTTGATTGAGAACACCACGCGTGGAACATTGACTCTGACAAGTTGATTTTTAAAAATAACGCTCACGGAACAATGAGCCTTACGGGACACAACAAGGATGAAGCAATGACCCTAACATGAATAATGTCACAATATCTGACTGAAGTGATCCATCAAGAAAATCCACACAACACAACTTACTGCTCTAGCTGTTCAGCTCTAATCATCAAGAGATATGCATTCTAGACTCGACTGTTGAACATAGACTACCATAGTGTGTTCGTTTCCTTACCTGGCACACAGATCCAAATATTTGACCTGCAGCTTATCAGCTCGTGATAATATCAGTGTTACGTTATGTTGATTCTAGTCACAGTTTGACTCTTATCTCTAATAAACCTTACTAGAGAGCTTCAATTGAGAGCTTCACTAATCTCCCACATTTTTTCCTGAGTTTGTCTTACTTAACGAAGCCCGACCAACGATAACGAGTTATACAGTTCAAGCAACTGAACTTTCTGAGAGACCAACAACAAAATAAATATTACGACGTTTCAAGCGATGTCCTTCGTCAGAGAAATGGCGATGAATGAAGAAAACAGAAAAATACTGAAGTCTCTCCAGATCATGGCTGTGCGGGTCGATTGAAGGAAGAACGTCAGAATAGTGGAATGGACAGACAACAGCCGGCCCAGAAGCGGAAGAGTGGTCAGCAGTGTTGCCAAATTAGCGGTTTCCCCCGCTAGATCTAATGGGATAGGTACCCCATTTAGCGGCAAAAAATATGTTATCTTGTTTCTGGATTTAATTCAATCACTGGCCAGCGACTTGTACGGGGTTTTCCTGCCATCAAAACACATTCGGCAAGCAAAGACTTTCACATCCCTACTATTCATTATCTAACTAAACTTCTAGAATTTAGACAAATTAGGTGACTAAAGAATAGAAGAAGTCTGCACCATTGACAAGGTAGTCTTCCAGTTTCATTTTATGATCCAGTGTTTGGAAATCTTGCCAAAGGGGTGCATGGGCATTTAAAGCACGCTCGGCAGGAAGAATAGTCAAAGAAAACAGTGGTGCATTCGTTATGACCACGAAATGTATGACGATGGAGGTGATGGCAGTGATCAAGGCATTCATCTGGTTAGTCACAAGACTACACCCACGCCTGCATACTGAGTGGTTCGGTGAGCATGATAAGAAAAGAAGTGGAGGCGGGCTCTGTACGCGGGCAATAGGTACAGTCTTTGCAGAAGTCAAAAATACCTAGGGTCACCTTTGTCTACGTTCCTGGACATGCAGGGGTACGGGGAAATGAAAGAGTGGACAGGTTGGTTAGCTGCGCTGTCTTTGAATCTACATGTTACAAGTCAAGACTGCAAAGTTCATTGTCTTTGGATCTACATGTTACACGTCAAGACTGTAAAGTTCATTGTCTTTGAATCTACATGTTACAACAAATCAAGACTGCAAAGTTCTTTGTCTTTGATGGACACTACGCCACTTGGCAGTTTCTTTTATGTTATAATTATTCGACATGCCGGAGGAAAGTAACCATTTTTTCTTAGTGTCGCGATGCCTAAAAGATCGTGGCTTTGGGAGTGGATGGCGTGGTATTTTAATACGCCGATGTTGAAAGTTAAATAATAGAACTTTTATTAAATAACAATCTTGCATCAAAGTGATTGTGTTTTTGTCTCTAGCATCGGTTTTGGTAGTGGTTACCAATTACGGTGTGGAACGAACGTTTAGATAATTTTATTTTTATTTTTAAAAATGTAATTTAATTTAATAGAAGATTGTCACCAATTAGATTATTTCTTTATTCTGTCTCGCGATAACCCCGTGTGTTTGTCATGGACAAGTGTCTGTTCTTAAAATATACAAGCTGAAAACAATTATTATAGGAATGAAGGTAACATGGATGATGGTAATAGCGGTGAAGGTAATAGGATTGAAGGTAATAGGGGTGAAGGTAATAAATAGGAATGAATGTAATAGGGGTGAAGATAATAGGAATGAAGGTAATAGGGATGAAGGTTATAGTGATGAAGGTTATAGGGATGAAGGTAATAGGGATGATAGTAATAGGGTTTAAGGTAATATGGATGAAGGTAATAGGGATGAAGGTTATAGTGATAAAGGTTATAGGGATGAAGGTAATAGGGATGATAGTAATAGGGTTTAAGGTAATATGGATGAAGGTAATAGGGATGAAGGTTATAGTGATAAAGGTAATATGGATGAAGGTAATAGGGATGATGGTTATAGTGATAAAGGTAATATGGATGAAGGTAATAGGGATGAAGGTTATAGTGATAAAGGTTATAGGGATGAAGGTAATAGGGATGATAGTAATAGGGTTTAAGGTAATATGGATGAAGGTAATAGAGATGAAGGTTATAGTGATAAAGGTTATAGGGATGAAGGTAATAGGGATAAGTGTTATATGGATGAAGGTAATATAGCTAAATGTATATTTGTAACGGTCAAGCTTGGATAAAACATTCTGTGTTCATGGACCACATATTATGAGCTCATGAACCACACATTCTGTGCTCATGGACCACACATTCTGTGCTCATGGACCACACATTATGTACTCATGGACCACACATTATGTACTCATGGACCACACATTATGAGCTCATGGACCAAACATTCTGTGCTCATGGACCACACATTATGTTCTCATGGACCACACATTATGAGCTCATGGACCACACATTATGAGCTCATGGACCACACATTATGAGCTCATGGACCACACATTATGAGCTCATGGACCACACATTATGTACTCATGGACCACACATTATGAGCTCATGGACCACACATTATGTACTCATGGACCACACATTATGAGCTCATGGACCACACATTATGAGCTCATTGACCACACATTATGAGCTCATGGACCACACATTATGAGCTCATGGACCACACATTATGAGCTCATGGACCACACATTATGTGCTCATGGACCACACATTATGTACTCATGGACCACACATTATGTACTCATGGACCACACATTATGTACTCATGGACCACACATTATGAACTCATGGACCACACATTATGAGCTCATGGACCACACATTATGTGCTCATGGACCACACATTATGTACTCATGGACCACACATTATGTACTCATGGACCACACATTATGAGCTCATGGACCACACATTATGAGCTCATGGACCACACATTATGAGCTCATGGACCACACATTATGTGCTCATGGACCACACATTATGTACTCATGGACCACACATTATGAGCTCATGGACCACACATTATGAGCTCATGGACCACACATTATGTACTCATGGACCACACATTATGTGCTCATGGACCACACATTATGTACTCATGGACCACACATTATGTACTCATGGACCACACATTATGTACTCATGGACCACACATTATGAACTCATGGACCACACATTATGTGCTCATGGACCACACATTATGTGCTCATGGACCACACATTATGTACTCATGGACCACACATTATGTACTCATGGACCACACATTATGAGCTCATGGACCACACATTATGAGCTCATGGACCACACATTATGAGCTCATGGACCACACATTATGTGCTCATGGACCACACATTATGTACTCATGGACCACACATTATGAGCTCATGGACCACACATTATGAGCTCATGGACCACACATTATGTACTCATGGACCACACATTATGAGCTCATGGACCACACATTATGAGCTCATGGACCACATATTATGAGCTCATAGACCACACATTATGAGCTCATGGACCACACATTATGAGCTCATGGACCACACATTATGTGTTCATAGACCACACATTATGTACTCATGGACCACACATTATGTACTCATGGACCACACATTATGAGCTCATGGACCACACATTATGTGCTCATGGACCACACATTATGTACTCATGGACCACACATTATGTACTCATGGACCACACATTATGTACTCATGGACCACACATTATGTACTCATGGACCACACATTATGTACTCATGGACCACACATTATGTACTCATGGACCACACATTATGTACTCATGGACCACACATTATGTACTCATGGACCACACATTATGAACTCATGGACCACACATTATGTGCTCATGGACCACACATTATGTGCTCATGGACCACACATTATGTACTCATGGACCACACATTATGTACTCATGGACCACACATTATGAGCTCATGGACCACACATTATGAGCTCATGGACCACACATTATGAGCTCATGGACCACACATTATGTGCTCATGGACCACACATTATGTACTCATGGACCACACATTATGAGCTCATGGACCACACATTATGAGCTCATGGACCACACATTATGTACTCATGGACCACACATTATGAGCTCATGGACCACACATTATGAGCTCATGGACCACATATTATGAGCTCATAGACCACACATTATGAGCTCATGGACCACACATTATGAGCTCATGGACCACACATTATGTGCTCATAGACCACACATTATGTACTCATGGACCACACATTATGTACTCATGGACCACACATTATGAGCTCATGGACCACACATTATGTGCTCATGGACCACACATTATGTACTCATGGACCACACATTATGTACTCATGGACCACACATTATGTACTCATGGACCACACATTATGTACTCATGGACCACACATTATGTACTCATGGACCACACATTATGTACTCATGGACCACACATTATGTGCTCATGGACCACACATTATGAGCTCATGGACCACACATTATGTACTCATGGACCACACATTATGTGCTCATGGACCACACATTATGTACTCATGGACCACACATTATGTACTCATGGACCACACATTATGTACTCATGGACCACACATTATGAGCTCATGGACCACACATTCTGTGCTTATGGACCACACATTATGTGCTCGTGGACCACACATTATGTACTCATGGACCACACATTATGTACTCATGGACCACACATTATGTACTCATGGACCACACATTATGAGCTCATGGACCACACATTCTGTGCTTATGGACCACACATTATGTGCTCATGGACCACATACTAGGGAACTCTCATAATCTGCGCAACAGTGACACAGAAAAAGCGAGAATAGAAGGAAAGAAATAAAAGTGTCCAGTTGTTTTTTCTGTTCAAGTCGATGATCAATATTCAATCAAAGCGATTAGGGTGAGAAAAAGAAAAAAATGAGATTATAAGAGAAATAGTAGGCATTGAACCAATTGAAAACTACACACAACAACAACAAACAAACTGGTTAGCCCATCTAGAAAGATACACGGAAACCAACGCGCAGACAAATTAGCTAAAGAGGAGGGAGATTACCACAAGAGAACCATCTGGTCAGCTACGACGAAGCCAAATCCATCATCAAAGGCCAGTACCATGAAAAATTGGAAAAGAGAACACCCAAAGTATAACGAGAGGGATGGATACCACCAACTATCAAGGAGGGATCAAGTCACCATATTTCGCCTACGCACTGGCCACAACAGAACGAGAAACTAGTTCGACAAACTCAAAATAGGTACAACCAGCCTATGCCACTGTACCCTGGATAACATGACAACAAAACATGTTCTACAGGATTGCCCCCAGTACACAGACCTGAGAAGAGCAATGTGGTCCACACCCACCTCCCTGGAAGATAAACTATACAGGGCAACCCAATCACTTAAACAGACAGCTGACTTCATAAGAGAGCCCGGAATTCTACTCTGGATGAGCCATGATCACAGAAGAGAAGAAAGAATGTCGTGCGATTCCCTGCCATACAAAACATTTCTTAAAAGTGGAGAAGGGAGAAGGGCAAGAGGCAGACCCAGATTAAGAGGGACAGCAAAACATCAAAGAAACTCTACAACAAACAACATAATTGACAATGAGTGAAGCAGCCAAGAGGGCAAGAACCAGAAGTCTGTATCTCTCTCGACAGCCGAATGGGCACAAGATTAAGTGAAGGCACAAGAGATCAATATCATATTGTGAAAACGGACCGCTCTGTTTGAATAGACGTGCTTACAACAACCGATAGATTATGTTGAAGACTCAGTCTGGTCGTGGCAAGGCGCGGTCGATGAGAGTGCGTGCCGCTATCTTTTCGGTTCTTGTTCTGGTCTACAGCCCTCACCAAGTTGTGATCGATATCTGGTCGTGACACTTGTACAGCCAGTGCTCGCTCGACATATTTCCACTTCTGTGTTCATAATCTCGGATTTATATAATGATTTCTTCTTCACCCTATTAAGAGGGGGGGGGGTGTGTCGTTGATACAAGGATAACAGACTTTGTCAACCTGGGGTCGTTGAGACAGCAATGACAGACTTTGTCAACCTGGGGGTCGTTGAGACAGCAATGACAGACTTTGTCAACCTGGGGGTCGTTGAGACAGCAATGACAGACTTTGTCAACCTGGGGTTCGTTGAGACAAGGATAACAGACTTTGTCAACATGGGGTTCGATGAGACAGCAATGACAGACTTTGTCAACATGGGGTTCGATGAGACAGCAATGACAGACTTTGTCAACATGGGGTTCGATGAGACAGCAATGACAGACTTTGTCAACCTGGGGGTCGTTGAGACAGCAATGATAGACTTTGTCAACCTGGGGTTCGATGAGACAGCAATGACAGACTTTGTCAACCTGGGGTTCGATGAGACAGCAATGACAGACTTTGTCAACATGGGGTTCGATGAGACAGCAATGACAGACTTTGTCAACCTGGGGTTCGTTGAGACAGCAATGACAGACTTTGTCAACCTGGGGGTCGTTGAGACAGCAATGACAGACTTTGTCAACCTGGGGTTCGATGAGACAGCAATGACAGACTTTGTCAACCTGGGGTTCGATGAGACAGCAATGACAGACTTTGTCAACATGGGGTTCGATGAGACAGCAATGACAGACTTTGTCAACCTGGGGGTCGTTGAGACAGCAATGACAGACTTTGTCAACCTGGGGTTCGATGAGACAGCAATGACAGACTTTGTCAACCTGGGGTTCGATGAGACAGCAATGACAGACTTTGTCAACATGGGTTCGATGAGACAGCAATGACAGACTTTGTCAACCTGGGGGTCGTTGAGACAGCAATGACAGACTTTGTCAACCTGGGGTTCGATGAGACAGCAATGACAGACTTTGTCAACCTGGGGGTCGATGAGACAGCAATGACAGACTTTGTCAACCTGGGGGTCGTTGAGACAGCAATGACAGACTTTGTCAACCTGGAGTTCGATGAGACAGCAATGACAGACTTTGTCAACCTGGGGGTCGATGAGTCAGCAATGACAGACTTTGTCAACCTGGGGTTCGATGAGACAGCAATGACAGACTTTGTCAACCTGGGGTTCGTTGAGACAGCAATGACAGACTTTCATGACGTTAGTTGCTTCTTTGTGTTTGTATTTGTCTTCACACTTGTTATTGATTTATTTTAGCGTTCGCTAGTACTTACCTCTGAGACTAGGAACTGAAAGCTGCCTGTTTATCCATTCCCCCCCCCCCCCCCCCCTGGCAACTGTTTTCACAGGGGTTCCTCGCTGTACAGGCAGAGAACTTCGTTTTCGGAACGTACTCATATTGTTTCCGTCGATGAGTAATTGATGTTCCAAACCGGGCCTTGCTGCTGAGATCAGGGCTGGTTACTGCAGAAAGAAATCATAAATAAAAGTTCTAAATGGTGCAGCCGGGATTTGAACTCACAACCTCTCTGTCTCGAGACCGACGTTTTGCCTCGAGACCAACATATCTTAATTGCCATTTTTCATTATCCAAGGTATGTTATTGATTTTTTTTGGTCTGTCGGTTAGACACATGAAAACGGAGCATTTTATTTTTGCAGAAATAGCCATTAATTAATATGCATCTTTAGCTTCTATAAGGCCTTAGAGTTTAGAGAGAAGTCCTGAAGTCACTCAAAGTTTGTAGCGTCTTTATCTATTAAACCTATTGGCAGATGACATTCAACCTCCCCTGCTCACAAAGTTGAAAACATTACATGCAAGGTGATTCAGTTCAACCGGCAGGTCTTAGCAACTATAGACTGTTGTGACCATGCGATCCAATAACTATTCCAAAGCGTATATTTTGGGTATATGTTTTTTTCAAGAAACGTGTTAGCCAGAAGGTCCAGCCATCACGACAACTAATCCATTAGCTTGTCGCAGCATTAACCGTCAGCTGACTCATTTCATGATGTGTCCAGTATTATTCCACACTTATAATTTGTACTGGCTATGTTCAACACAAAACAATATCTGTCACCACCAAAAAATACTAGCCTCCGTCAGTCATAGTTGACTTGTAGCCTCCGTCAGTCATGGTTGACTTATAGCCTCCGTCAGTCATGGTTGACTTGTAGCCTCCGTCAGTCATGGTTGACTTATAGCCTCCGTCAGTCATGGTTGACTACTAGCCTATGTCAGTCATAGTTGACTACTAGCCTCTGTCAGTCATAGTTGACTACTAGCCTCAGTCAGTCATAGTTGACTACTAGCCTCCGTCAGTCATAGTTGACTAGTAGCCTCCGTCAGTCATAGTTGATTAGTAGCCTCCGTCAGTCATAGTTGACTAGTAGCCTCCATCAGTCATAGTTGACTACTCGCCTCCGTCAGTCATAGTTGATTAGTAGCCTCCGTCAGTCATAGTTGACTACTAGCCTCCGTCAGTCATAGTTGACTACTAGCCTCCGTCAGTAGTATACAAGGGTCCATCTGGTTAGCATTGTGGCGCTAAATTAACAAAGATATATAGGGCGGCGCGCGGCGCGCATAACACGTGCGGCGCAGGGGGAGTTAACCGTGACCGCTGGTCCCGGTGACCCCGGAAGTGACCTGTTTATGTCTGATGTATGCTGACTTTGGAGTTCTTTATGTACTTGATCGTTAGTGATAGGTTAGTAGATTATACAACATCAATGAAAAACAATCAATATAAAACAGAAGACAAAGATATATTTTATTCTTCTATATCTCAATAGGTGTATAACACACATTGATATTATATATCATTACAAACATATTAAGTACATTGAGTAAATATATAGTACATGGATAACATTTATTTATAGCAATGTAGTTGGGTGTCTGCTTAGCTATATGTCATAAATGATTCATAATGGGTGAACCTCCTTGTTTTCAGCCTTTGCTTCCTAGGTTTCTGACCTTCCCTCCTTGTTTTCAGCCTTTGCTTCCTAGTTTTCTGACCTTCCCTAAATTGACGAAGACAACTTTTGAAATAGCATATGAGGGACAAAAGTTCCGATAGGTGAGCATGTCCTTTCTGACCTTCCCTCCTTGTTTTCTAACACAGCTTCCTAGATTTCTGACCATGCCTCCTAGGTTTCTGACCTTCCCTCCTTGTTTTCTAACACAACTTCCTAGATTTCTGACCTTGCCTCTTTGGTTTCTGCCCTCGCCTCCTAGGTTTCTGCCCTTGTCTCCTAGATTTCTGACCTTGCCTCTTTGGTTTCTGCCCTCGCCTCCTAGGTTTCTGCCCTTGTCTCCTAGGTTTCTGCCCTTGCCTCCTAAGTTTCTGCCCTTTGGGATTTTTAGGTCGACTTTTTTAGTATGACCCTAAATTTTTGTGTTCTGGGGTAAAATGTTTGCGATTTGGATGTAACTATCTGATCATTGCCTCTTTGGTTTCTGCCCTCGCCTCCTTGTTTTCTAACACAGCTTCCTAGATTTCTGACCATGCCTCCTAGGTTTCTGACCTTCCCTCCTTGTTTTCTAACACAGCTTCCTAGATTTCTGACCATGCCTCCTTGTTTCCAGCCTTTGCTTCCTAGGTTTCTGCCCTTGTCTCCTATGTTTCTGCCCTCGCCTCTTAGATTTCTGACCTTCCCTCCTTGTTTTCTCACCTTGCCTACTTGTTTTCTAACACAGCTTCCTAGATTTCTGACCATGCCTCCTAGGTTTCTGACCTTCCCTCCTTGTTTTCTAACACAGCTTCCTAGATTTCTGACCTCCCCTCCTTGTTTTCAGCCTTTGCTTCCTAGGTTTCTGACCTTCCCTCCTTGTTTTCAGCCTTTGCTTCCTAGTTTTCTGACCTTCCCTAAATTGACGAAGACAACTTTTGAAATAGCTTATGAGGGACAAAAGTTCCGATAGGTGAGCATGTTTTTTCTGACCTTCCCTCCTTGTTTTCTAACACAGCTTCCTAGATTTCTGACCATGCCTCCTAGGTTTCTGACCTTGCCTCTTTGGTTTCTGCCCTCGCCTCCTAGGTTTCTGCCCTCGCCTCCTAGGTTTCTGCCCTTGTCTCCTAGGTTTCTGCCCTTGCCTCCTAAGTTTCTGCCCTTTGGGATTTTTAGGTCGACTTTTTTAGTATGACCCTAAATTTTTGTGTTCTGGGGTAAAATGTTTGCGATTTGGATGTAACTATCTGATCATTGTGTCTAACTAGTATCAGTATGGAAGTAGATTTTTTAGGAATACAACTAGACTGACAATTGAACCTGAAGAAACACGTAGGGAATGTTAGAGAACGCTGGAGGCAATGTTAAAGAACGATCGAGGCAATGTTAGAGAACGCTCGAGGTAATGTTAAAGAACGATCGAGGCAATGTTACAGAACGCTGGAGGCAATGTTAAAGAACGCTGGAGGCAATGTTAAAGAACGATCGAGGCAATGTTACAGAACGCTGGAGGCAATGTTAAAGAACGCTGGAGGCAATGTTAAAGAACGATCGAGGCAATGTTAGAGAACGCTGGAGGCAATGTTAAAGAACGCTGGAGGCAATGTTAAAGAACGCTGGAGGCAATGTTAAAGAACGCTGGAGGCAATGTTAAAGAACGATCGAGGGAATGTTAGAGAACGATCGAGGCGTGATTTGGTCTAACTTTTTTTTTTTTTTTTTGGAGTTTGGAAGTAATTATCTGTTTGATGTGTCTAACTTTTATGAGTATGGGAGTAGATTTGTATGGTTTTAAGGTCGACTTTTTTTTAATATGACCCTAAATTTGTGTGTTATGGTGGTAAAATCTTAGTGATTTATTTTGTTTTGGTTTACCATGAATGTGAGAGAGACAGAGAGAGAGAGAGAGAGAGAGAGAATTTCGCTGGTTGATACTTTGTGTGGTTTGATGCTAGGACCTGAAGGGCTGATGATGGTGTTGAGGGTGGCACATGATGATGATAGGACTTGAAGGGTGATGTTGAGGCACAAGATGATAGTGTTGAGGCACATGATGCTAGTGTTGAGGGTGGCACATGATGCTAGTGTTGAGGGTGGCACATGATGATGATAGGACATGAAGGGATGATGGTGTTGAGGGTGGCACATGATGCTGATTTTTATTTGACTTGAGTTAGCTTGGATATGCGATAGAGAGAGAGAGAGAGAGAGAGGATGGTGTTGAGGGTGGCACATGATGATGATAGGAAGGGTGATGAGGGTGGATGATGATGATGATAGTGTTGAGGGTGGCACATGATGATGATGTGTCAATTTGTGTGGCTTGGTGATGATTTTTATTTGACTTGAGTTAGCTTGGATATGCGATAGAGAGAGAGAGAGAGAGAGAGAGAGAGAGAGAGAGAGGATGGTGTTGAGGGTGGCACATGATGATGATGTGTCAATTTAATATTAAAGAACTAAGATCACACTTACTTTTTATGTGTCTGAAGGCACGAAACACATCCATCGTCAAGAATTGTAAGCGAAACTCTGATTACAAGCTTCACAGATATATACACTTGAAACACCGGAAGTGTTACTAAAATAGCACTGACCTCTGAGGCAATACCGGATGTGTTACTAAAAATAGTTTTTGACCGCTGACGCAATGCCCGTGGAGTTTCTAAAAATAGATTTTGACGTATGATGGCAATTTTATGATTTTACCTCCTGACCGTTTTTGGTGACTACGCCCCTGAATTCGACGAAAAGCGTAAATTTTCACGCTAGACATACCCCAAACTTTATTTTAGACATCCCCATTGCAAAAATTTACATAAAAAACCACTTTTAGGATTTTACCCCTTAGCATTTTTTAGGGTTACGCCCCTGAAATCGATAAAAATCGTTAGTTTAGCACGTAGGCTTACCTAAAACTTTATTTTAGACATCCCCACACCAAAAAATTAACTTAAAAATCTCTTTTGAAATTGTTACCCCCTTACCGTTTTTGAGGGTTACGCCCATGAAATCGGTAAAAATCGTTAATTTAGCACGTAGGCTTACCTAAAACTTTATTTTAGACATCCCCATACCAAAAATTTACTTAAAAATCACTTTTGAAATTGTAACCCCCCTTACCATTTTTGAGGGTTACGCCCATGGAATCGATAAAAATCGTAAATTTAGCACGTAGGCTTACCTAAAACTTTATTTTAGACATCCCCGCACCAAAAATTAACTTAAAAATCACTTTTGAAATTGTTACCCCCCTTAAAATTTTTTAGGGTTACGCCCCTGAGATCGATAAAAATTGAAATATAACTTCAAGGCATACCCCCCACATAATTTTTGACACCCCTACATATCAAACTCCAACAAAAAAACAACAAAAAGCTAGTAGTAGTGATGGCTGTGAACCTTAACATACTACTTCTCGTGCATGTTTTGGCACCGAAACAGTTTCGGTGCCAAATCTATTGTATTTCGGTGCATGTTATTCCACTTTTCCCCTGAGTTCACAGCCATCACTACTACTAGCTTTTTGTTGTTTTTTTTGTTGGAGTTTGATATGTAGGGGTGTCAAAAATTATGTGGGGGGTATGCCTTGAAGTTATATTTCAATTTTTTATCGATTTCAGGGGCGTAACCCTAAATATTTTAAGGGGGGTAACAATTTCAAAAGTGATTTTTAAGTTAATTTTTGGTGCGGGGATGTCTAAAATAAAGTTTTAGGTAAGCCTACGTGCTAAATTTACGATTTTTATCGATTCCATGGGCGTAACCCTCAAAAATGGTAAGGGGGGTTACAATTTCAAAAGTGATTTTTTAAGTAAATTTTTGGTATGGGGATGTCTAAAATAAAGTTTTAGGTAAGCCTACGTGCTAAATTAACGATTTTTACCGATTTCATGGGCGTAACCCTCAAAAACGGTAAGGGGGTAACAATTTCAAAAGTGATTTTTAAGTTAATTTTTTGGTGTGGGGATGTCTAAAATAAATTTTAGGTAAGCCTACGTGCTAAACTAACGATTTTTATCGATTTCAGGGGCGTAACCCTAAAAAATGCTAAGGGGTAAAATCCTAAAAGTGGTTTTTTATGTAAATTTTTGCAATGGGGATGTCTAAAATAAAGTTTGGGGTATGTCTAGCGTGAAAATTTACGCTTTTCGTCGAATTCAGGGGCGTAGTCACCAAAAACGGTCAGGAGGTAAAATCATAAAATTGCCATCATACGTCAAAATCTATTTTTAGAAACTCCACGGGCATTGCGTCAGCGGTCAAAAACTATTTTAGTAACACATCCGGTATTGCCTCAGAGGTCAGTGCTATTTTTAGTAACACTTCCGGTGTTTCAAGTGTATATATCTGTGAAGCTTGTAATCAGAGTTTCGCTTACAATTCTTGACGATGGATGTGTTTCGTGCCTTCAGACACATAAAAAGTAAGTGTGATCTTAGTTCTTTAATATTAAATTGACACATCATCATCATGTGCCACCCTCAACACCATCCTCTTTCTCTCTCTCTCTCTCTCTCTCTCTCTCTATCGCATATCCAAGCTAACTCAAGTCAAATAAAAATCATCACCAAGCCACACAAATTGACACATCATCATCATGTGCCACCCTCAACACTATCATCATCATCATCACCACCCTCATCACCCCTTCCTATCATCATCATGTGCCACCCTCAACACCATCCTCTCTCTCTCTCTCTCTCTCTATCGCATATCCAAGCTAACTTAAGTCAAATAAAAATCAGCATCATGTGCCACCCTCAACACCATCATCCCTTCATGTCCTATCATCATCATGTGCCACCCTCAACACTAGCATCATGTGCCACCCTCAACACTAGCATCATGTGCCTCAACACTATCATCTTGTGCCTCAACATCACCCTTCAAGTCCTATCATCATCATGTGCCACCCTCAACACCATCATCAGCCCTTCAGGTCCTAGCATCAAACCACACAAAGTATCAACCAGCGAAATTCTCTCTCTCTCTCTCTCTCTCTCTCTGTCTCTCTCACATTCATGGTAAACCAAAACAAAATAAATCACTAAGATTTTACCACCATAACACACAAATTTAGGGTCATATTAAAAAAAGTCGACCTTAAAACTATACAAATCTACTCCCATACTCATAAAAGTTAGACACATCAACAGATAATTACTTCCAAACTCCAAAAAAAAAAAAAAGTTAGACCAAATCACGCCTCGATCGTTCTCTAACATTCCCTCGATCGTTCTTTAACATTGCCTCCAGCGTTCTTTAACATTGCCTCCAGCGTTCTCTAACATTGCCTCCAGCGTTCTCTAACATTGCCTCGATCGTTCTTTAACATTGCCTCCAGCGTTCTTTAACATTGCCTCCAGCGTTCTGTAACATTGCCTCGATCGTTCTTTAACATTGCCTCCAGCGTTCTTTAACATTGCCTCCAGCGTTCTGTAACATTGCCTCGATCGTTCTTTAACATTACCTCGAGCGTTCTCTAACATTGCCTCGATCGTTCTTTAACATTGCCTCCAGCGTTCTCTAACATTCCCTACGTGTTTCTTCAGGTTCAATTGTCAGTCTAGTTGTATTCCTAAAAAATCTACTTCCATACTGATACTAGTTAGACACAATGATCAGATAGTTACATCCAAATCGCAAACATTTTACCCCAGAACACAAAAATTTAGGGTCATACTAAAAAAGTCGACCTAAAAATCCCAAAGGGCAGAAACTTAGGAGGCAAGGGCAGAAACCTAGGAGACAAGGGCAGAAACCTAGGAGGCGAGGGCAGAAACCAAAGAGGCAAGGTCAGAAATCTAGGAAGTTGTGTTAGAAAACAAGGAGGGAAGGTCAGAAACCTAGGAGGCATGGTCAGAAATCTAGGAAGCTGTGTTAGAAAACAAGGAGGAAGGTCAGAAAGGACATGCTCACCTATCGGAACTTTTGTCCCTCATATGCTATTTCAAAAGTTGTCTTCGTCAATTTAGGGAAGGTCAGAAAACTAGGAAGCAAAGGCTGAAAACAAGGAGGGAAGGTCAGAAACCTAGGAAGCAAAGGCTGAAAACAAGGAGGTTCACCCATTATGAATCATTTATGACATATAGCTAAGCAGACACCCAACTACATTGCTATAAATAAATGTTATCCATGTACTATATATTTACTCAATGTACTTAATATGTTTGTAATGATATATAATATCAATGTGTGTTATACACCTATTGAGATATAGAAGAATAAAATATATCTTTGTCTTCTGTTTTATATTGATTGTTTTTCATTGATGTTGTATAATCTACTAACCTATCACTAACGATCAAGTACATAAAGAACTCCAAAGTCAGCATACATCAGACATAAACAGGTCACTTCCGGGGTCACCGGGACCAGCGGTCACGGTTAACTCCCCCTGCGCCGCACGTGTTATGCGCGCCGCGCGCCGCCCTATATATCTTTGTTAATTTAGCGCCACAATGCTAACCAGATGGACCCTTGTATACTACTTCCGTCGGTCATAGTTGACTACTAGCCTCCGTCGGTCATAGTTGACTACTAGCCTCCGTCGATCATAGTTGACTTGTAGCCTCCGTCAGTCATAGTTGACTACTAGCCTCCGTCAGTCATAGTTGACTACTAGCCTCCGTCAGTCATAATTGACTACTAGCCTTCGCCAGTCATAGTTGACTACTAGCCTCCGTCAGTCATAGTTGACTACTAGCCTCCGTCGATCATAGTTGACTACTAGCCTCCGTCGGTCATAGTTGACTACTAGCCTCCGTCAGTCATAGTTGACTACTAGCCTCCGTCGGTCATAGTTGACTACTAGCCTCCGTCGGTCATAGTTGACTACTAGCCTCCGTCGGTCATAGTTGACTACTAGCCTCCGTCGGTCATAGTTGACTACTAGCCTCCGTCAGTCATAGTTGACTACTAGCCTCCGTCGGTCATAGTTGACTACTAGCCTCCGTCGGTCATAGCTGACTACTAGCCTCCGTCGGTCATAGCTGACTACTAGCCTCCGTCGGTCATAGTTGACTACTAGCCTCCGTCAGTCATAGCTGACTACTAGCCTCCGTCGGTCATAGTTGACTACTAGCCTCCGTTAGTCATAGCTGACTACTAGCCTCCGTTATTCATAGCTGACTACTAGCCTCCGTCGGTCATAGTTGACTACTAGCCTCCGTTAGTCATAGCTGACTACTAGCCTCCGTTAGTCATAGCTGACTACTAGCCTCTGTCGGTCATAGTTGACTACTAGCCTCTGTTAGTCATAGCTGACTACTAGCCTCCGTTAGTCATAGCTGACTACTAGCCTCCGTCGGTCATAGCTGACTACTAGCCTCCGTTAGTCATAGCTGACTACTAGCCTCCGTTAGTCATAGCTGACTACTAGCCTCCGTCGATCATAGCTGACTACTAGCCTCCGTTAGTCATAGCTGACTACTAGCCTCCGTTAGTCATAGCTGGCTACTAGCCTCCGTTAGTCATAGCTGACTACTAGCCTCCGTTAGTCATAGCTTGCTACTAGCCTCCGTCGGTCATAGTTGACTATGTATTTTGCAGCACCCCAAGAAATGTTATTTTTTTCTTTTTGTTTTTCGACGTGTTTTCTCTTTTTCTAAGAATCTGTCTGCTTCTTGTTTGAGTTGCAGCTTTAGAGTGTGTTTCTAAAGATTGCGGTCTGCAGCTATGTCTTCCAGGCTGCAGGGTTTATGTTCAGAGTCTTCATGTCGCCTTTACACACATCTACAAATAGAGGCTTTGCGCGCCCCCTAGTACTTTTGCCGTCTGCCAGTTGTCCATAGAGTATATCTTTTGGTATGTGGCCATATGTCATACGGTGTAAGTGGACAAGTCATCGTGACCAACATTGTTTGAACAACGTGTAGATGTTCGGGTGGCCTGTGCAAGTCATGACCCACGTTTGTCATTTTGTCCTTCCAGGTTATACCAAGAATACGGCACAGACATGGCATATGGCATGCATTTAGCCCTCTCTCCTGCTTTGCATAAGTTGTCTATGATTCACTGCCACAAGAAGGATACTAATGATGCGGGCATTGTAAACTTGTACCAGCTTGAAGCAATTTATACTCAAATTGTGCTAGCAATGCAAAACATGGACACTTACGACTAGGTATACAAGAAAGCGTGTCACCACAGAGATGAGATGTCCGAGACAAGCGCTTGGAGTGACCAAAAAAAAAGGCAGAATTTGAAACGATATTATAAGCGAACGAGTATTCAAGGAATCAACCTTAAGCTTGAAATAGAAACAGCTGGCCTCCTTGTCTGTCAGATTTGGTTCAAATGTGTTGAATATTGCGTCCCGCCTAAGCTTACATCGTTAGAATCTGTTGACAAAACTCCCTGTTATCGGGGCGTTATTAAACAGCTTTTTTAGATTAACCTGGTCGCATGCTGTAATGATTGATTTACAAGAACTGACTTGAAGTAGGCAACATGTATCAAATCTACTTTAGATTGATTCTGTATTGTGTGACCAACAGTTGCAACTCTGACTTTCTAATGATTTGTTTGGGTATTTAAATTCAAATTTGACATCATCGATCTTAACGGCTTACGGATAGCACACAAAGCACATAGCGTTATTGTTGTTATAACATAAGCTTAGATGTCCTATTGTTCGCTTCAGATTTTTTGCCTCACTTCAAAAAACCACAGCTCAGCAACCATTTGTGCTACAGTGCTGATATTTTGCATGTAACCTACTGAATCTCATAACGTAATAGAAAAAATAAATTCATTGCAAACAAACTGCTGGTTTTTCTTGTGCGCTTGCTTACCAGGAGGATAAAAGTATGATTAAACTTGGGCACATTTGAATCAAAATTAAGAGTATTTACCCCTTCCATATCACTTCAAGAATGATTTAAACATCTTCATTTGGGAATTTCCTTTATATGTTGGTGGGTAAGGCACCGGTTTACACTATTGAATTGCAAATGTCAGATTTTTGTCAATATTTGCACATATGTGTAGCAATTTCTCTTATATTCGGTGCGCAATTCTGGTTTTGCACTTACTGGATTAAAATTGTCAACTTTTTGTATCACGTCATTAGTATAACGTCACCAAAAATACAAAATCAAATTATTTACATAGGCGTGTTTTTGTGAGTTGTGCCCTTAACAATGAGTTTAAAGTTGAATTTGTTACTGAACAAAATATTACAAAGAAATTATATTTATATTTTTGTAGAGAGGCAAAACGAGGGAGTCTATATCACAGCATATCAAATCCTGAAAAGAGAACGATGCACGTGTCAGGTTTAAGTAAACGGTCGTTTCATAGATCAGTGAAAAATGTTCAATGTGAATGTTCAAGGAAAGAAAGAAGTCGAGGAAGAAAACATTTGTTAGACAGTTTTGACAGAGAACTTGTCCGCAGAGAGATTTTTAAAATGTTTGACTTAGGGAAGAAGTTACCATAAGGAAACTTAAGATTTGGCTTAAAAAGAACACCAGTATTGATGTATCAAAAACTACACTATGGAGAAGTGTGCGGAGTTTAGGCTTCACTTTTAGAAAATATTCTTGTGGAAGAAACATCATTTGCGAGAAACCTCATTAGTAGCTGCAAGAAGCAAATATTTACGTGAAGTTAGACAAATGCGTAATGAAGATTATGACATTGTGTACTTGGACGAAACATGGATTAATGCCCACCACACAAATGAAAAAGAATGGCAGTCATTAGATGGGACTATTAAAAGGTATGTACCTAGCAGCAAAGGAAAGCGCCTTATAGTGGCACATGCTGGGAGCAAAAATAATGGCCTGGTGGAGAATGCTGAACTTGTTTTTATTGCAAAGTCAACTGATAACCAGGATTATCATTCAGAGATGAACAGTCATATGTTCAGAGATTGGATTAAAGACACTCTTTTGCCTTTATTAGATCGACCATCTTGTTTGATCATGGATAATGCATCTTACCATAACAAAGTGGCACAAGAAGATAAAGTTCCAACATCATCAAGCACTAAAGCTGAAATAAAGACATGGCTGACAAGGGAACAAATACCATTTAACGATATGTATCTCAAGCCTGAATTACTTTCACTTGTAAAACAGATACAACGGCCAAAGATATTTCAATAGATAAATTAATTGAAGAACATGGTCATAGATGTTTGAGGCTGCCTCCATATCACTCACACCTAAATCCTATTGAATTAGTTTGGGCAAAGATCAAAGGGCAAGTAGCATTCGAAAATAAAACTTTCAAATTATCTGATGTTAAAGAGCTTACCAATGTTGCTATTTCAAACATAGACAAAGATTATTGGGCTAGTTGTGAAGACCATGTTATGGTTGAGGAAGATAAGTATTGGAGAAACGATGGTCTGTGGGTTATTCAACCAAAAATGGTAATACGTCTATTAGATTCGGCAGATTCTGAATAAAACTCATTTGTTTGAACTTACTGAAGTGACTTTGTTGGAGTTGGAAACTCTGGATACGGACCACTTCAGGAACTGTTTTTTTAGTGAGTTGACGATGTATTCTGTGTTCTTAAAATAAATAATTTCTATTCGGTGAATGTTCGGCCTATTTTGATTTGATTCAATATTAGTTGTATAATTAAAAGAGCCCAATCCAAATGGGTAGCATGTTGTGAAAAAGTGCAATTGTGGCGGTTTATTCCCCTATACACCTTCAGGCATGACAGGAACACTTACTTACTTACTCTCTTATTATAAAGTAATAATGTCCCTTATATAAAATAAAAGTTACGCCTTTTCCTCTAAAAAGTGTAAAAGATCTTCATTTACCGTACATTCTGTTTTTTGTGTCAAAATAAATACAAATATGAAGGAGATCAAAGGAAGTTGCCGCTTTGAGGAAACGGTAACACATACGATAATTTAAATGATAAATTCGTTACGTCATTGAAAATCTAAGGTCGCATGCAAAAAATCATGGTATTCTGTCAGACGGTTTTCGAGATATTACTGGAATTAGGGAGGCAAACAATCTGAAACAAACTATAACATCATCAAGCGCTATACATTTTAAAAATATGACGAGCATCATTTACAGGTGGACGTGAACTTCCGATCAATATAGTGGATAGGCGGCAGGAACCATTGAAGGCTATGTATGAAAAGTGTTCCTTGTTGCAGTTTCCTCATATTCCAAGTCCGGCTTGTTGCAGGAGCTACTGAGTTAAGTGCTCTGTGCACACCGTGAGCTGTGTGTATCATCCGTTTTGATCATGTTTCGGTATTCCAATTGTTTACGATGAATGATGATAGCGTATGACAAGGAACAGTTGGCTGTGTTCATTTTCTGTGCGATTTCGCCTTATGTCTTTTGGCGTGTGCTGAGACTGCTATGATGGGGACTACAGCTACCTTTCTTTGTTTGGGAGATGAATTAGTAATTCGGATGATTTCACTGGCACGGGCGGTTGAGCAATTATGGATTTTAATTCGTTTGCAGTGACACCGTGGCTTTCCATAACCAAATGCACATTTCAAAGCCTAGATGTGCGTGTTTGGTACAGCTTCTTTCATGTTTACCGCTGCCTTTTCTTGTCTTTCTTGATCTCGATCATTCCAGGCCCCTAGACATCGCATAGGGCTCGTTGTGTTGGCCATACTTCTCTATACTTGACGAGATGTTCGATCTTAACTAATGAGTCTATGCCTGCTAACTTTGCTTCTCTTATAAATGTTCTCCTCAGTGTCTCTCTAGGTCTTCCTCTTTTTCTGTATTCCGATATTTCCGTGACAAACATCATAACTACAACCATCACCACGATCGCAACTATAACAATTACTACCATCACAACTATAACAATTACAACCATCATAACTATAACAATTACAACCATCACAACTATAACAATTACTACCATCATAACTATAACAATTACAACCATCGAAACTATAACAATTATTACCATCACAACTATAACAATTACTACCATCATAACTATAACAATTACAACCATCATAACTATAACAATTATTACCATCACAACTATAACAATTACTACCATCATAACTATAACAATTACAACCATCATAACTATAACAATTACAACCATCATAACTATAACAATTACAACCATCATAACTATAACAATTACTACCATCATAACTATAACAATTACTACCATCATAACTATAACAATTAATATCATCATAACTATAACAATTACTACCATCATAACTATAACAATTACTACCATCATAACTATAACAATTACAACCATCATAACAATAACAATTCAACCATCATAACTATAACAATGACTACTATAACAACTATAACAAATACAACCATCATAACTATAACAATTACAACCATCATAACTATAACAATTATCTACCATCGCAACTATAACAATTACTACCATCATAACTATAACAATTATCTACCATCGCAACTATAACAATTACAACCATCATAACTATAACAATTATCTACCATCGCAACTATAACAATTACAACCATCATAACTATAACAATTACAACCATCATAACTATAACAATTACTACCATCATAACTATAACAATTACAACCATCATAACTATAACAATTACTACCATCATAACTATAACAATTATCTACCATCGCAACTATAACAATTACAACCATCATAACTATAAGAATTATCTACCATCGCAACTATATAAAATAACTACCATCATAACTATAACAATTACAACCATCATAACAATAACAATTACAACCATCATAACTATAATAATTACTAACATCACAACTATAACAATTACTACCATCACAACTATAACAATTACAACCATCATAACTATAACAATTACTACTATCACAACTATAACAATTACTAACATCACAATTATAACAATTACTACCATCTTAACTATAACAATTACTACCATCACAACTATAACAATTACTACCAGCACAACTATAACAATTACAACCATCATAACTATCACAATTACAACCATCATAACTATAACAATTACTACCATCACAACTATAACAATTACTACCATCATAACTACAACCATCACCACGATCGCAACTATAACAATGACTACCATCATAACTACAACCATCACAACTATAACAATGACTACCATCACAACTATAACAATTACAACCATCACAACTAAAACAATTACTACCAATATAACTACAACCATCACCACGATCGCAACTATAACAATGACTACCATCACAACTATAACAATGACTACCATCACAACTATAACAATTACAACCATCGCAACTATAACAATGACTACCATCACAACTATAACAATGACTACTATCACAACTATAACAATGACTACTATCACAACGATAACAATTACTACCAGCACAACTGTAACAATTACAACCATCATAACTATAACAATTACTAAAATCACTACTATAACAATTACTACCATCACAACTATAACAATTACAACCATCATAACTATAACAATTACTACTATCACAACAATAACAATTACTAACAACACAACTATGACAATTACTACCATCTTAACTATAACAATTACTACCATCACAACTATAACAATTACTACCATCATAACTATAACAATTACAACCATCATAACTATAACAATTACAACGATCATAACTATAACAATTACAACCATCATAACTATAACAATGACTACTATCACAACTATAACAATTACTAACATCACAACTATAACAATTACTACCATCACAACTATAACAATTACTACCATCGCAACTATAACAATTACTACCAGCACAACTATAACAATTACAACCATCATAACAATAACAATTCAACCATCATAACTATCACAAATACAACCATCATAACTATAACAATTACTACCATCATAACTACAACCATCACTACGATCGCAACTATAACAATGACTACCATCATAACTACAACCATCACAACTATAACAATTACAACCATCATAACTATAACAATTACAACCATCACAACTAAAACAATTACTACCAACATAACTACAACCATCACCACGATCGCAACTATAACAATGACTACCATCACAACTATAACAATGACTACTATCACAACTATAACAATGACTACCATCACAACTATAACAATTACAACCATCGCAACTATAACAATGACTACCATCACAACTATAACAATGACTACTATCACAACTATAAAATTGACTACTATCACAACTATAACAATTACTACCAGCACAACTATAACAATTACAACCATCACAACTATAACAATTACTACCAGCACAACTATAACAATTACAACCATCACAACTATAACAATGACTACCATCACAACTATAACAATGACTACTATCACAACTATAACAATGACTACCATCACAACTATAACAATTACTGCCATCGCAACTATAACAATGACTACTATCACAACTATAACAATTACTACCAGCACAACTATAACAATTACAACCATCACAACTATAACAATTACTACCAGCACAACTATAACAATTACAACCATCACAACTATAACAATTACAACTATAACAACTATAACAATGACTACTATCACAACTATAACAATGACTACCATCACAACTATAACAATCACTACTATCACAACTATAACAATTACTACCATCACAACTATAACAATCACTACTATCAGAACTATAACAATCACTACCATCACAACTATAACAATTACTACCATCACAACTATAACAATCACTACCATCACAACTATAACAATGACTACTATCACAACTATAACAATGACTACTATTACAACTATAACAATGACTACTCTCACAACTATAACAATGACTACTATCACAACTATAACAATGACTACTATCACAACTATAACAATGACTACTATCACAACTATAACAATGACTACTATCACAGCTATAACAATGACTACTATCACAACAATGACTACTATCACAACTATAACAATGACTACTATCACAACTATAACAATTACAACCATCATAACTATAACAATTACAACCATCACAACTATAACAATTACTACCATCATAACTATAACAATTACAACCGTCGAAACTATAACAATTATTACCATCACAACTATAACAATTACTACCATCATAACTATAACAATTACAACCATCATAACTATAACAATTACTACCATCACAACTATAACAATTACTACCATCATAACTATAACAATTACAACCATCATAACTATAACAATTACAACCATCATAACTATATCAATTACAACCATCATAACTATAACAATTACTCCCATCATAACTATAACAATTACTACCATCATAACTATAACAATTACTATCATCATAACTATAACAATTACTACCATCATAACTATAACAATTACTACCATCATAACTATAACAATTACAACCATCATAACAATAACAATTCAACCATCATAACTATAACAATGACTACTATCACAACTATAACAAATACAACCATCATAACTATAACAATTACTACCATCATAACTATAACAATTATCTACCATCGCAACTATAACAATTACTACCATCATAACTATAACGATTATCTACCATCGCAACTATAACAATTACAACCATCATAACTATAACAATTATCTACCATCGCAACTATAACAATTACAACCATCATAACTATAACAATTACAACCATCATAACTATAACAATTACTACCATCATAACTATAACAATTACAACCATCATAACTATAACAATTACTACCATCATAACTATAACAATTATCTACCATCGCAACTATAACAATGACTACCATCACAACTATAAGAATTATCTACCATCGCAACTATAAAATTACTACCATCATAACTATAACAATTACAACCATCATAACTATAACAATTACTACTATCACAACTATAACAATTACTAACATCACAATTATAACAATTACTACCATCTTAACTATAACAATTACTACCATCACAACTATAACAATTACTACCAGCACAACTATAACAATTACAACCATCATAACTATCACAATTACAACCATAATAACTATAACAATTACTACCATCACAACTATAACAATTACTACCATCATAACTACAACCATCACCACGATCGCAACTATAACAATGACTACCATCATAACTACAACCATCACAACTATAACAATGACTACCATCACAACTATAACAATTACAACCATCACAAATAAAAAAAAACAATTACTACCAACATAACTACAACCATCACCACGATCGCAACTATAACAATGACTACCATCACAACTATAACAATGACTACCATCACAACTATAACAATTACAACCATCGCAACTATAACAATGACTACCATCACAACTATAACAATGACTACTATCACAACTATAACAATGACTACTATCACAACTATAACAATTACTACCAGCACAACTATAACAATTACAACCATCATAACTATAACAATTACTAACATCACTACTATAACAATTACTACCATCACAACTATAACAATTACAACCATCATAACTATAACAATTACTACTATCACAACAATAACAATTACTAACATCACAACTATAACAATTACTACCATCTTAACTATAACAATTACTACCATCACAACTATAACAATTACTACCATCATAACTATAACAATTACAACCATCATAACTATAACAATTACAACGATCATAACTATAACAATTACAACCATCATAACTATAACAATGACTACTATCACAACTATAACAATTACTACCATCACAACTATAACAATTACTACCATCGCAACTATAACAATTACTACCAGCACAACTATAACAATTACAACCATCATAACAATAACAATTCAACCATCATAACTATCACAATTACAACCATCATAACTATAACAATTACTACCATCATAACTACAACCATCACCACGATCGCAACTATAACAATGACTACCATCATAACTACAACCATCACAACTATAACAATTACAACCATCATAACTATAACAATTACAACCATCACAACTAAAACAATTACTACCAACATAACTACAACCATCACCACGATCGCAACTATAACAATGACTACCATCACAACTATAACAATGACTACTATCACAACTATAACAATGACTACCATCACAACTATAACAATTACAACCATCGCAACTATAACAATGACTACCATCACAACTATAACAATGACTACTATCACAACTTTAACAATGACTACTATCACAACTATAACAATCACTACCAGCACAACTATAACAATTACAACCATCACAACTATAACAATTACTACCAGCACAACTATAACAATTACAACCATCACAACTATAACAATGACTACCATCACAACTATAACAATGACTACTATCACAACTATAACAATGACTACCATCACAACTATAACAATTACTACCATCGCAACTATAACAATGACTACTATCACAACTATAACAATTACTACCAGCACAACTATAACAATTACAACCATCACAACTATAACAATTACTACCAGCACAACTATAACAATTACAACCATCACAACTATAACAATTACAACTATCACAACTATAACAATGACTACTATCACAACTATAACAATGACTACCATCACAACTATAACAATCACTACTATCACAACTATAACAATTACTACCATCACAACTATAACAATCACTACTATCACAACTATAACAATCACTACCATCACAACTATAACAATTACTACCATCACAACTATAACAATCACTACCATCACAACTATAATAATGACTACTATCACAACTATAACAATGACTACTATTACAACTATAACAATGACTACTCTCACAACTATAACAATGACTACTATCACAACTATAACAATGACTACTATCACAACTATAACAATGACTACTATCACAACTATAACAATGACTACTATCACAGCTATAACAATGACTACTATCACAACAATGACTACTATCACAACTATAACAATGACTACTATCACAACTATAACAATTATAACCATCACAACTATAACAATGACTACTATCACAACTATAACAATAACTACTATCACACCTATAACAATGACTACCATCACAACTATAACAATGACTACTATCACAACTATAACAATGACTATCATCACAACTATAACAATGACTACTATCACAACTATGACAATGACTACTATCACAACTATAACAATGACAACCATCATAACTAAAACCGCGACATACATCATAATAACAACCATCCCAACTATGACCATGACAACCATCATAACTATAACATGAAAGCCATCATAATTATAACATGAAAGCCATCATAATTATAACGTGAAAGCTATCATAGCTATAACATCAGAGCCATCATAACTATAACATTAAAGCCATCATAATTATAACGTGAAAGCCATCATAGCTATAACATCACAGCCATCATAACTATAACAACCATCACAACGATAACATAACAACCATCATAACTTTAACCATAAATTACCACTATCGTAACTGTAACTATAACCACATTCATAACTATAACTATAACTATTACACTAAACAAAATCAAATTATCCCTATTAACATTTTTGTTCTCATCTGCCATATGTTCCTCAATTGATTCTCATATCACATTAGATATTTCTATTGTGATCTTATGAGATCAAAAGCTGGGCATGGTTGTAGCAGATGTTCATCAGCCATTGTAACTGCGCCACAGTCACATTCATCAGAGAATGATGAAACGTCAGTCTGATGTGGCCTGTTCTGAGTGTACAAATTGCTGCTTGTTTTTTTCTAATATTCTGGTAGCAGGCATCACTTTTCTGGCAGCCCTTGTGTTCTGTATTCCTTTTGTTCATGTATTTGTTCCTGACAAACCTCTTTGACTCATCATAACTGGTACGTGTATCTGGCTGCTGTTATTTGTCACCTTTCATTGTCAATCTCGCTGCCTCATCGTTTCCTGGAATATTGCACTGTGATGGGGTCCACTGAGTCACAGTTCTGCACCTATGGCAGAGCTTGTAGAGTATTTCTCTTAGAACATTCAGGTTTTCGCTTCCATGACTCCTCCAATGTTATAACTACTGACAGCTTGTAGGGTGTCTCTACTAGAACATTCAGGTTTTCGCTTCCATGACTCTTCCAATGTTGTAACTATTGACAGCTTGTAGTGTGTCTCTCCTAGAACATTCAGGTTTTCGCTTCCATGACTCCTGCAATGTTATAACTATTGACAGCTTGTAGTGTGTCTCTCCTAGAACATTCAGGTTTTCGCTTCCATGACTCTTCCAATGTTATAATAACTGACAGCATGTAGTGTGTCTCTCTTAGAACATTCCGGTTTTCGCTTCCATGACTCTTCCAATGTTATAATAACTGACAGCTTGTAGTGTGTCTCTCCTAGAACATTCAGGTTTTCGCTTCCATGACTCTTCCAATGTTATAATAACTGACAGCATGTAGTGTGTTTCTCTTAGAACATTCCGGTTTTCGCTTCCATGACTCTTCCAATGTTATTACTATTGACAGCTTGTAGTGTGTCTCTTAGAACATTCCGGTTTTCGCTTCCATGACTCTTCCAATGTTATAATAACTGACAGCCTGTAGTGTGTCTCTCTTAGATCATTCAGGTTTTCGCTTCCATGACTCTTCCAATGTTATAACTACTGACAGCTTGTAGGGTGTCTCTCTTAGATCATTCAGGTTTTCGTTTCCATGACTCTTCCAATGTTATAACTACTGACAGCCTGTAGTGTGCCTCTCTTAGATCATTCAGGTTTTCGTTTCCATGACTCCTCCAATGTTATAACTACTGACAGCTTGTAGTGTGCCTCTCTTAGAACATTCAGGTTTTCTTTTCCATGACTCCTCCAATGTTATAACTACTGACAGCTTGTAGTGTGTCTCTATTATATCATTCAGGTTTTCATTTCCATGACTCCTGCAATGTTATAACTACTGACAACGTGTAGTGTGTCTCTCTTAGAACATTCAGGTTTTCTTTTCCATGACTCCTCCAATGTTATAACTACTGCTAGCTCGATACCACGATATCTCGGTGGTTAGTGAACTGGACTACAATGAACAAGTCGAGTTCGATCTTGGTCGACGGTATCCGGGTTCACCCAATCTTTAATGGGTACCGGATTTTTTTTTCTGGGAAAGTAAAGCAGACCGGGTGTAATACCGACAACATTGCCCCTAAAATCATGTTCCGAAGGTCTGTATGGTCACTAACACCATATTCCCTATACACCACTTGGCGTGACGGGTCACTAACACCATATTCCCTATACACCACTTGGCGTGACGGGTCACTAACACCATATTCCCTATACACCACTTGGCGTGTCGGGTCACTAACACCATATTCCCTATACACCACTTGGCGTGACGGGTCACTAACACCTTATTCCCTATACCTATTTTGCGTGACGGGACTCTTGACTTTACTAATATATCAATTTTGCTTCTCTCCTACATATTTAGCCACAAAACACAATATTATTCTTCAAGCTTCGCGGGCCACCGTTGACGGGACCGCGGACCACCGTTGACGGCACCGCGGGACACTATGGTGCAGCGGACACCGTAGTTTGAGAAACGCTGGACTAGGAGACCTAGGGTACAGCTTTCCATTCAAGGTTTGAAAACCACTGAGAAATGATAATTTCCTGCAATGACGTTACGGTTAGATAGACTGTGAGTTACTTGTTGCATTCGCCCCCGTACTGGCACAGCAACTTTACTTTCACCGGATGTGAGTTTCCCGTGGTCAATTATCACAAACTGAAGTCCTGAGCCACGAGCATAACTAAACCACCTTTGTAAATGTTAAACCGAGGACCGATCGATCCTATAACACTGGCAACTCGGAGTCACATTTTCATAATATTACCTTCAGTTTTCCGCAAAGAAAGATATTTACATGTGCAATATGCGATTTGTTTTATTTTCTAAAAAAGAAATAACTTTTTACATTTGTGTTGGAGTGCAATCTCAAGTGATTTAAAACAAGGATTCAATGACAACAGTTCCAGAAGATGACAGCCCAATCATGTGTTAACTTCTCAGCAGCTGAACAGAAAAGGTATCATGACAGCGATCACTGTGTTTGATGTTAAATATCGCTTCATTAACTTCAATAAAATTATAATAGAAAATGTACTGCTATATCTCTAAGATAGAAAAAAAAAACTTCGTTTGTGCTATTATATGAAGCTGAACATTAATTCTTGTTACAATAGATTCAGATTTAATGTTTCTATAAAAGCTACATTTAATGTTTCCATAATAACAGCTATATTTAATGTTTCCATAATAACAGCTACATTTAATGTTTCCATAATAACAGCTACATTTAATGTTTCTATAATAGCAGCTACATTTAATGTTTCTATAATAGCAGCTACATTTAATGTTTATATAATAACAGCTACATTTAATGTTTCTATAATAACAGCTACATTTAATGTTTCTATAATAACAGCTACATTTAATGTTTCTATAATAGCAGCTACATTTAATGTTTCCATAATAACAGCTACATTTAATGTTTCTATAATAGCAGCTACATTTAATGTTTCTATAATAACAGCTACATTTAATATTTCTATAATAGCAGCTACATTTAATGTTTCTATAATAACAGCTACATTTAATGTTTCTATAATAACAGCTACATTTAATGTTTCTATAATAACAGCTACATTTAATGTTTCAATAATAACAGATACATTTAATGTTTCCATAATAACAGCTACATTTAATGTTTCTATAATAACAGCTACATTTAATGTTTCTATAATAGCAGCTACATTTAATGTTTCTATAATTTAATGTTTTTATAATTAAGACACATTAAATGATTATAGGTAACACCTGGTTCAAACAACACCCTGGGCGACTATGGACATGGCAAAGCCCAGACAAAAAAGTACACAATCAAATTGATTTTATACTGGTACAGAGAAGATTCAGGAATGGGCTAACATCTGTTAAAACAAGGCAAGGAGCAGATTGCAATAGTGACCATGTACCAGTAGTTGGAAAGATAAGAATAAAACTGCGGAAGGCACAGAAATCACCAAGAAATATAAAATTAGAACTAGATATACTAAGAGTAGATAAACAGATGAGTGATAAGTACAGCACGATAGTACAAAATAGATATAATGATATTGAGAAAATACAGGACATCCAGGAGCAGTAGGAAATGCTCAAACAATCGATTCAACAAACATCAAAAGAAGTAATACCAGTGACTAAAAGAATCAACAAAACGACATGATTGACAGAAGAAATATTACAACTAATGGACGAAAGAAGAAAACATAAGAAAAAAGAACGGACATACAAAATATTGCACAAAGAGATCCAAAACAAGTGCAGTGAAGCAAAGGAAGGATGGTTAAAACAGAGATGTGAAGAAATGGAAAAAAAACAAAAGAAAGACTCAAAATGTATGCACAATCAGTTAAATGAATTAACAGGAAGAAAAGAAGTCAAAGTTTCAGGATGTGTGAAATCAAAGGAAGGAAATATAATAATGGGACAGGAGAAGACAATGGAAAGATGGACAGAATATATCAGTCAACTCTTTGATGATGAAAGAACAGAATTAAACAATTCAAATGAAGACACAGGACCACCAATACTGCAGAGTGAAGTGGAGGACGCATTTCAACACATGAAAAGAGGCAAAGCTCCAGGTCCTGACAATATAACAATCGAAGAGATAAATGCATTAGGAGAGCTGGGAGTACAAGTCATAACAAAATTACTCAATGACATATATAGCTCTGGACACATACCTGAAGATCTACTAAAATCTATCTTTGTAGCCATACCGAAGAAGTCAGGAGCCACTGATTGTGAAGACCACCGCACTATTAGTCTCATGAGCCATATGACTAAAATATTACTAAGAATAATCATGAGACGTGTAAGGAACAAAATAAAACCAGAAATAAGTGAGGAACAATGTGGATTTGTGGAAGGAAAGGACACCAATAATGCAATATACATCTTAAGGACATTTATAGAAAGATCTATAGAGGTAAAGAAAAATCTATATATGTGCTTTATAGACTACACGAAAGCATTTGACAAAGTAAAGCACGTGGAAATAATCAATATGCTGGAGAAATTAAACATTGATAACAAGGATCTGCGAATCATAAAAAAACATGTACTGGCAACAAACAGCAGCTATACGAATTAACAACCAAACAGGACAATTCCAATATATAAAACAAGGAGTCAGACAAGGCTGTGTTCTGTCACCGGATTTGTTTTCACTTTACAGTGAATATATTATGCGATCAATAGTAGACAAAAAAGAAATTGAAGTCAACGGTCACAACATAAATAATTTGCGATATGCGGATGACACAGTCTTAATAGCAGAGACAGAGAATGAGCTACAAGAAATGATAGATATAATAGTAAAAGAAAGCAACAAGAAAGGTCTCAGTCTGAATAGTAAGAAAACAGAAGTAATGGTTATATCGAAGAAACAATCATCACCATCATGCAGCATAAAAATAAACGAGACAAATCTGAAACAAGTGCAACGTTTCAAATAATTGGGGACAGTAATAACATGAGATGGGAGATGCAACACAGAAATAAAAAGCAGAATAGCTCAGGCCAAAATGGCATTTCAGAAAATGAAAAATATCTTATGCAACAAATCTATGTCAATAGAAATGAGAAAGAGAGTTCATCGGTGCTATATAGAACCAATTCTGACCTATGGAAGCGAATCATGGACAGTAGACAAACAAATGAAAAGACGATTAGAGGCCACAGAGATGGGATTTCTCAAAAGAATGTTGAAAGTTCCATGGACAGTTAAAAAGACCAATGAGAAAGTTCTCAAAGAGGCCAACACAAAAAGATAGCTCTTAAAAAACATCAGAAAGAAGCAATCAACATTTTTCGGGCACATCATGAGAAGAGGAAAGTTGGAATACTTGGTTACAACTGGCAAAATAAAAGGAAATAGAGATCGCGGGCGAAAGAGAGAAAATACTGGATAGCTTGGTGTCATGGCAGTCAACAACAGAACTGATACGATGCACTGTAGATAGAAGATTGTGGAGGGACATGATCACCTACGCCAACCGGTAAGGCACATGATGATAATAGCAGCTACATTTAATGTTTCTATAATAGCAGCTACATTTAATGTTTCTATAATAGCAGCTACATTTAATGTTTCTATAATAACAGCTACATTTAATGTTTCTATAATAACAGCTACATTTAATGTTTCTATAATAACAGCTACATTTAATGTTTCTATAATAACAGCTACATTTAATGTTTCTATAATAACAGCTACATTTAATGTTTCTATAATTACAGCTACATTTAATGTTTCTATAATAACAGCTACATTTAATGTTTCTATAATAACAGCTACATTTAATGTTTCTATAATTACAGCTACATTTAATGTTTCTATAATAACAGCTACATTTAATGTTTCTATAATTACAGCTACATTTAATGTTTCTATAATAACAGCTACATTTAATGTTTCTATAATTACAGCTACATTTAATGTTTCTATAATTACAGCTACATTTAATGTTTCTATAATAACAGCTACATTTAATGTTTCTATAATTACAGCTACATTTAATGTTTGTATAATAACAGCTACATTTAATGTTTCTATAATTACAGCTACATTTAATGTTTCTATAATTACAGCTACATTTAATGTTTCTATAATTACAGCTACATTTAATGTTTCTATAATTACAGCTACATTTAATGTTTCTATAATTAAAATAAAGGACACCAATAATGCAATATACATCTTAAGAACATTGATAGAAAGATCTATAGAGGTAAAGAAAGATCTATATATGTGCTTTATAGACTGCACGAAAGCATTTGACAAAGTAAAGCATGTGGAAATAATCAATATGCTGGAGAAATTAAACATTAATGGCAAGGATCTGCGAATCATAAAAAAACATGTACTGGCAACAAACAGCAGCTATACGAATTAACAAGCAAACAGGACAATTCCAATATATAAAACAAGGAGTCAGACAAGGTTGTGTTCTGTCACCGGATTTATTTTCAATTTACATCGAATATATTATGAGATCAATAGTAGACCAAAAAGGAATTGAAGTCAACAGTCACAACATAAATAATTTGCGATATGCGGATGACACAGTCTTAATAGCAGAGACAGAGAATGAACTACAAGAAATGATAGATATAATAGTAAAAGAAAGCAACAAGAAATGTCTCAGTCTGAATAGTAAGAAAACAGAAGTAATGGTTATATCGAAGAAACAATCATCACCATCATGCAGCATAAAAATAAACTAGACAAATCTGAAACAAGTGCAAAGTTTGAAATACTTGGGCACAATAATAACATCAGATGGGAGATGCACCACAGAAATAAAAAGCAGAATAGCTCAGGCCAAAATAGCATTTCAGAAAATGACAAATATCTTATGCAACAAATCTATGTCGATAAAAATGAGATAAAGTGTTCATCGGTGCTATATAGAACCAATTCTGACCTGTGGAAGCGAATCATGGACAGTAGACAAACAAATGAAAAGACGATTAGAGGCCACAGAGATGGGATTTTTCATAAGAATGTTGAAATAAAAGGAAAAAAGAGAGATCGCGGACGACAAAGAGAGAAAATACTGGATAGCTTTGTGCCATGGCATGGAAAACAGTCAACAACAGAACTGATACGATGTTCTGTAGATAGAACATTGTGGAGGGACATGATCGCCTACGCCAACCGGTATGGCACATGATGCTGATGATAATAGCAGCTACATTTAATGTTTCTATAATAACAGCTACATTTAATGTTTCTATAATAACAGCTACATTTAATGTTTCTATAATAGCAGCTACATTTAATATTTCTATAATAAGAGCTACATTTAATGTTTCTATAATAGCAGCTACATTTAATGTTTCTATAATAGCAGCTACATTTAATGTTTCTATAATAGCAGCTACATTTAATGTTTCTATAACAGAAGCTACATTTAATGTTTCTATAATAGCAGCTACATTTAATGTTTCTATAACAGAAGCTACATTTAATATTTCTATAATAACAGCTACATTTAATGTTTCTATAATAACAGCTACATTTAATGTTTCTATAATAGCAGCTACATTTAATGTTTCTATAATAGCAGCTACATTTAATGTTTCTATAATAGCAGCTACATTTAATGTTTCTAGTATAGAGATCACAATTACTATTAATAGTAAACAGACTACAATGATTCTTTCTGGTGTAAAGACTACATTTATTGTTTTCTAGTAGTCAACAACAGAATTAATACAACGCGTGTTGGATAGAGAAATATGGGAGAACATGATCGCCTATACCAACCGGTATGAAACATGATGATGATGAGTATAGGGACTATATTTATTGTTTTCTATTACAAAGATTGCAGTTATTGCTTTCTAGTTTAGAGATTTCATTTATTGCTTTCTAGTATAGAGATTTCATTTATTCTTTTCTAGTATAGAGGATTCATTTATTGTTTTCTAGTATCTTATTCTTCTCCTTCTTTCCTTCCTCATTTGCCTTTCAGCGTCGAGAGGAGATATAATTTGCGGTCTTTTGCTCTTCTGTGCGCCTCTGCTGCTGTTATGTTTCCTAGTGCTTCTAATATTCCATCGATCCATCTTTTTCGTGGTCGACCCTTGGGTTTGGTGTTCTCACAACGTTTGTTGAAGGCTCGTTGTGTTGTGTTTTGTTCTTTCTGCCTTGCCACGTGGCCAAACCATTTTATCTGTTGTTTCTTTATATATTCTATGGCTGGGGTTATTCCTAGCTTTTTTTCTCAGTTCTTCATTTCTGATCTTATCTCTCAGACTGTTTCCTGTCATTCGTCTAACACATTTCATCTCTGTATATGTTATTTTTCTTATTGTTCTTGCATCTATGGTCCAGGTCTGGCATTGGTAGCACAACGTTGGGATGAAGATTGTATTGTAGAGTGCTCGTTTTGCCTCCAGAGTTATTTCCTTGTTGGACAATAGTGGTGATAACTGTCCAATGATTTGATAAGCTTTGTTGTATTTTGATTCTATCTCTGCAAGATTTCTAGTATAGATAATGCATTTATTGCTTTCTACTATAAATAATTAAAGTGATCACAGACATATGCAACGACATATACCATACAGGAAACATACCAAATGAACTAAAAACATCAACCTTCATTGCATTGCCTAAAAGGAATGGTGCAGTTATTTTAGAACAAGAGCCATGTTACAAAAATCTTGCTAAAAGTTATACAAGGAAGGATTCAGAATAAAATCAATACTGAATTAGATAACCCACAAGTGGATATCAAAATAGAAGGTATAGACCTGGAGACAGTTCAGAACTACAACTACCTTGGACATACTATAACCAATGATGGATAACGTAAAACCGAAATAAAAAAAAGAATAGGAATGACAAAAAGTAATTTTAATGCCATGAAAAATATACTAACATCAAAACAAATAACACCAGGGCTAAGACTAAGAATTGCAAAATGTTATATCTTCTCAACATTCCTATATGTTGCAGAAACATGGACATTAGACAAGAAAACAGAAAAGTAAATTGAAGTCTTTGAAATGTGGATATATAGAAGAATATGTAGAATTGGATGGAAAGAAAAGAAAACAAACGATGAAGTCTTAAAACAACTAAAAATGAAAAAAGAACTACTAAACACAATTCAAACAAAACAAATGCGATTTTTGGGCCATGTTAAAAGACACAACAGCCTAATAAAAGTAATCCTGGAGGGGAAAATACAAGGTAAAAGAGGCAGACCAAGACTAACATGGACGAGTAACATCAAAGACGGACAAGTCAGCCTATGACAATCTGCACCATCAAAGCAAGAGACAGAGTGGAATGGCGCTCCATAGTAGCCAACCTTCGTTGCGGAGATGGCACTCGATGATGATGAATATAGGGTCTACATTTATTGTTTTCTAGTACCATCATCACCATGTGCCATACCAATTTCGTAGGCGATCATGTCCCTCCACAATCTTCTATCTACAGCGCATCGTATCAGTTCTGTTGTTGACTGTTTCCCTTGCAATGACACCAAACTATCCAGTATTTTCTCTCTTTGTCGTCCGCGATCTCTCTTTTTTCCTTTTATTTTGCCAGTTGTAACCAAGTATTCCAACTTTCCTCTTCTCCTAATGTGACCAAAAAATGATGATTGTTTCTTTCTGATGTTTTTTAAGAGCTCCCTTTTTGTGTTGGCCTCTTCGAGAACTTCCTCATTGGTCTTTTTATCTGTCCAGGGAACTTTCAACATTCTTCTGAGAAATCCCATCTCTGTGGCCTCTAATCGTCTTTTCATAAATTTGTCTACTGTCCATGATTCGCTTCCATAGATCAGAACTGGTTCTACATAGCACCGATGAACTCTCTTTTTCATTTTTATTGACATAGATTTGTTGCATAAGATGTTTTTCATTTTCTGAAATGCCATTTTGGCCTGAGCTATTCTGCTTTTTATTTCTGTGGTGCATCTCCCATCTGATGTTATTATTGTGCCCAAGTATTTCAAACTTTGCACTTGTTTCAGATTTGTCCTGTTTATTTTATGCTGCATGATGGTGATGATTGTTTCTTCGATATAACCATTACTTCTGTTTTCTTACTATTCAGACTGAGACCTTTCTTGTTGCTTTCTGTTACTATTATATCTATCATTTCTTGTAGCTCATTCTCTGTCTCTGCTATTAGGAGTGTGTCAACCACATATCGTAAATTATTTATGTTGTGACCGTTGACTTCAATTCCTGTTTTGTCTACTATTGATCTCATAATATATTCGCTGTAAAGTGAAAACAAATCCGGTGACAGAACACAGCCTTGTCTGACTCCTTGTTTTATATATTGGAATTGTCCTGTTTGGTTGTTAATTCGTATAGCTGCTGTTTGTTGTCAGTACATGTTTTTTATGATTCGCAGATCCTTGTTATCAATGTTTAATTTCTCCAGCATATTGATTATTTCCACATGCTTTACTTTGTCAAATGCTTTCGTGTAGTCTATAAAGCACATATATAGATCTTTCTTTACCTCTATAGATCTTTCTATCAATGTTCTTAAGATGTATATTGCATTATTGGTGCCCTTTCCTTCCACAAATCCACATTGTTCCTCACTTATTTCTGGTTTTATTTTGTTCCTTACACGTCTCATGATTATTCTTAGTAATATTTTAGTTATATGGCTCATGAGACTAATAGTGCGATGGTCTTCACAATCAGTGGCGCCTGACTTCTTCGGTATGGCTACAAAGATAGATTTTAGTAGATCTTCAGGTATGTGTCCAGTGTTATATATGTCATTGAGTAGTTTTTTCCTAGTAGTGTTTTTTTTTCTAGTATAGGGACAACATTTATTGTTTTCTAATATAGTCTACATTTATTGTTTTCTAATATAGTCTACATTTATTGTTTTCTAATATAGTCTACATTTATTGTTTTCTAATAGAGTCTACATTTATTGTTTTCTAATAGAGTCTACATTTATTGTTTTCTAATAGAGTCTACATTTATTGTTTTCTAATAGAGTCTACATTTATTGTTTTCTAGTATAGAGACTACCTTTATTGTTTTCTAATATAGAGACTACCTTTATTGTTTTCTAATAGAGTCTACATTTATTGTTTTCCAGTATAGAGACTACCTTTATTGTTTTCTAATATAGAGACTACCTTTATTGTTTTCTAATACAGAGACTACCTTTATTGTTTTCTAATAGAGTCTACATTTATTGTTTTCTAATAGAGTCTACATTATTGTTTTCTAATAGAGTCTACATTTATTGTTTTCTAATAGAGTCTACATTTATTGTTTTCTAATATAGAGACTACCTTTATTGTTTTCTAATAGAGTCTACATTTATTGTTTTCTAATAGAGTCTACATTTATTGTTTTCTAATAGAGTCTACATTTATTGTTTTCTAATATAGAGACTACCTTTATTGTTTTCTACTGAAGGGAGGTCAAAAAGTAATGCACACCAATTTTTTTCTCGGAAACTATTCGGGCAAAATGTGTGAAATTTTCACAGATTGTAGCTGAACATCCCCTTTACACTACCTATTTTTCAACATAATCTCCGTCCAAGCGTATTGCCTTACGCCAACGCGAAACTAGGTCATGAATGCCTCGTTTGTACCAAGTTTTGTCCTGCTCGCGTAGCCATTTTTTAACTGCACGGATCACATCCTCATCATTGTCAAAGTGTGTCCCACGCAGGAATTTTTTGGGTGGTCCAAACAGATGGAAATCTGAGGGAGCCAGATCAGGGCTGTAAGGAGGATGGGGCAGTACAGTCCAACCAAATTTGTTGATTGCTTCCGTGTTACCAGACTTGTGTGAGGGCGTGCATTGTCATGTTGAAGCAACAAATCTGCAGATGGCTTATTAGGCCGAACTCTGTGGAACCGATTTTTGAGTTTTGTCAGTGTATTGATGTAAGCTGTCGAGTTGATTGTCTCACCTCTTGTCATTACATCAACAAGAATCACACCATCAATGTCCTAGAAGACAGTGATCATCACCTTTCCGGCTGATGGAGATGTTTTGAATTTTTTTTTTTGGTGACTGCGGATGATGCCATTCAATTGACTGCATTTTTGTTTCAGGCTCATAATAATGTGCCCACGTTTCGTCACCGGTAACAATTTTTGACAAAAACATTTCTCCTTCAACACCGAAACGCTCCAACAATTCAGAACAGAATGTTTTCCTTTGAACTCTGTGATCATTTGTTAGGCACCGAGGAACCCATCGAGCGCAAATCTTTGAATATCCGAGAGTTTTAAAAATTGCGATTGCACTTCCCTTGCTAACTGTAAGCTGCAATGCCAATTGCTGACTAGTGATACGCCTATCCTTACGAATAATGGCATCAGCCCGTTTAACATGTCTGTGCTGGTAGCCGAGGCAACACGTCCAGAACGCGGTAAATCATGCAGCTCCACTCGTACACTTTCTGCAGCTTTAATTCTCTGAACCAGCGACTAACTGTGCTCCTATCGACTGCAGAACATTTGTACACTGCACACAGTCGTTTATGAATGTTTGCCACAGTTTCTTTTTCCGCAACCAGAAATTCTATGACAATTCGCTGTTTGTAACGGACATTGTTGACAAGCTCCATTTTAACGGTTCATAGATTGCGTAATATTTATAAGAATGCTGTGCAATTTGGTGCACATAATTGGAACATGTCATATTCCAAGTGTGCAAAATTTCATATTCCTATCTTTATTATTAGCCGAGAAAAAAATTGGTGTGCATTACTTTTGACCTCCCTACGTAATACGTAATAGAGTCTTCATATATTGTTTTCTAATAGAGTCTACATTTATTATTTTCTAATAGTCTACATTTATTGTTTTCTAATAGAGTCTACATTTATTGTTTTCTTATAGTCTACATTTATTATTTTCTAATAGAGTCTACATTTATTGTTTTCTAATATAGAGACTACCTTTATTGTTTTCTAATATAGCGACTACCTTTATTGTTTTCTAATAGAGTCTGAAAGAATAGAGTGTGAAAGCTGGAAAACAACAAGAGATATAGAAACAAAGTTGAACGCATTCGAAAATAAATGTCTAAGGAAAATACTTGGTATAGAATGGAACGAATTCAAAACAAACGAGGAAATTAGAGAAATCGCCAATCAACCACTAATATCTTCAGTAATAAAGAAAAGACGATGGTCATACGTTGGACATGTGATGAGAAGAGATAATAATCGAATAGCAAAGCAAGCCCTCATATGGGAAACAACAGGTAAAAGAAAAGAGGAAGACCCAGGGAGACACTGAGAAGAACATTGATGAGAGAGGCAAGAGCAGCAGGAATCGGCTCCCTCAATGAGATAGAACTGCTTGCACAGAACAGAGACAGATGGCGAGATTTGATAAAATATCTTTAAAAGAAAACTGCTAGAACAAAAATTCATATAGGAGAAGGTGTATCTTGGTCTACGCCCTATGGGCCGGTTACGGCTCGAAAGGTCAATAGATAGATAGAATAGAGTCTACATTTATTGTTTTCTAATAGAGTCTACATTTATTGTTTTCTAATATAGAGACTACCTTTATTGTTTTCTAATAGAGTCTACATTTATTGTTTTCTAATAGAGTCTACATTTATTGTTTTCTAATAGAGTCTTCATTTATTGTTTTCTAATAGAGTCTACATTTATTGTTTTCTAATATAGAGACTACATTTATTTTTTCTAAGAGTCTACATTTATTGTTTTCTAATAGAGTCAACATTTATTGTTTTCTAATAGAGTCTACTTTTATTGTTTTCCAGTATAGGGACTACATTAATTGTTTATAGTTTAAGTAACAACCTAATTTCCTCCGAAGTCGGAGTTATTTGCCTGTGCAGCGAGGGACTCTTGTGCACACAGCTGCCAGGGAAAAATAGATTAACACGCAAATTCAGTTCCTAGTCTCTAGGGACTTCGTGAGAGGTAAAAGCTGACGAACGAAACCTCATTTGTTTCTATAATGCCGAGTGCTTTTGTAATTGGAAATTTCACGACAATAGTTATGTAAGACATACAACTTGCATTTCTTTGTATAACTGCTATATTTTATGTTATTTTGTAAATGTGGTTATATTTAGTGTTACGAAGGTGGTGGCTATGTTTAGTGCTATTGTAAGTACGTTGATATTTAATACTATTGTAAGTACGTTTATGTTTAGTACTTTTGTAGGTACGTTTAATATTTAGTACTATTGTAAGTACGTTTATGTTTAGTACTTTTGTAGGTACGTTTAATATTTAGTACTATTGTAAGTACGTTTATGTTTAGTACTTTTGTAGGTACGTTTAATATTTAGTACTATTGTAAGTACGGTTATGTTTAGTACTATTGTAAGTACGTTTAATATTTAGTACTATTGTAAGTACGTTTATGTTTAGTACTTTTGTAGGTACGTTTAATATTTAGTACTATTGTAAGTACGGTTATGTTTAGTACTATTGTAAGTACGTTTAATATTTAGTACTATTGTAAGTACGGTTATGTTTAGTACTATTGTAAGTACGTTTAATATTTAGTACTATTGTAAGTACGGTTATGTTTAGTACTATTGTAAGAGCGGTTATGTTTAGTACTATTGTAAGTACGGTTATGTTTTGTGCTATTAGAATAATGGTTATGTATATTGTGTTCTTTAAAATACTGAATATTTTATGTTATTACAATATTGGCTATGTTTGTTACTGTTAGAATAATGGTCGCATACACTATTGAAATGTTCACATCGACGTTTTTTGTTATAGAATAACAGTGTAGTATATTATTGATGTAACAATAGTAACATCTATTGCTGACATAATAACAGTAACATTTATTTTTGACAGAATAATAGTAACACCTATTGTTGACAGAATAGTAGTAACATTTATTAGTGGTAGAATAATAGTAACATTTATTGTTGACAAAATTGTAGTAACATTTATTGTTGACAGAATAGTGGTAACATTTATTATTGATAGAATAATAGTAATATTTATTGTTGACAGAATAGCAGTAACATTTATTATTGATAGAATAATAGTAACATTTATTGTTGACAGAATATTAGTAACATATATTGTTGGAAGTAGAGTACAAACATTGTTTTACAGAATAGCTGTGTCATTGATGGTTAAAGGACAGCGGTTACATTAGCTGTATTCTCTAAAAGTGGGGCTATATTTATAACATGTAGAACATATGCTATATTTATAACACGTAGAACATATGCTATATTTATAACACGTAGAATATATGCTATATTTATAAATTGTAGAACAAATGCAATATTTATAATACTTAGAACAAATGCTTTATTTATAACACATAGAAAATATATAATATTTATAACAAGTAGAACATATGCTATATTTATAACACGTAGAACATATACTGTATTTGTAACACGTAGAACATATGCTATATTTATAATATGTTTAACATATACTATATTTATAACACGTAGAACACATACTGTATTTATAACACGTAGAACATATGCTATATTTATAATATGTTTAACATATACTATATTTATAACACGTAGAACACATACTGTATTTATAACACGTAGAACATATGCTGTATTTATAAAACGTAGAAAATATGTTATATTTATAACATGTAGAACATATGCTATATTTATAACACGTAGAACATATACTGTATTTATAACATGTAAAACATATGCTATATTTTAACACGTAGAACATATACTGTATTTATAACACGTAGAACATATGCTTTATTTTAACACATAGAACATATACTGTATTTATAACATGTCGAACATATGCTTTATTTATAACATATAGATCATATGCTATATGATTGCTTCTAATAATTAATAGTTATTTTTACATTCAACGTTTGTTGTTACTTGCATAAAGTGCATCTTTAATGGAAAGGACAAAGGCTGCATTTATTAATGTTTGAATATTGGCTATATAAATATAATGACGGAACGTGTTATTCTGTTGTCTATGTCTCTTTAGTTCACAATTAATCACTTCTCTTATCTTCCTGACGTGTGTCTGTTTAGTTCAGAAAGAAATCGCTTCTCTTCTATTGTCTTCTGTATTTGTCTGTTTATTTCAGTCATCATCATCAATTACCGTGCCTGCTGGCATAGGTGATCATGTTACTCCACAACTCTCGATCTCGACAGTTATGTATCATTTCTGTTGTTGACCTTCTGCCAAGCTATTCTCTTAAGCTGTCTGGTATCTTTTCTCTTTGCTCCCCTCTGTCTCGTCGTCCCTCAATGTCCCCAGTTGTCACAACATATTCCGGCTGTTCGCATCTTAATACAGGGCCAACAAGATTATTTTTGTTTCTTTCTCTTATTAGCAATTATGTGTCTTTTAGCTTAGATCTTTTTCATAACGTTTTCGTTACTCTTCTTAGTTCAGTGAGAAATCATTTCTCTTATTTTGCTCGCTCTCTCTCTCTCTCTCTCTCTCTCTGTGTATGTGTGTGCGTGCGTGAGTGCGTGCGTGTGTGTGTGTGTGTGTGTGTGTTTAGATCAAAAAGAAAATACTTCTTTTATCGTGCTTTCTATGTGTGTCTCTTTAATTCAGTAATAAATCACTTTTCTTATATTGCTTTTCTGTGTGTCTCTTTAATTCAGTAATAAATCACTTCTCTTATATTGCTTTTCTGTGTGTCTCTTTAATTCAGTAATAAATCACTTCTCTTATATTGCTTTCTGTGTGTCTCTTTAATTCAGTAATAAATCACTTCTCTTATTTCTTCTCTGAGTGTCTCTCTCTAGTTCAGGAAGACAAGATGTCCTTTCTCTTGCCTACCTGCTATATGTTTCGTGACTTTCAGAACAAAAATCCCCCCCCCCCCCCCCACCCACACCCAATGGTGTTTTGTGACTCGAGCAAGCGTAACAAATCACATATTTCTCATTGCTTTTGCATTACGTGTGTATGGCCTTTGGCGTCTTGACAGACGGTTGGTATAATAGCAAGCAATCATGATAGGTCAGTAGTTTAGTAAAGCATTAGTGTCTCATACTGGGTGCTGTTTTACTGAACAGCTTCTCTGGGGGCTGAATTTGCCAATCCTGGACAGACAGATCCATCCACAGAACCAGCAAGGTGTACCCGCGGTACCCGGCCTTGTCTCCTTTATCTTGTGCCTTTTGTCTTCTGACATTTGACATCAGCACTGTCTCGAAAGTTGCTGTGCCATTTTTTATGTTTGCTCTCCATGTGCTACGATCCGCAGCCACATTTTTCCACTTCCTTTCACTTATAGAAAATTCCCTCAAGGAAGCAAACATTCTTACATCCCAGCACTGGTCTGCCCTGTGGTCTCTTTCCGTCCTTAAGTTCTCCATACAATATTTGTTTGGGAATACGATTGTTTGCCATTCTTCTTACATGGCCCAGCAACCTAAGTCTACGAATCCGAAGTGTTGCCATGATAAATGAGAGTTTGACTCGTTGTAAGACATTAGTGTTAATTACTGTGTCCTGCCATTTGATGTTTATAATCTTGGGAAGGCAACGTACATGAAAGCTGTTTAACCTTTTCTCCTGCCCGGCATAGGTAGTCCAAGTTTCTCATCCGTATAGAAGTGTACTTTGCGCACAACTTTTCTAAATTTGAATCTTAATCCTGAGTGTTAAACTGGTGTTGGCCCATGCTCTATCTTTAAGTTTACCAAATGTGGAAGCTGCCTTTCCATTTCGGGAATTTATTTCTTCTTCAAGAGAGACAGTGGTTGTGACCATAGAACCGAGATAGGTGAACTTTCTCACAGGTTCAAGGGATATGTTATTTAATGATATAGTTGTGGGTTGGCTACACCTTGTTGAAGCACCACAATTACGTGTCTAGTTAGTAACAAATCAAATATTTATGGTTGCTTTCACATTACGTGTGTAGTTAGTGATAAATCGCATAGTTCTTATTGTTTTTACATTACATGTGGAGTTATATATATATAGTAAACAATCGCATATTTATGATTGCTTTTACTTTACGTCTGAAGTTAGTAACAAATCACATTTTTATTATTGTTTTTACTTTACGTCTGTAGTAAGTAACAAATCACATTTTTATAATTACTTTTCATTATGTGTTTAGTTAATAACAAATGACATATTTATGTCGCTTTCCCAGGGTACTTCTGATTAGTCATAAGAAATGTGTGTTTGTCTTGATGGTAGAAGCCGCTGTCATGGGGATCTTTATCCTGTCACTTCATGGAAACATAAGGGGCATATCTTCAAGACTGTCCTGCAACACGCTCTCCAATCTACCAAACTACAGAAACTTGACTTTTGTCACAACTATTTTGGACAACAATGACAGCAGAAACTCGTCCGCTGTGGAAGAAATCAGCAGCAATCATTCCCGACAATCATTAACGAACACATTCACAGCCGGAAGTCCATCTAATCAGCTACATCCAAACGTTTCTGCAAATAAAATCATCCCCTTAGTTCCGGGTACAGAGAGGTCAAGGACAACCCTGGACCAAACTACGTCATCGGTTACAGGTCAAAAAGTTACACCGGCGGAAGTTCACCCCACAACGACCATGACCTTCAACACGTCACTTGTGGTACACTGCAAGGAGTCACCATATATAGAATGTGTTCCGCCTGTTGTCAGAATGGAGAAAGATAAGGTTTTCCAAATCACTTTATTTAGACCACCGAACTGGTACCCAGTAAAGGCAATGCACACATCAGGATGTCGCTATAAGAAGTGCAGGTTTGTTGAGAACACTGTCACCAACGAGACAGACCTTGTGGTTGTGTACGGCGTCAGTCTACAAGACAACTTTCAACCCCCACAAAGGTGGAGTCACCAACTTTATGCTGTCTTCGTATTAGAGTCTCCTATAAACACGAATGCAGGATTCCTTGGAAGTACGTTTTGCTTCAAACATTTTTGTCTTCATTTTTAAAGACATTATCAATATTCTGAACAATATCCATTTCATTTTGGTAACTTTCCTGATAACGTATGCTAATCTCAGCACAGAGCACGAAGTACGCATCACCGGCAGTGAGACCCTTTTGTTATTCTTGATTTCTGTTACACATGACACATGTATAGAGTTTACTTCTTTGTTTCTGTTACACATGTATAGAGTTTACTTCTTTGTTTCTGTTACACATGTATAGAGTTTACTTCTTTGTTTCTGTTACACATGACACATGTATAGAGTTTACTTCTTTGTTTCTGTTACACATGTATAGAGTTTACTTCTTTGTTTCTGTTACACATGACACATGTATAGAGTTTACTTCATTTGTTTCTTTTACACATGACACATGTATAGAGTTTACTTCTTTGTTTCTGTTACACATAACACATGTCTAGAGTTTACTTCTTTTGTTTCTTTTACACATAACACATGTCTTGAGTTACTTCTTTGTTTCTGTTACACATAACACATGTATAGAGTTTACTTCATTTGTTTCTTTTACACATAACATGTGTCTAGAGTTCTCTAGAGATCTTTTTTGATCTTGAACTTGGCACGCGATACATAATAGTAGATAACTTATCTTAGAATTATTGTTCTTAATTGTGGACAATTCAGAGGTTAGCACCGGTGGATATGGAATTTTCATGTGCATATTGTAATAATCAATCTTTCTCTCAACTTACTTACGACTTTGTTCTCTGAAGCATAACTTGAAACACACTAAAAACACTTTCACAACTAAATGTTCTCTATGTTCTATTTCACTTGTTCTGGTTCTGTCTACTGCTCAACTCCTAAGTCCCTGCTATCGTTCCCTATTTTCTCTGCTCTAATCTTGACTAGTCCACATTTATGATTCTTGACTAACTCGGTTTACTACTTCTTACTACTGTCTCACTTAATAACTCTTCTGACTCTTCCTTGTCTGTCCTAACTGCCTAAAACTGAAAGCTACCGACTGTCTAACTGACTGCCTTGTCTGTCCTAACTGCCTAAAACTGAAAGCTACCGACTGTCTAACTGACTGCCTTCAGCTGTTCTTCGTGATTAGCTCTGTCTTCCTCCTAACTGCTTGACGTTTCTTGTGTCTTACATTTTTATATTGAAGTCTCATTTACCGCGCTGTACGTCCGCAATAATCAGCGCCCAATGGTTTGTCGCGAAGTTGTCGTGAGATGACAGTTTGCAACCCCTCCGACCAATTCACCACCCCGAACTACAGTTGACCTCAAGCTGACCCCGTCTTAGAATTGTCAAAACAAAACAAATTTTTTGTGACTCCAACAAACTCTCTGGTCAGCTTGACATCTCCTGAGTTTCAAAATAATAATGTTTATTTCATGACTTTGACCTGTCCTGGAAGTTGTTTGTCAACCTATTTACCTGACGGGTCAGGCCATGTGTTGACTCACACTTTCACAACAACTATAAAATTTTCATTCTCCCTAAACTTGTGTCTGACTACTACCCATCCTTCATCCCCACCTACTTGTCCACTAACAGCTAGGAGAATTTTAATTCGCACAACTTGTTACTAACTACTGACGAGTCACTAACTGCTGGCATCTGTTATATGCTGTTAAGGAATGGGTACCGGCTGAGTTACCTGACCCATGCTTTAACTCATGTGACTGTTATACTGAGTTACTGACCCATGCTTTAACTCATGTGACTATTATACTGAGTTACTGACCCATGCTTTAACTCATGTGACTGTTATACTGAGTTACTGACCCATGCTTTAACTCATGTGACTGTTATACTGAGTTACCTGACCCATGCTTTAACTCATGTGACTGTTATACTGAGTTACTGACCCATGCATTAACTCATGTGACTATTATACTGAGTTACTGACCCATGCATTAACTCATGTGACTATTATACTGAGTTACTGACCCATGCATTAACTCATGTGACTATTATACTGAGTTACTGACCCATGCATTAACTCATGTGACTATTATACTGAGTTACTGACCCATGCTTTAACTCATGTGACTATTATACTGAGTTACTGACCCATGCTTTAACTCATGTGACTGTTATACTGAGTTACTGACCCATGCATTAACTCATGTGACTGATATACTGAGTTACTGACCCATGCTTTAACTCATGTGACTGTTATACATCATCATGTGCCATACAGGTTGGCGTAGGCGATCATGTCATTCTACAATATTCTATCCAAAGTGCATCGTATCGATTCTGTTGTTGACTGTTTTCCATGCCACGACACCAAGCTATCCAGTATATTCTCTCTTTGTCATCCACAATCTCTCTTTCCCTGTATTTTGCCAGTTGTAACCAAGTATTCCTTCTTCTCATGATATGGCCGACAAATGTCGATTATATCTTGTGTGACGGTCTTATAGTACAATGTTATTTTGTGCACAAATTCTTCCTTTCTGTTGCTCACCCGATGACTACCAAAGAAACTATTGTCCTCTTCGTTACTTAAAAGAACGTTAAGCGGTCGTAGACGCGTTGTTTTGAGGTTTACATAAGAGCTATGAGATTTCCTTTAAAACGCATCCGATTTCAGCACGGTGTTTTCGATTACCGATTGCCTTCCCTTTTCGATTCCTTCTCGTTCGACCAAACGAGAATGGTAAGTCTGTTTCTAGAGGCACCGCTAAGAGGTGGAGTAGGGTCTGGTTCACATATCCTGCATCAAACCACCAGCTATGAGTCGTTGTCAGGCACCTCGCCTCAAAATTTATGTTATTTAGTTAGTGGAACAAGAAGCACGAACCATAAGGGGAAGTTTACTCAGCGGCCACAGCGCAGCCAGTCGACAGCTAACAGATGGAAGAACAATCTAGCTACTCATAGTGCAACCTAGCACCGCTATAAGCTACTCATAGTGCAACCTAGCACCGCTATAAGCTACTCATAGTGCAACCTAACACCGCTATAACTGCTGAAAGTCAACATCGATTACACACTTTACAAATGAGATAACTCATGAAGGAATAGTAGGAAGATAACTTATGAAGGAATAGAAGGAAGATAACTTATGAAGGAATAGAAGAAAGATAACTCATAAAAGAATAGAAGGAAGATTACTTATGCAAAATTGAAAGAAGATAACTCATGAAGGAATAGAAGGAAGATAACTCATGAAGGAATAGAAGGAAGATAACTCGTGAAGTAATAAAAGGAAGATACCTTATTAAGGAATAGAAGGAAGATAACTCATGAAGGAATAGAAGGAAGATAACTCATGAAGTAATAAAAGGAAGATACCTTATTAAGGAATAGAAGGAAGATAACTCATGAAGGAATAGAAGGAAGATAACTCATGAAGTAATAAAAGGAAGATACCTTATTAAGGAATAGAAGGAAGATAACTCATGAAGGAATAGAAGGAAGATAACTAATGAAGGAATAGAAGGAAGAAAACTCGTGAAGTAATAAAAAGAAGATACTTTATGAAGGAATAGAAGGAAGATAACTCATGAAGGAATAGAAGGAAGATAACTCATGAAGTAATAAAAGGAAGATACCTTATTAAGGAAGAGAAGGAAGATACCTCATGAAGGAATAGAAGAAAGACAACTTATGAAGGAATAGAAGGAAGATAACTTATGAAGGAATAGAAGGAAGATAATTCATAAAGAAATAGAAGGAAGATAGCATATGAAGGAATAGAAGGAAGATAACTTATGAAGGAATAGAAGGATGATAACTTATGAAGGAATAGAAGGAAGATAACTCATGAAGGAATAGAAGGAAGATAGCATATGAAGGAATAGAAGGAAGATAACTTATGAAGGAATAGAAGGATGATAACTCATGAAGGAATAGAAGGAAGATAACTTATGAAGGAATAGAAGGAAGATAACTCATGAAGGAATAGAAGGAAGATAGCATATAAAGGAATAGAAGGAAGATAACTCATGAAGGAATGAAAGGAAGATAGCATATGAAGGAATAGTTGGAAGATAACTCATGAAGGAATAGAAGGAAGATGCTAAAGACACATCAATCACACGACAAAATTAACACATACCAGTTTTAACAAATATAACAATTGTATAACTGCAGCAAGAAAACAACAATCCAATATACAAGCTCCTGAGATGAAATGTTATTGTCAGGTTTTGAGCTCTTCTTAATAAGATCGTATTATTATTGAGTGTCGTCTACTCATCGAAGGTTGGCTACCATGGAGCACCATTCCGCTCTATCTCATGCTTTGATAGTTCCAGTTGTCATAGGCTGACTTGCCTATCTTTTAATGTTACTCGTCCATGTTAGTCTTGGTCTGCCTTTGTTTCTTTTATCTTGCATTTTTCCTTCCAAGCTTACTTTTAGTAGTCTTTTGTTTTTTAACATGGACCAAAAATCTCATTTGTCTTGCCTGAATTGTGTTTAGTAGTTCTCTTTTCATTTTTAGTTGTTTTAAGACTTCATCGTCTGTTTTCTTTTCTTTCCATCCAATTCTTCCTATTCTATAAATCCACATTTCAAAGACTTCCATTTTCTGTTCTGTTTTCTTGTCTAATGTCCATATTTCTGCACCATACATGTTGAGAAGATAAAACATTTTACCATTCTTAGTTTTAGCCCTGGTGTTTTTTGTTTTTGTTTTGATGTTAGTATATTTTTCATGGCATTAAATCGCACCGATAACACATCGTTATTACATACCGGTTTCCGGTTGTCCAAGACATCGGTAGTTTCAATTCTGGAGTGTGGGTTATGTGATAAAAGAGAAAAGTGTTTCTAACGGAGAGATATTTGTAACAAATTGTGTCAGGTGTTCTATTCAATGAGAAGGACAAGATCAGATAAGTACTTGTAGAATATAACCAGCTAAACGTGTACAGTTATATAGACCGTTAAAGATCGCATGTGGGACCTAGCGATCTAGCACGTGGGGGAAACATCTCCGGGTTATCGCCAACTTTTTTTTTTCAAGTTGAGCCCTTAACTTACGACTGATTCAGCAGATCGGTAAGGGATAAACGGTTTATGGTTAAAGAAATCACAGAAAATTGGAGACAGACCACAAATATAAAGTGCGGCATAAAAAATTCGTCATCGTCCCAAACGTTGTGCTACCAATGCCAGTCCTGGACCCTAGATGCGAAAACAGCAATAAAAATAACCGCTGCCAAGATGAAATGTGTCAGACGAATGACAGGAAACAGCCTGAGAGATAAGATCAGAAATGAAGAACTGAGAAAAAAGCTAGGAATAGCCCCCGCCATAGAATATATAAAGAAACAACGGATAAAATGGTTTGGCCACGTGACTAGGCAATATTATCAAAACACAACACAACAAGCATTCAATAAACGTTTCAAGAACACCAGACCAAAAGGCCGACCACGAAAAAGATGGATTGACGGAATATTAGAAACATAAAACATAACAGCAACAGAGACGAAGAGAAAAGAAAAAGGCCGTGAATTATATCTCCCCTCGACGCTGAAAGGCATATGAGAAAGGGAGGAAGAAGAAGAAATCCATCGTATTACACAAGAGTTCGTGTCACAACTGAGGAAGTTCGTCAAAGGATACACAAATAATCGAAGAAGAAGATGACCTGTTGACTTTTGTTAAGAAAAGCTAAATGAAATAGTTTAGCCACGTATCTCAATCGTCTGGCCTAGTAAGAAACGCTAAATGAAATAGTTTAGCCACGTATCTCAATCGTATGGCCTAGTAAGAAACGCTAAATGAAATAGTTTAGCCACGTATCTCAATCGTCTGGCCTAGTAAGAAACGCTAAATGAAATAGTTTAGCCACGTATCTCAATCGTCTGGCCTAGTAAGAAACGCTAAATGAAATAGTTTAGCCACGTATCTCAATCGTCTGGCCTAGTAAGCTACAGCGGAAGGAGATGGGAAGATAACATCAGAGAATGTACAAGCCTTGACTTTGCAGAATACCAAAGAATGACCGAAAACTGAGAGAATTGGATAAAGTTGACGAAGTCTGTCAGCACTGCCCCGACGGTCCCTAGTATAGAGGGATGGTGGAAATGAAGAAGATCACTTTTATATTCAACGGTTGATAATTCTGAGACCCTAAATTATTCAACAGAGCTTAACAAGAATCATCATCATCATTGAGTGCCCTCTCCGCATCGAAGGTTGGCTACCATAGAGCGCTATTCCACTCTTTCTCTTGCTTTGATGGTGCAGATTGCCATAGGCTGACTTGTTCATCTTTTGATGTTACTCGTCCATGTTAGTCTTGGTCTGCCTCTGCCTCTTTTACCTTGTATTTTCCCTTCTAATATTACTTTTATTAGACTGTTGTGTCTTTTAACATGACCAAAAAATTTATTTAACAAGAATACGAATGCATATTATTACCATGTGAACCTACAACATATCAACATTTGTGGACTCGTGATTATATAGCTGTACTACAAATGACAAACAGCCTACACTTTTATTTTACTTTTAGTTACCACGGTATTAACTAACTCACAGGCATATTCCGTCTACGATAGGACTAGGTGCCATTTTTTTTCCCACCAATCTTAAAATCAGCGATAGCTGAAAATTCGGTTCCAGAAGATTTCTTATCCATTGAGAGGCGAACGCCCTAAACTCACCACAGCAACATGATGATGATTTAAAGAACAAACAATTGAAATAGAATTCTCATCTTTTGTTGACTTGTCTTGGTGGTAATAAACTTTCATCGTCCTGCAGGGTCGGCTCAAGTTTCCAGCAACTATAGCAGTTGCCCGGGACGCGATATGTGTTTAGGGGTTCCTTCAAGGATTTTCCCAAATGTTTAGTTTTTTTCCTTATGAGAATTATTATAAAGAAACTCAAAAAGGGTACATAAAAAGTTCAGCTTGCCCAGGGTGCCAGCAATCATAGAGCCGACACTGCCAACGCAAAATGATTCATATGAAGGTTATAAATGAGAAAAATTCACGAGCCTAGACATCAGACACACTGTCACTGACACATTAGCTTCCTGTCCACAAAGATCAAATACACCTGCTCCATCTATTATACAACCAACGTCAGTAGAAGAAACTGTCTTACATTTTTTTAAACAGTTAAAAATAGAATACTGCATTCCCCGAAACTCTCAGATTTGCTAATCTTTGATCGTTTTTGTGACAAACATTGACTACTAAGATATCAATGGCAGGATTGACGATCACTAACAACTCTACATTTTGTGCCTGGTTTCACAAGATGAAACCATATTTTAAAGTCTAAAAATAGAAGGTAATGACCTAGACTCAGAACTCATTCGTTCTGCTGATCGTCCTCAGATGCTGATTCAGTCTGGAACAAACAGTTTAATTTAACCATCACATACCGGGTCAACTCGGATGTATTCGCCCCCTACGGTGTGCTCAAGTTTCAACCGCAGCCTTTGGGGAAGAGACCGAACTACCGTAAGTTGGAGATGTCGTGTCTCTATTTTTGATGTACTACCCACGCGCATATTTCAATGTTTTAGTATGTTGATTATATGTTAGGTGTACTACACATATTTAAGGACTAGAAACATATGAGAATAGTGTGTAAATTATCTACGACCACGGTAGATGTCACATTTGGACGTCACTATATTCTGCACACACTGAAGGGCTAAACTATAGCCCCACAAATAGGAGATTGTCCAGGAAACACCAACAGACTACTGAGACAGGATCATTCTAGAACATAACTACAGATATGACCATTACATGACTTAACTATAGATCTGATCATTACAGAACTTAACTACAGATCTCACCATTACATGACTTAACAACTATATATCTGATCACTACAGAACTTAACTATAAATCTCACCATTACAGAACTTAACTATAGATCTGATCATTACAGAACTCATCTATAGATCTGACCATTACAGAACTCAACTATAGATCTCACCATTAAGGACTTAACTATAGATCTCACCATTACAGGACTTAATTATAGATCTCACCATTAAGGACTTAACTATAGATCTCACCATTAAAGACTTAACTATAGATCTCACCATTAAGGACTTAACTATACATCTCAACATTAAGGACTTAACTATAGATCTCACCATTAAGGACTTAACTATACATCTCAACATTAAGGACTTAATTATAGATTTCACCATTACAAGACTTAACTATAGATTTCAGCATTACAGGACTTAACTATATATCTCAACAGTAAGGACTTAAATATAGATCTCACCATTAAGGACTTAACTATAGATCTCACCATTAATGACTTAACTATACATCTCAACATTAAGGACTTAATTATAGATTTCACCATTACAAGACTTAACTATAGGTTTCAGCATTACAGGACTTAACTATATATCTCAACAATAGGGCTTAAATATAGATCTCACCATTAAGGACTTAACTATAGATCTCACCATTAAGGACTTAACTATAGATCTCACCATTAAGGACTTAACTATAGATCTCACCATTACAGGACTTAACTATAGATCTCACCATTACAGGACTTAACTATAGATCTCACCATTACAGGACTTAACTATAGATCTCACCATTGAGGACTTAACTATAGATCTCACCGTTACAGGTCTTAACTATAGATCTCACCATTCAGGACATAACTATAGATCTCAACATTAAGGACTTGATTATAGATCTAACCATTAAGGACTTAACTATAGATCTCACCATTAAGGACTTAACTATAGATCTCACCATTACAGGACTTCACTATAGATCTCAACATTAAAGACTTAACTATAGATCTCACCATTAAGGACTTAACTATAGATCTCACCATTACAGAACTTAACTACAGATCTGATCAATACAGAACTAAACTATAGATCTGATCATTACAGAACTCAACTATAGATCTCACCATTACAGAACTTAATTATAGATCTGACCATTACAGGACTCCACTACAGATATCCCCATTGTAGGGCTCCACTACAGATATCATCATTGTAGGACTCCACTACATATATCACCATTGTAGGACTCCACTACAGATATCACCATTGTAGGACTCCACTACAGATATCACCATTGTAGGACTCCACTACAGATCTGACCATTGTAGGACTCCACTACAGATATCACCATTGTAGGATTCCACTACAGATATCACCATTGTAGGACTCCACTACAGATCTGACCATTGCAGGACTCCACTAAAGATATCACCATTGCAGGACTCCACTACAGATATCACCATTGTAGGACTCCACTACAGATATCACCATTGCAGAACTCCACTACAGATATCACCATTGTAGGACTCCACTACAGATATCTCCATTGTAGGACTCCACTACAGATCTGACCATTGCAGGACTCCACTACAGATATCATCATTGTAGGACTCCACTACAGATCTGACCATTGCAGGACTCCACTACAGATATCACCATTGTAGGACTCCACTACAGATCTGACCATTGCAGGACTCCACTACAGATATCACCATTGTAGGACTCCACTACAGATCTGACCATTGCAGGACTCCACTAAAGATATCACCATTGCAGGACTCCACTACAGATATCACCATTGTAGGACTCCACTACAGATCTGACCATGGCAGGACTCCACTACAGATATCACCATTGTAGGACTCCACTACAGATCTGACCATTGCAGGACTCCACTACAGATATCACCATTGCAGGACTCCACTACAGATATCACCATTGTAGGACTCCACTACAGATATCACCATTGTAGGACTCCACTACTGATATCACCATTGTAGGACTCCACTACAGATCTGACCATTGCAGGACTCCACTAAAGATATCACCATTGCAGGACTCCACTACAGATATCACCATTGCAGGACTCCACTACAGATATCATCATTGCAGGACTCCACTACAGATATCACCATTGCAGGACTCCACTACAGATATCACCATTGCAGGACTCCACTACAGATATCACCATTGCAGGACTCCACTACAGATATCACCATTGCAGGACTCCACTACAGATATCACCATTGTAGGACTCCACTACAGATATCACCATTGAAACGCTTAATACAGAAAATACAAATCGAACACGTGACGTCATTATTGGTCTTTGAGTTGGCTCAAACGAAGAGAAGTAGGACAGATACAGGTAGGACAGAAGAATACAACTAATATACAACTAATATACATCTAATATACAACTAAATATCATCTAATATACAACTAATATACATTTAATATACAACTAATATACATCTAATATACAACTAAATATCATCTAATATACAACTAATATACATCTAATATACAACTAAATATCATCTAATATACAACTAATATACATCTAATATACAACTAAATATCATCTAATATACAACTAATATACATCTAATATACAACTAATATACACCTAATATACAACTAATATACAACTAATATATAACTAATACAACTAATATACATCTAATATACAACTAATATACAACTAATATATAACTAATACAACTAATATACAACTAATATATAACTAATACAACTAATATACAACTAATATACATCTAATATATAACTAATACAACTAATATACAACTAATATACATCTAATATACAACTAATATACATCTAATATACAACTAATATACATCTAATATACAACTAATATACATCTAATATACAACTAATATACATCTAATATACAACTAATATACAACTAACATACAACTAATATACAACCAATATACAAATACAACTAATATTCAACTAACACAACAGTATTAGTATTATATTAATAGTATTAGGGAGAAATGAAACCTTCAGCCGAAAGTGACAGGAACGCGTTCTGGGATACTTTTAGAAATTAAACAAACACTGAACTCACTGAAATAATACAATTAAAAAAAACTGAAATAAACAAAAGAATAGGTATGGCAAAAAGTAATTTTAATGCCATGAAAAATATACTAACAACAAAACAAATATCAACAGTGCTGAAACTAAGAATGGGAAAATGTTACATCTTCTCAATATTCCTGTATGGTGCAGAAACATGGACATTAGACAAGAAAACAGAACAGAAAATTGAAGCCTTTGAAATGTGGATTTATAGACGAATAAGTAGAATTGGATGGAAAGAAAAGATAACAAATGATGAAGTTTTAAAACAACTGAAAATAAAAAGAGAACTACTAAATACAATTAAGACAAGACAAATGAAATTATTGGGGCATGTAAAAAGACACAACAGCCTACTAAAAGTAATATTGGAAGGGAAAATACAAGGTAAAAGAGGCAGAGGCAGACCAAGACCAACATGGACGAGTAACATCAAAAGATGGACAAGTCAATCTATGACAGCCTGCACCATCAAAGCAAGAAACAGAGTAGAATGGCGATCCATGGTAGCCAACCTTCGTGGCGGAGAAGGCACTCGATGATGATGAACTTACTGAATGTATATTTTTTACTTCAGTTCCATCAATATAAAAATAGTTGACATCACCATCAAGTACCAAGCCTGCTGGCGTAGGTGATCATGTCTCTCCGCAACTTTCAATCTCGACAGTTATTTATAATTTCTCTTGTTGACCTTCTGCTTTGGGGACCTCAGTAGCCCAGTTGGGAAAACCACCCGACTGGACTACCGACGTTCTGACAATATGTGTTCGATTCCCGCTGGGAGAAGTGTCAATTGTATTCGTGGTTGGAGGAAAATATCTCCGCTGTCGACCTAACCGTTGGCAGAAATGGGTACCAGGGTATTACTCTGGGTATGTGAGGAATGTCGCCTCGCATCGTGAGTTTCGATGCTCCAAGCGACACTATCAAGAAGTCTCCGAACACTTCTGGATAGGCGGCCGAGCACATATGGGTGAAAACTTGCGTACTAAGACACAGATTCAAGTCGCGTACTTGACCTTTACCTTTTATCTTCTGCCAAGCCATTCTCTTAAGCTGTCTGGTATCTTTTCTCTTTGCTTCCCTCTATCTCTTCGTCCTTCAATTTTCCCAGTTGTTACAATATATTCCAACTATTCCCTTCTCGTTACATGGCCAAAAAATAATGATTGTATCTTTATAATATTGGAAATTAGCTCCTCTTTTTGCTTTGGCCTTTTTCAGAACGTTTTCATTACTCTTCTTAGCTGTCCATGGTATTCTCAACATTCTTCTGTAAAACAACATTTCTACAGCCTTCACTGATTTTCTTGCCTGGTGTCCTATTGTCCATGATTCACATCTATATGTTAAAATTGGTTCTACATAACATTTAAGAACACGTTTTCTTGTTTCTGTTGTCAAAAATGGATTGCACATTTTTTGGAAAGTTGCTTTTACCTGAGCCATTCTAAAGTTAACATAATCAGAATATAATATAAAATATAATAACATGTAACTATAATATACAGAAACAGTATAATATAAAATATAATAACATGTAACTATAATATACAGAAACAGTATAATATAAAATATAATAACATGTAACTATAATATACAGAAACAATATAATATAAAATATAATAACATGTAACTATAATATACAGAAACAATATTATATAAAATATAATAGCATGTAACTATAATATACAGAAACAATATAATATAAAATACAATAACATGTAACTATAATATACAGAAACAATATAATATAAAATATAATAACATGTAACTATAATATACAGAAACAATATAATATAAAATATAATAACATGTAACTATAATATACAGAAACAATATAATATAAAATACAATAACATGTAACTATAATATACAGAAACAATATTATATAAAATATAATAACATGTAACTATAATATACAGAAACAATATAATATAAAATACAATAACATGTAACTATAATATACAGAAACAATATAATATAAAATATAATAACATGTAACTATAATATACAGAAACAATATAATATAAAATATAATAACATGTAACTATAATATACAGAAACAATATAATATAAAATATAATAACATGTAACTATAATATACAGAAACAATATAATATAAAATATAATAACATGTAACTATAATATACAGAAACAATATAATATAAATATAATAACATGTAACTATAATATACAGAAACATTATAATATAAATATAATTTGGTGAATAAATTCAACTGTTGTAAGTATAACAGAGCTTCAGAAGACAAACGTATTGAGACAGTTTTGTATGGGATGAATGAATTGAGTTCGTGCAACTTTTGTTGGATGAGATGATAGCGTTCCTGAAACTTTTGTTGGATTAGATGATAGAGTTCCTGCAACTTTTGTTGGATGCGATGATAGAGTTCCAGCAACTTTTGTTGGATGAGATGATAGAGTTCCTGCAACTTTTGTTGGATGAGATGATATAGTTCCTGTAACTTTTGTTGGATGCGATGATAGAGTTCCAGAAACTTTTGTTGGATGAGATGATAGAGTTCCAGCAACTTTTGTTGGATGAGATGATAGAGTTCCTGTAACTTTTGTTGGATGCGATGATAGAGTTCCTGTAACTTTTGTTGGATGCGATGATAGAGTTCCTGTAACTTTTGTTGGATGAGATGATAGAGTTCCTGCAACTTTTGTTGGATGAGATGATAGAGTTCCTGTAACTTTTGTTGGATGAGATGATAGAGATCCAGCAACTTTTGTTGGATGAGATGATAGAGTTCCTGTAACTTTTGTTGGATGAGATGATAGAGTTCCTGTAACTTTTGTTGGATGAGATGATAGAGTTCCTGCAACTTTTGTTGGATGAGATGATAGAGTTCCTGCAACTTTTGTTGGATGAGATGATAGAGTTCCTGCAACTTTTGTTGGATGAGATGATAGAGTTCCTGCAACTTTTGTTGGATGAGATGATAGAGTTCCTGCAACTTTTGTTGGATGAGATGATAGAGTTCCTGCAACTTTTATTGGATGAGATGATAGAGTTCCTGTAACTTCTGTTGGATGAGATGATAGAGTTCTTGCAACTTCTGTTGGATGAGATGATAGAGTTCCTGCTACTTTTGTTGGATGAGATGATAGAGTTCCTGTAACTTTTGTTGGATGCGATGATAGAGTTCCAGCAACTTTTGTTGGATGAGATGATAGAGTTCCAGCAACTTTTGTTGGATGAGATGATAGAGTTCCTGTAACTTTTGTTGGATGCGATGATAGAGTTCCAGCAACTTTTGTTGGATGAGATGATAGAGTTCCAGCAACTTTTGTTGGATGAGATGATAGAGTTCCTGTAACTTTTGTTGGATGCGATGATAGAGTTCCAGAAACTTTTGATGGATGAGATGATAGAGTTCCTCTAACTTTTGTTGGATGAGATGATAGAGTTCCTGCAACTTTTGTTGGATGCGATGATAGAGTTCCTCTAACTTTTGTTGGATGAGATGATAGAATTCCTGTAACTTTTGTTGGATGCGATGATAGAGTTCATGTAACTTTTGTTGGATGAGATGATAGAGTTCCTGAAACCTTTGTTGGGTGAGATGATAGAGTTCCTGCAACTTTTGTTGGATGAGATGATAGAGTTCCTGAAACTTTTGTTGGATGAGATGATAGAGTTCCTGCAACTTGTGTTGGATGAGATGATAGAGTTCCTGAAACTTTTGTTGGATGAGATGATAGAGGTCCAGCAATTTTTGTTGGATGAGATGATAGAGTTCCTGCAACTTTTGTTGGATGAGATTATAGAGATCCAGCAACTTTTGTTGGATGAGATGATAGAGTTCCTGCAACTTTTGTTGGATGAGATGATAGAGATCCAGCAACTTTTGTTGGATGAGATGATAGAGTTCCTGCATCTTTTGTTGGATGAGATGATAGAGTTCCAGAAACTTTTGTTGGATGAGATGATAGAGTTCCAGCAACTTTTGTTGGATGCGATGATAGAGATCCAGCAACTTTTGTTGGATGAGATGATAGAGTTCCTGCAACTTTTGTTGGATGAGATGATAGAGATCCAGCAACTTTTGTTGGATGAGATGATAGAGTTCCTGCAACTTTTGTTGGATGAGATGATAGAGTTCCAGAAACTTTTGTTGGATGAGATGATAGAGTCCCTGCAACTTTTGTTGGATGAGATGATAGAGTTCCAGCAACTTTTGTTGGATGAGATGATAGAGTTCCTGCAACTTTTGTTGGATGAGATGATAGAGATCCAGCAACTTTTGTTGGATGAGATGATAGAGTTCCTGCAACTTTTGTTGGATGAGATGATAGAGTTCCAGAAACTTTTGTTGGATGAGATGATAGAGTCCCTGCAACTTTTGTTGGATGAGATGATAGAGTTCCTTCAACTTTTGTTGGATGAGATGATAGAGTTCCTGCAACTTTTGTTGGATGAGATGATAGAGTTCCAGAAACTTTTGTTGGATGAGTTTATAGAGTTCCTGCAACTTTTGTTGGATGAGATGATAGAGTTCCTGCAACTTTTGTTGGATGAGAGGATAGAGTCCCTGCAACTTTTGTTGGATGAGATGATAGAGTCCCTGCAACTTTTGTTGGATGAGATGATAGAGTTCCTTCAACTTTTGTTGGATGAGATGATAGAGTTCCAGAAACTTTTGTTGGATGAGTTTATAGAGTTGCAGAAACTTTTGATGCCTTTTTAAGGGTATTATGTCCCTTCACATGTCCACAAAAAGTCAGTTGTTTTTTGTGTGCTTTTTTCAGCAGACTCAGAACTTCCTTGATTATTTTCTTTACCTTCCACCCAATTATCCCCATTTTTCTATAAAAACACTAATACTACAAACAGTAAAATTGATATTACTATTAATACTACAACTATTGCAGTAAGTGTATTCACGTAGTAATGTGGCATATACACAGGTGTATGGTCAGGGCGAAACTTTCAAACATCTAAATATCACACAGTTTGTCGTCTCAGTGCTTCAGTGTTGACCCAGAATAGCGTAAACTACATTAGATTAATATGCCTTGACCCACATGTTATGTTGATCTCCCTTGATCTACATGCTATGTTGATCTCCATAGACCTACATGTTATGTTGATCTCCATAGACCACATGTTTTGTTGATTTCCTTTGACATACATGTTATGTTGATCTCCATAGACCACATGTTTTGTTGATTTCCTTTGACATACATGTTATGTTGATCTCCATAGCACTACATGTTCTGTTAATTTCCTTTGACCTACATGTTATGTTGATCGCCCTTGACCTACATGTTATGTTGATCGCCCTTGACCTACATGTTATGTTGATCTCCCTTGACCTACATGTTATGTTGATCTCCCTTGACCTACATGTTATGTTGATCTCCATAGACCTACATGTTGTGGCAGTGACGGACCGCAAACATTGGGTTAATGGAATCTCCCTAGACCTACATGTTCTGTTGATCTCCGCTGACCTACATGTTATGTTGATCTCCCTTGACCTACATGTTATGTTGATTTCACTTCTTCTACATGTTTTGTTGATCGCCCTTGACTTATATGTTATGATGATCTCACTTCTCCTACATGTTATGTTGATCGCCCTTGACCTATATGTTATGTTGACCGCCCTTGACCTACATGTTATGTTTTACCGCTCGTACCTACTTTCAACTAATGAACTAAACGATGTCTAATCATGTCTCCATTTATTCGCTCTGTCCTGCCAGTTGAAATAGCGAAGAACAAAACAAGAACGGCTTATTGGATGGTCAGCCATTGTGGAACAGAATCTAGGAGGGAGCAATACGTGAAGGAGTTGCAGGTTTGTGAATGTTTGTTAACGTCTCTATGTTGTTTTCTGTTTCTTAACATTTCTATATTGTTTACTGACTATTAACACTCCCTTGCTGTTTCTCACTGCTTATTTATTATTATTATTATTATTGTTATTAACATCCATTACTTGTTTCAAACTATTATATATTTTATTCACATCTATCTTGTTCCATATCTATGATGTTTAACATTTTTGTAATTTTTTTTCTGCTTGTTCACATTTTTATGTTGTTTTCTAAGTGTTTATTAACTTTTTAAATGCTGTTTATGACTGTTGAATCTGTTATTTGCTGGAATAATTATCTGCGAGTAGAAGTTCGATAATCTTTGTCTCAGACGTGTCGGCTAACCTAAACATGTAGCCTATGTGTTATATGAAGTGTCAGAAATTAGCAAACATCAGGAAAAGATAAACATCAGGAAATGATAAACATTAGGAAATGACAAACATCAAGAAATTACACACATCAGGAAATGACACATATCAGGAAATGACAAATATCGGGAAACTACAAACATCATGAAACTCTAAACATCTGGAAATAGCAAACAAAAAAACCAACTTTAGAAAAGCAAACATCAAAGAATATCAATAAGTGCCCTCCGAGAAGTGGAAAGGACACAGGACTTGGTCAAACATGAGTCCACGTCACTCCTTCCGATGAAAGACATGAAGGACACAGGACGTGGACAACCATGAGTCCACGTCACTTCTTTCGATTAAAGACATGAAGGACACAGGACGTGGACAACCATGAGCCCACGTCACTCCTTCCGATGAAAGACATGAAGGACACAGGACGTGGACAACCATGAGTCCACGTCTCTCCTTTCGATGAAAGAGATGGGAGTTAAGATGGGCACAGCCAGAAACGAGAAACTTAGTGGGCGTGTAAGAAGACTTATGAACCAACACAGAAGTAGAGTCGTCAGTCGCGGGACACTGCGGGACTTGCTGAGGAGAGGATCTGAGCAACAGTGGACATGTTCGGAGTGCAATGATGATGACGTGCTATTAACTCAATAACTCAATCAAATAATAATTAACATTAAGTTAATAGTGCACATCAAAGAGTAACAAATATTCAGGAATAACATTAAGATAAAAAAGAAATAACAAATATCAAATAAAATGTATCATGAAACAAAAAAACAACAGGAAAATAAAACATACCTACAATCAATAATAAAGACTAGACTACAACAAACATCAGGAAGTAAAATACACTGCGATTTCTCAGAAGAATGTTGAGAGTTCCCACGACAGCTAAAAAAGACCAACGATGAATTCTCAAACAGGTCAACACAAAAATGGGGTTTCTAAAGTGACAGTGTTCTATGTTTCTTCTGATACAATAGCGCACTGAAATGTCAATCTTGACATTCCGATTTGAAATACAAGCTGAAATCAACTAGCACACACACACACAACACTGTATTATGGTAACATGATTACAGCAGTGTTTATTCATCCCAATTCTACATTAACTTTAGCATGTTACATATACTAGACTACCTGCGATATTGAAGTAACTCGTAATCAAAAGTAATCTTTCTTGATAATCTAATTAGGCAACTAGTAACTCTGTACTTATACTAATGTGATCAATAGTAGTCTTTCTTGATAATATAATTAGGCAACTAGTAAATCTGTACTTACACTAATGTAATCAATAGTAATCTTTCTTGATAATTTAATTAGGCAACTAGTAAATCTGTACTTACACTAATGTAATCAATAGTAGTCTTTCTTGATAATATAATTAGGCAACTAGTAACTCTGTACTTATACTAATGTAATCAATAGTAGTCTTTCTTAGTAACTCTGTACTTATACTAATGTGATCTATAGTAGTCTTTCTTAGTAACTCTGTACTTATACTAATGTGATCAATAGTAGTCTTTCTTAGTAACTCTGTACTTATACTAATGTGATCTATAGTAGTCTTTCTTAGTAACTCTGTACTTATACTAATGTGATCTATAGTAGTCTTTCTTAGTAACTCTGTACTTATACTAATGTGATCTATAGTAGTCTTTCTTAGTAACTCTGTACTTATACTAATGTGATCTATAGTAGTCTTTCTTAGTAACCCTAAGCTTATGGCACATGATGATGATGACTAACATAAAGAGGTGAAGACTATGTTAAAGTACTAATGTGATCTATAGTAGTCTTTCTTAGTAACTCTGTACTTATACTAATGTCATCTATAGTACTCTTTCTTAGTAACTCTGTACTTATACTAATAGTTCTTATCTACTTCTTTCAAAACTGTTCCTTAGTTATAATTGTGTGCTCATCTGTCACTCTATGACTCAGTTCACACAGTCTCTCGTATCCGTCGAATGTTCTGGAATCTCAATGCGAATCTTTATAATTGCTCTGACGGGTTATAATATGTATAGGGACTTCTCATTCTATTTCTAATTCCAATGTTCTCCCAGTTCTGTAGACTACTTCTAATAACTTCCTAACTCTCTAATTCTAGTGTGCTCCCAGTTCTGTAGACTACTTCTAATAACTTCCTAACTCTCTAATTCTAGTGTGCTCCCAGTTCTGTAGACTACTTCTAATAACTTCCTAACTCTCTAATTCTAGTGTGCTCCCAGTTCTGTAGACTACTTCTAATAACTTCCTAACTCTCTAATTCTAGTGTGCTCCCAGTTCTGTAGACTATATCTAATAACTTCCTAACTCTCTATCTCATGGCTGGTCCAAAATCTTCGAGAATCGTCTATAACTATCTAATTAATTCACTCCTAACCTTCTACCTTGAGGCAGGTCTATGACTTAATCTAATTCTACATCCTGTCTGGTATGTCCAAAGTCTTCGTGGTAACTGAATGTTCAATCTAACTCCTAACCTTCTACTTTGAGGCAGGTCTATGACTTAGTCTAATTCTACATCCTGTCTGGTATGTCCAAAGTCTTCGTGGTAACTGAATGTTCAATCTAACTCCTAACCTTCTACTTTGAGGCAGGTCTATGACTTAGTCTAATTCTACATCCTGTCTGGTATGTCCAAAGTCTTCGTGGTAACTGAATGTTCAATCTAACTACTAACCTTCTACTTTGAGGCAGGTCTATGACTTAGTCTAATTCTACATCCTGTCTGGTATGTCCAAAGTCTTCGTGGTAACTGAATGTTCAATCTAACTCCTAACCTTCTACTTTGAGGCAGGTCTATGACTTAGTCTAATTCTACATCCTGGTCTGGTATGTCCAAAGTCTTCGTGGTAACTGAATGTTCAATCTAACTACTAACTACTAACCTTCTACCTTGAGGCAGGTCTCTAAATTCCTCTGCTACATTTTTGCTGGTACGTCCAAAAGCTTCGAGAGCTGAATCTCTGTCTTGTCCAAAAGTCTGTTTCCGGGTTCTGTCGCTATGTCAGTCACCCCCACCTGACATGGTCACTCTACCATTCGGCAGGAACTAATCACTGCCTCCGCAACTCCGTTGTACAATTCTGTCACTAATCCTCATTTCTTTAGGAGTTTTAATATATGTCAATCACTCCTATAACTTAGGCCTCCAGCACAACAAAGCTATCAATCGGTCTCTTGCCCAACTTGTCTCTGAACTCGCTTATTTGTTATCACTATTGTCACTCTATATCAGTGAGAATTCTGCGCCTCATATCGTTTGACATCAGCGGATGCCTACGGCACTAGGGATTTCCCCGGATTTCGATCGGTCCTGGACATCAAACCAGCCTGTTTGTTTCTCGGATCTACGTTATTCTCCGTTGTCTGCGTCATATCTCCGGGCTATTGGACGCTCTCTGTCAAGAATGTCGACATTGAAAGTCCGTCTAGCGATTTCTTGCTGTCTCTCTCAAGTTAATCTCATAGCTTGTTATGTCTCACAGTTGAGTCTGGTCAACGAATCTACGACCACTAACTCTAGGTCTCCTTTGTTATTCTGCTTATTCTTCTTTTGTTCTGCCGTCATATTCTTCTTTTATTCTTCCTGATTGCTCACACGAAAACACTAAAAGACATCAAACAGAAACAATCGACATTTTTCGGACACATCATGATAAGAAGAAAGTTGGAATACCCAGTTACAGTTGGCACGATACAGGGGGCAAATAGAGATCGCGGACGACAATTGGAGAAAATACTGGATAGCTTGGTGTAGTCTCTCGGTAAACAGTCAACAACAGAATTAATACGATGCACTGTGGATAGAGAATGGTTGAAGGACATGATCGCCTAGGCCAACCAGTATGTCACATGATGATGATGACTAACATAAAGAGGTGAAGGCTATGTTAAAGTATTTCCAATGAAATAAACCTATCAATGGACAGACCGTCCAACAACATGTTTATGCCGTGATAAGTAAATGTCCGTGGGCTTATATCAGGATATATATATCATTTTAGTTTCATCGACACATCCTTATTGCAGACCTGACACTCCCATAAGTGCTCATATCACCTCCCCAGTATGTCCCTCAGCGCGAGGAGACTGACGGCTCCCAGTTCTGTGTTGATTTGTTGTTTGTCTGTGTTCCCCAGCTCAGCGTTACTTTCTGGCATCCCCAGTTTTAACCTGATGTTTGAGCAGTCTAAACATGGTTGTAGATTCATGATCTTGGCTGAATCATCAGTTCTCACCCTGCCTCCCTGAGGACATTCAGAATGTCAACTCGGTCCATTGCACGACCGCCACCCACGGCAACTGTGGCCAGGCTGTCGGCTCGTTCATTTCCTCTCACACCGGAGTGTCCAGGAACGATTCCAATCAGAGTTCTTCAGTGATTCCAACCACTACCTTCGGGCCCAGCCTCCTTCGATTTTCCTGAACACACTCATCAATTCACTCAGAAGGCAAACTTGAGTGAAAGGTTGTGTTTCTAGCTAGGCCATCGCTTTAGTTACTGCCATGATCTCCATGGTTACCGCTAAAGCACAGATTTCATCCTTTACTGGTCAAAGGATAAACAGAGTGAACGAAAAGTGGTATTTCTGTTGGGACACTCTTGGGGCACTCTTGGGGCACTTTTGGGCACTCTTGGGGCACTCTTGGGGCACTCTTGGGGCACTCTTGGGACACTCTTGGGGCACTCTTGGGACACTCTTGGGACACTCTTGGGACACTCTTGGGGCACTCTTGGGGCACTCTTGGGGCACTCTTGGGACACTTTTGGGACACTCTTGGGGCACTCTTGGGGCACTCTCGGGACACTCTTGGGACACTCTTGGGACACTCTTGGGGCACTCTTGGGGCACTCTTGGGGCACTCTTGGGACACTCTTGGGGCACTCTTGGGGCACTCTTGGGGCACTCTTGGGACACTTTTGGGACACTCTTGGGGCACTCTTGGGGCACTCTCGGGACACTCTTGGGACACTCTTGGGACACTCTTGGGGCACTCTTGGGGCACTCTTGGGGCACTCTTGGGACACTTTTGGGGCACTCTTGGGACACTCTTGGGGCACTCTTCGGACACTCTTGGGGCACTCTTGGGGCACTCTTGGGGCACTCTTGGGACACTCTTGGGGCACTCTTGGGGCACTCTTGGGGCACTCTTGGGACACTCTTGGGACACTCTTAGGGCACTCTTGGGACACTCTTGGGACACTCTTGGGACACAACATTGCCAAAACAGACGGAAGCTAAATGAATGAAACTAAATGAATGAAACTAAATGAATGAAACTAAATGAATGAAACTAAATGAATGAAACCACATGAATGAAACTAAATGAATGAAACTACATGAAAGAAATTAAATGAATGAAACTACATAATGAAACTAAATGAATGAAACCAACAAAGGGTTGTTAAAAGAGAGCGGAGCTTCATGTGTCTAAATTCCAAAGGCCAAATAGATAGGAATTATCAGTGGCGTGTCAGTGATGGGGAGCCCGATGGGAACTTTTAAAAAAGGCCAAATAGATATGAATTATCAGTGGCGTGTCACTGATGGTGAGGATGAGTTTCTAATTAAATGTGTCATATTTGTATTTGGGTGGAATGTATCATAAAATGGGGAAAATAAAGGTTTCTTCCCCTGCCTAGCAAAGCGTATGGGGAATATGGTGTTAGTGACCAGTTTTTCTATGACCACGGCACATACTTGGGTATGTGGTCGGCATTACGTCAAATCATCTTTATGTCCCATAAAAATCTCGTACCAATTGTTAGAGGTTGGGTGAACCACGGTGTCTTGTCGGTCAGAAAAAAAATCCGCCACTTTTGGAGATCAAGTCCGGACCTTCTGATCATAAAGCGAGCGCACTAACCACTCAGCCACCGGGGCTCCAATGTAACATAACATACCAAACTATAACAAGATAAAACATAACACAAAATAAAATAAAGCAAAACATAACAAAATATAACAAAATATAAGAAGGCCAAACAAAATATAACAAAACATAACAAGACAAAACATAACATCATCATCATCATCATCATGTGCCATACCGGTTGGCGTAGGCGATCATGTCCCTCCACAATCTTCTATCTACAGTACATCGTATCAGTTCTGTTGTTGACTGTTTTCCATGCCATGACACCAAGCTATCCAGTATTTTCTCTCTTTGTCGTCCGTGATCTCTCTTCCCTGTATTTTCCTACCTGTAACCAAGTATTCCAACTTTCCTCTTCTCATGATGTGCCTAAATAATGTTGATTGCTTCTTTCTGATGTTTTTTAGGAGTTCCCTTTTCGTGTTGGCCTCTTTCAGAATTTCTTCATTGGTCTTTTTAGCTGTCCAGGGAACTTTCAACAATCTTTTGAGAAATCCCATATCTGTGGCCTCTAATTGTCGTTTCATTTGTTTGTTTACTGTCCATGATTCGCTTCCATAGGTCAGAATTGGTTCTATATAGCACCAATGAACTCTCTTTCTCACTTCTATTGACATAGATTTGTTGCATAAATTTTTCATTTTCTGAAATGATTTTTTGGCCTGAGCTATTCTGCTTTTTTATTTCTGTGGTGCATCTTCCATCTGATGTTATTATTGTGCCCAAGTATTTATCTCTCTCTCTCTCTCTCTCTCTCTCTCTCTCTCTCTCTCTGCGATCAAGACTCAATCAAAGTAGGATTCCAAGACCCTCTCATGAAGTCAGTTACATTAAGCTTGGGCAGATGGTGCTCGTAAGCCTGGGAGGGCCGACCATCTAAGGGCAGAATCACGCTACAGAAAAAACAATCTGCTGCCTTGCAGAAAGATTGGCGACAATCAAAGGCTAAGGAAAGCAAACCTGAATAAAATGCTTGCTGAAATCGGATGCACTGGGCCGCTGGCGCAGAACACAGTGCAACGTTTTAACAGGTATTCAATCAGAATGGATCTAACGGCCCAAGTATTTGAAACGTTGCACTTGTTTCAGATTTGTCTCGTTTATTTTTATGCTGCATGATGGTGATGATTGTTTCTATGATATAACCATTACTTCTGTTTTCTTACTATTCAGACTGAGACCTCTCTTGTTGCTTTCTTTTACTATTGTAACTATCATTTCTTGTAGTTCATTCTCTGTCTCTGCTATTAAGACTGTGTCATCCGTATATCGCAAATTATGTTGTGACCGTTGACTTCAATTCCTTTTTTGTCTACTATTGATCTCATAATGTATTCGCTGTAAAGTGAAAACAAATCCGGCGACAGAACACAGCCTTGTCTGACTCCTTGCTTTATATATTGGAATTGTCCTGTTTGGTTACTAATTCGTATATCTACTGTTTGTTGCCAGTACATGTTTTTTTTATGATTCGCAGATCCTTGCCATCAATGTTTAATTTCTCCAGCATATTGATTATTTCCACATGCTATACTTTTTCAAATGCTTTTGTATAGTCTATAAAGCACATAAATAGATCTTTCTTTACCTCTATAGATCTTTCTATGAATGTCCTTAAGATGTATATTTCATTATTGGTGCCCTTTCCTTCCACAAATCCACCTTGTTCCTCACTTATTTCTGGTTTTATTTTGTTCTTTACACGTCTCATGATGATTTTTAGTAAACATAACATAACAAAATATAACAAGGGAAAGCATATCATAACAAAATATAACAAAACAGAACATAACATAACAAAATATAACAAAGCAGAACATATAACAAAATATAACAAAGCAGAACATATCATAACAAAATATAACAAAACAGAACATAACATAACAAAATATAACAAAGCAGAACATATCATAACAAAATATAACAAAACAGAACATATCATAACAAAATATGACAAAGCAGAACATAACATAACAAAATAGAACATAACATAACAAAATATAACAAAGCAGAACATAACATAACATAAAATATAACAAAGCAAACATAACGGCACTGGTAGGTGACAGTGATCCTAAAAGAATGAACTGAGAGCAGCTTGCGACTCATATCTGACTTCTGACGCCAGCCTGAACGAATCATAGGTGACAGAGACCGTATTCCATATCCTATCGACGATGTAGAAAATAAGCTAGCCTGGAAGATGAGTTACAAATTCAAACAAGGAAAGCAAGCTTGATATCTGTCTTTGACGAAGTCGGATGTGTCGGGCTGAAACACGTTAAATATACCAGGAATACATCCAGTAAATGTAGGTTGTTTTAATGAGCAAATTTATGAGCACACAAGAAAGTTGTAAGATAAGTTCTAGATTGTAATTTCTTTGTTATTGTCTTTTTGCAGAACTACATCGACGTGGACATTTTTGGATCTTGTGGAACGCCTTGTTCCAGTAAAGGCGCTAACTGCGACACTCTCCACTCACAATACAAGTTCTACTTGTCCTTTGAGAACTCCCTGTGTACAGATTACGTCACAGAGAAATTCTTCAAGATTTATAGTCCAGGTGTGCACGTGATCCCAGTCGTTAGGGGCGACGCTAATTATGAGAAATATTTCCCCAAATTTACCTACATCAATGCTGCTCATTTTAAAACTCCAAAAGATTTGGCTCTTCATTTAAAGAATTTGGCCTCAGATTTGGATACATACAGCAAGTACCTGGAATATAAAGATCTATATGTTGGAAAATCTACTAATATAGAAATGCACTGCGGCACTTGTGAGTATCTTCACACACGCCAAAGTTCTCAACCAAAAACTTACAACTTAAAAACATGGACAGACGAATGTCGCGATGTAACTGATTTGTAAGGACATGCCAAGATGAATATTTGGTTATTTATTGTGATCTAGCATTTTCTCATCTAAAAAAAGTCTTATTTGACTGTGTTATTGAATATTCTTACATGCAATGTGCTCAATATCATCGTGTGCCATACCATTTGGTGTAGACCTTGTCCTTCCACAATTCTATATCCACAGTACATCATATCAATTATGTTCTTGTCTGTTGTCCATGCCATGACACCAAGCTATCTAGTATCTTCTCTATTTCTCGTCTGCTATCACTTTATCCCTCAATTTTTTTCCAGTTGTAACCATGTATTCCAAATTTCCTTTTCTCATGATGTGCCCGGAAATTGTTTCTTTCGGATATTTCTTTGGAGCTCTATTTTTGTGCTTACCTCTTAGAGAATGTCCTCGTTAAACTTTTTAGCTGACATGGGCCTTTCAACATTCTTCTGAGAAATCCAATCTATGTGACTTCTTTTAATTTGTTTGTCAAATGTCCATGATTCACTTCCATAGGTCATAGTTAACTCTATGTAGCACAGAACTCTCTTTCTCACTTCTATTGACATAGATTTGTAACATGACGTTTTTCATTTTCTGAAATGCTGTTTTGGCCTGAGCTTTTCAAAGATTATGCTTAATCAAAGAAGTTCGTCAAATCTGGCAGGCGCTTTTGTTGTTGTCATCTTTTTCTAGTAACAAGGAAGGTCTCAGTCTGAATAGTAAGACAACAGAAGTGATTGTCATTTCGAAGAAACAATCATCACCATCATGCAAAATAACAAGAAACAGGACAAATCTGAAACAAGTGGAGAGTGTCATAAGCTTGGGCACAATAATAACATCAGATGGAAGATGTACCACAGAAATAAAAAGTAGAATAGCTCAGGCCAAAATAGCATTTCAGAAAGTGAAAAATATCTTATGCAACAAATCTATGTCAATAGAAGTGAGAAAGAGGTTTCATCGGTGCTATACAGAACCAATTGTGACCTATGGAAGCGAATCATGGACAGTAAAAAAAAAACAAATGAAAAGACGATTAGAACCCACAGGAAAGTGAGATAATCTTGATGACACAGAGAGATAGTGCGAGATTATTGATGACACAGAGAGATAGTGAGAGAATATTGATGACACAGAGAGATAGTGAGAGAATATTGATGACACAGAGAGATAGTGAGAGATTATTGATGACACAGAGAGATAGTGAGAGAATATTGATGACACAGAGAGATAGTGAGAGAATATTGATGACACAGAGAGATAGTGAGAGAATATTGATGACACAGAGAGATAGTGAGAGATTATTGATGACACAGAGAGATAGTGAGAGAATATTGATGACACCGAGAGATAGTGAGAGAATATTGATGACACAGAGAGATAGTGAGAGATTATTGATGACACCGAGAGATAGTGAGAGAATATTGATGACACAGAGAGATAGTGAGAGATTATTGATGACACCGAGAGATAGTGAGAGAATATTGATGACACAGAGAGATAGTGAGAGATTATTGATGACACAGAGAGATAGTGAGAGATTATTGATGACACAGAGAGATAGAAATATTGATGACACAGAGAGATAGAGAATATTGATGACACAGAGAGATAGTGAGAGATTATTGATGACACCGAGAGATAGTGAGAGAATATTGATGACACAGAGAGATAGTGAGAGATTATTGGTGACACAGAGAGATAGTGAGAGAATATTGATGACACAGAGAGATAGTGAGAGATTATTGATGACACGGAGAGATAGTGAGAGATTATTGATGACACCGAGAGATAGTGAGAGAATATTGATGACACAGAGAGATAGTGAGAGAATATTGATGACACAGAGAGATAGTGAGAGATTATTGATGACACAGAGAGATAGTGAGAGATTATTGATGACACCGAGAGATAGTGAAAGATTATTGATGACACAGAGAGATAGTGAGAGATTATTGATGACACCGAGAGATAGTGAAAGATTATTGATGACACAGAGAGATAGTGAGAGAATATTGATGACACAGAGAGATAGTGAGAGATTATTGATGACACCGAGAGATAGTGAGAGATTATTGATGACACAGAGAGATAGTGAGAGATTATTGATGACACAGAGAGATAGTGAGAGATTATTGATGACACAGAGAGATAGAAAATATTGATGACACAGAGAGATAGAGAATATTGATGACACAGAGAGATAGTGAGAGATTATTGATGACACAGAGAGATAGTGGGAGATTATTGATGACACAGAGAGATAGTGAGAGAATATTGATGACACAGAGAGATAGTGAGAGATTATTGATGACACCGAGAGATAGTGAGAGAATATTGATGACACAGAGAGATAGTGAGAGATTATTGATGACACAGAGATAGTGAGAGATTATTGATGACACAGAGAGATAGTGAGAGATTATTGATGACACAGAGATAGTGAGAGATTATTGATGACACAGAGAGATAGTGAGAGAATATTGATGACACAGAGAGATAGTGAGAGATTATTGATGACACAGAGATAGTGAGAGATTATTGATGACACAGAGAGATAGTGGGAGATTATTGATGACACAGAGAGATAGTGGGAGATTATTGATGACACAGAGAGATAGTGAGAGAATATTGATGACACAGAGAGATAGTGAGAGATTATTGATGACACAGAGAGATAGTGAGAGATTATTGGTGACACAGAGAGATAGTGAGAGAATACTGATGGCACAGAGAGATAGAGAATATTGATGACACAGAGAGATAGTGGGAGATTATTGATGACACAGAGATAGTGAGAGATATTGATGACACAGAGAGATAGTGAGAGATTATTGGTGACACAGAGAGATAATGAGAGAATATTGATGACACCGAGAGATAGTGAGAGATTATTGATGACACAGAGAGATAGTGAGAGATTATGGTGACACAGAGAGATAGTGAGAGAATACTGATGGCACAGAGAGATAGTGAGAGAATATTGATGACACAGAGAGATAGTGAGAGAATATTGATGACACAGAGAGATAGTGAGAGAATATTTATGACACAGAGAGATAATGAGAGAATATTGATAACACAGAGAGATAGTGAGAGAATATTGATGACACAGAGAGATAGTGAGAGAATATTGATGACACAGAGAGATAGTGAGAGAATATTGATAACACAGAGAGATAGTGAGAGATTATTGGTGACACAGAGAGATAATGAGAGAATATTGATGACACAGAGAGCTAGTGAGAGAATATTGATAACACAGAGAGATAGTGAGAGATTATTGATGACACAGAGAGATAGTGAGAGAATATTGATGACACAGAGAGATAGTGAGAGAATATTGATGACACAGAGAGATAGTGGGAGATTATTGATGACACAGAGAGATAGTGAGAGAATATTGATGACACAGAGAGATAGTGGGAGATTATTGATGACACAGAGAGATAGTGAGAGAATATTGATGACACAGAGAGATAGTGAGAGAATATTGATGACACAGAGAGATAGTGGGAGATTATTGATGACACAGAGAGATAGTGAGAGAATACTGATGACACAGGGAGATCATCATCATGTGCCATACCGGTTGGCGTAGGTGATCATGTCCCTCCACAATCTTCTATCCACAGTGCATCGTATCAGTTCTATTGTTGACTGTTTTCCATGCCATGGCACCAAGCTATCCAGTATTTTCTCTCTTTGTCGTCCGCGATCTCTCTTTCCTTTTATTTTGCCAGTTGTAACCAAGTATTCCAACTTTCCTCTTCTCATGATGTGCCCGAAAAATGTTGATTGCTTCTTTCTGATGTTTTTTTAAGAGCTCCCTTTTGTGTTGGCCTCTTTGAGAACTCCTCATTGGTCTTTTTAGCTGTCCAGGGAACTTTCAACATTCTTCTGAGAAATCCCATCTCTGTGGCCTCTAATCGTCTTTTCACACAGAGAGATAGTGAGAGAATACTGAGGACACAGAGAGAGTGAGAGAAAATCTTGATGATAAAAAAGTGGGGAATATTTGTGAGCAGAGAAATTAGGGAATCTTGATGGCACAGAGAGAGAACGAGAGAATCTTGATGACACAGAAAGAGAGCGAGAGAATCTTGATGACACAGAGAGAGAACGAGAGAATCTTGATGACACAGAGAGAGAAACGAGAGAATCTTGATGACACAGAGAGAGAGAGCGAGAAAATCTGATGGCACAGAGAGAGAACGAGAGAATCTTGATGACACAGAGAGAGAACGAGAAAATCTTGATGGCACAGAGAGAGAACGAGAGAATCTTGATGACACAGAGAGAGAACGAGAGAATCTTGATGACACAGATTGGTAGTGAGAAAATATTGATGACAGAGTGAGAGTGGGAGAATAGTGAAATATGTTGAGATAGTGAGTGTTGTTGAAATATGTTGAGATAGTGAGTGTTGTTGAAATATGGTGAGACAGTGAGTGTTGTTGAAATATGTTGAGATAGTGAGGTTGTTGAAATATGTTGAGATAGTGAGTGTTGTTGAAATATGGTGAGACAGTGAGTGTTGTTTGAAATATGGCGAGACAGTGAGTGTTGTTGAAATATGGTGAGATAGTGAGTGTTGTTGAAATATGGTGAGATAGTGAGTGTGTTGAAATATGGTGAGATAGTGAGTGTTGTTGAAATATGTTGAGATAGTGAGTGTTGTTGAAATATGGTAGACAGTGAGTGTTGTTGAAATATGGCGAGACAGTGAGTGTTGTTGAAATATGGTGAGATAGTGAGTGTTGTTGAAATATGGTGAGATAGTGAGTGTGTTGAAATATGGTGAGATAGTGAGTGTTGTTGAAATATGGTGAGACAGTGAGTGTTGTTGAAATATGGTGAGACAGTGAGTGTTGTTGAAATATGGTGAGACAGTGAGTGTTGAAATATGGTGAGACAGTGAGTGTTGAAAGACTAGCAACACGTCAATTAGTTGCCAATATTAATTCCCGATATTCCCACTTCCTCCTCCCTCCATTCCTATTGCCTACACCCTACCTCCAGATCACGCCCCCCTCCCCACACACCACGCACACATATCACCAGTTGGCAGATTTTTATTTATGTTTTCTCTCTGCGGTTACCACCCCTGTCTCAGCGGCGAGGCCTGGCTTGAAACGTCAATTACTCATCGACGGAAAAAAATATGAGTACCTCTGAACACGGAGTTATCTGCTGTATGGCGAGGGGCCCTTGTACACACGGCTGCCAGGGAAAAATGGATTAACACGCAAAATTCGGATCCTAGTCTCTAGGGACTTCGTCAGAGGTCAAAGATGGCGAACACACACACACACACAAAATCACCTCCCCCTCTTCCCAAAATGTCGATCTAAATTGAAGTTGTTTTCAAGTGTTTTTATTTTATTTCAATGACTAACTTTGATACTTTCTTGCCAAAATTGTGACTTGAATGTAAATGTAGCATTTATGTATAGCTTCTTACTTATATATTTTGTGTTTGACCCTCTGTTACCATTACTTTAGAACATATTTAGTTACTGCTGAATAAACAGAAAGTGTCTCACTCGCTCTGGAAGCCGCCATTTCCTCAATAATGGTTACATCAATGAAGGTGCTGCGACGCAATGTTAACACAAGTGCGATCTTTGTGTGTCAGATATAAGGCTTTAGTGTGGTGTGCACATACACGCCAGGCTGCCGTGCCTCTCTGCTGATCTCTGTCATTTTAATAGGAGGATGTCTACACAATACGGCTGTTGTTCGTGAGTGTGTACGTATATGTAAGTTCACACACGCTAGTTGGAAATAAGTTGATAAACTCTGAAGGGGGGGAAGTGTTTAGTTACAGAACCATTAAGGAGATGTCGGATTTGATAGCGAGTGAGTTACTTCAGACATCTACCTAAGTTTTTGTGCATTCTCAAGAACAATTGGGGAGGGGGGGGGGGGGGAAACTAAAACATTGAACTTTAGTTCCATAACTTGAGAATGGGGACACCAATAATTCTGTACGGCACTGTTGATGTTTTTGTAATAATCATTAGTTTACTGTTGAATTCATGTTGACGTATTGCTACTCATGGAAATGTAGATCTGTAGGGAGGTCATTTAGTCCACATGCCAAATTACTGACTGCCAGAAACAGTAAATGGTGAACTCATCATCATCATTAAGTGCTGTCTCCGCATCGAAGGTTGGCTACCATGGGGCACCATTCCGCTGTCTCATGCTTTGAATGAGCAGGATGTCATAGCTGTCTTGTCCATCTTTTAATGTACTCGTCCACGTTAGTCTTGGTCTGCCTTGCCAGTTTTACCTTGTATTCTCCCTTCAAATTACCTTTTCTATTCTGCTGTATCTTTGAACAGCTACCTCACTTGTCATGTTTCAATTGTATTTCGTAGTTCGCTTTTCATTTGTAGTTGTTTTAAAACTTGATCATTTCTTTGCTTTCCATCCTGGTTCTTCTTATTTTTTTAAATAAATCCACATTTCAAAGCTTCAATTTTCTGTTCTGTTTTCTTGTCTAGTATTAATATTTCTGCACCATACAGGATTGTTGAGAAGCTATAACGTTTTTTCTATTCTTAATTTCAGCCCTGGTGTTACTTGTCTTGATGGTTTTTCCTGTTTTCATGTCATGGCGAATTCTAAAAGTAAAGGCCGACAACCTAAAGAAAAGTAGTCCCGTATAGAACTACTTCACGGGGTATCCTGCCCTTGGAGTCTTCGTATGTATTTTGTTTTTTCAGACCTAGCCTTTGGTACAAGTGTGTGTTAAGGTTGTCTGTGCCATTTGAAAAGGGGAAATAATCGCTACAGACTTTCATTCGAAAGGCAATGTAATCAGTGGAAGACAATACAGAAAGCATGGTCCTAAAGCAAAAACAAAACGTTAATCCCAGGCCGTGCTGCGGTGTAGGCCCAGGATTCTCGAGGGAGATATCAGAGCACCCATGTGTTCGTCCGGTGTGCAGCGATGATGACCCTAACAACAAACAACTTGTCGGATGCACTGCTCTGGGTTATGTTCTTCAGATAGTACGAGTTGAGGTAAATATTTAACAAAAGAAAATGATGTTGATGGGCGAATTGAAGGACGCGGGGAGGCACTGTGTGGATATGGAGGGAGGGGGGGGGAGAGGCGGGATTTGTTAGAGACATTTTGTGAAAGATTTAATCAGATGGCACGTAGCCAGGGGAAGGGTGGCAGACGCGGTGCATATTCAATAAGCTGGCCAAATATGTGCAAATAAAATCCAAATGGCAGGAGAAAATCAAAACTTAAAACTATTGAAAAGTACGTGTCAAATACCAGTGTACAATAAGATATAACGAAGACGATGGCGCTATGTAGGACACACACTGCGGAAATCAACTGAGAGTATTACATGATAGGATCTGTTTGGAATTCCCAGAGGAAGCGACAAAGATGAAGAGCAAAATATTGATGTAGAGACACGTGGAAGCAGAGATGAAGATGATGGCGACGACATGGAATGATCTTAAAAGAATGGCATCAAACAGAACGGCAAAACAAACAATGTGAAAACTGGAACATATCACACGCGGGGACTAGACAGTTGTTTCTTCCTACAGGGGAACATATCACACGCAGGGACTAGACAGTTGTTTCTTCCTACAGGGAACATATCACACGCAGGGACTAGACAGTTGTTTCTTCCTACAGGGGAACATATCACACGCAGGGACTAGACAGTTGTTTTTCTTCCTACAGGGGAACATATCACACGCAGGGACTAGACAGTTGTTTCTTCCTACAGGGGAACATATCACACGCAGGGACTAGACAGTTGTTTCTTCCTACAGGGGAACATATCACACGCAGGACTAGACAGTTGTTTCTTCCTACAGGGGAACATATCACACGCAGGACTAGACAGTTGTTTCTTCCTACAGGGGAACATATCACACGCAGGGACTAGACAGTTGTTTCTTCCTACAGGGGAACATATCACACGCAGGGACTAGACAGTTGTTTCTTCCTACAGGGGAACATATCACACGCAGGGACTAGACAGTTGTTTCTTCCTACAGGGGAACATATCACACGCAGGGACTAGACAGTGTTTCTTCCTACAGGGGAACATATCACACGCAGGGACTAGACAGTTGTTTTCTTCCTACAGGGGAACATATCACACGCAGGGACTAGACAGTTGTTTCTTCCTACAGGGGAACATATCACACGCAGGGACTAGACAGTTGTTTCTTCCTACAGGGGAACATATCACACGCAGGGACTAGACAGTTGTTTCTTCCTACAGAGGAACATATCACACGCAGGGACTAGACAGTTGTTTCTTCCTACAGGGGAACATATCACACGCAGGGACTAGACAGTTGTTTCTTCCTAAAGGGGAACATATCACACGCAGGGACTAGACAGTTGTTTCTTCCTAAAGGGGAACATATCACACGCAGGGACTAGACAGTTGTTTCTTCCTATGCAGAATATTAGTATAGATGGGGCCATTGCCTACCACAGTATCTGGCAACTGATACATACCCCATATCATGAATAGTTTTAGCAGAGGGACAGAAAGTCATCCAATTGCTAACAAATCATCGCATATGGTGATAGATGTGATCATCAATTAATTCATATTGAGATATGGCTATCCCAGATTATGTTGACAGATAACAGGGGGTGGCGTGGAGGAATTGATGAGAAGACGTTTTGAAGATGAGTTAAGGAGACTGAATATCAAACACATTAGAGGGTCAGTAAATCACATCATCAAACACATTAGAGGGTCAGTAAATCACATCATCATCAAGTACCGTGCTTGCTGGCATAGGTGATCATGTCTCTCCACAACTTTCGATCTCGACAATTATTTATCATTTCTGTTTTTGACCTGCCAATCCATTCTCTTAAACTGTCTGGTATCTTTTCTTTTTATTTCCTTCTCTTCGTCCCTCAATTTTCCTCGTTGTTACAATATATTCCAGCTATTCTCTTCTCATTACATGGCCAAAAAATGATGATTGTTTCTTCCTAATATTTGGAAATTAGCTCTCTTTTTGCTTTGACCTCTTTCATACGTTTTCATTACTCTTCTTAGCTGTCCGTGGTATTCTCAACATTCTTCTGTAAAACCACATTTCTACAGACTCCAGCGATTTTCTTGTTTGTTGACCTATTGTCCATCATTCACACCCATATATTAAGACTTGCTCTACATAACATTTAATTAAATCACCCACAGTCAAATGGAATTTTAATGAACGCCAACACCGCACCATCAATGATATCTTTTAGGAAATAACGAACGGAGAAATAGGAACTGGGACCTGCCCTCAGGCGTTATCAGCGCCTAGAACAAAATATTTATTTTATATTTTGTTGGACGACACCCGGTGTTGCCTTTAGACCGCGTCTTGAAACCGAGAAGAAAAATACACGGAGCAAGAAATTCACGAGCTGTTATTGCAGGAATGCACAGTGCCCAGAAATATGTATGGAAGAACATCACCAGAATGGAGAAAAAGAGCAAACTTGAACAAATAGGAAAGCGAATAGGAAATATAAAGTAGAGGATAGTGTGTTTTATAAAATCATCATTGTGCACCTAAGCTAAATGGAAGAAGGGATATGTAATAATGAAACAAACACGACACATGAATTACATTATTAAGCACATTAATAGTAACAAGAAGGTAAAAATGCATGCAGGAAACATACAGAAGGGTAATACACCTTGGCCAGAGATAAATAACCAGCATCATCATCAAGTACCACATAAAACCACATTTCTACACACTCCACTGATTTTTCTTGTCTGTTGTCCTATTGTCCATGATTCACATCCATATGTAAGACTGGCTCTACATAACATTTAATTAGCTCTTTTTCTTGTTTCTATTGTCAAAATGGATTGCATGGATAAACCAACAGAAAGACGGAATGAGAGAGTACAACAGACGGAATGGGAGAGTACAAGAATGTGTACGACAGGCAGTCAAGATAAGGAACCGCGAAATGCAAGACAGGTCCTTTCTTATCAGTTTTGTCAATTGAGATTGTCGTTTATGCGTCCAGTATGGCTTGTGTGGAGTGTGACAGACTAAATTGACAACTGCTGTCGCATATTGAGTTCTCAGAAGTGACAAAGTTGGGGAAAGCTGAACGTAGGACATGCTGAAGGTAACGATGTAATAGAAGTGAAGAAACTGGGGAAAGCTGAACGTAGGACACGCCGAAGGTAACGATGTAATAGAAGTAAAGAAACTGGGGAAAGCTGAACGTATGACATGCTGAAGGTGACGATGTAATAGAAGTGAAGAAAACTGGGGAAAGCTGAACGTAGGACATGCTGAAGGTAACGATGTAATAGAAGTGAAGAAACTGGGGAAAGCTGAACGTAGGACATGCTGAAGGTAACGATGTAATAGAAGTGAAGAAACCGGGAAAGCTGAACGTAGGACATGCTGAAGGTAACGATGTAATAGAAGTGAAGAAACTGGGGAAAGCTGAACGTAGGACATGCTGAAGGTAACGATGTAATAGAAGTGAAGAAACTGGGGAAAGCTGAACGTAGGACATGCTGAAGGTAACGATGTAATAGAAGTGAAGAAACTGGGGAAAGCTGAACGTAGGACATGCTGAAGGTAACGATGTAATAGAAGTGAAGAAACTGGGGAAGCTGAACGTAGGACATGCTGAAGGTAACGATGTAATAGAAGTGAAGAAACTGGGGAAAGCTGAACGTAGGACATGCTGAAGGTAACGATGTAATAGAAGTAAAGAAACTGGGGAAAGTTGATCGTAGGACATGCTGAAGGTAACGATGTAATAGAAGTGAAGAAACTGGGAAAACTGAACGTAGGACATGCTGAAGGTAACGATGTAATAGAAGTGAAGAAACTGGGGAAAGTTGATCGTAGGACATGCTGAAGGTAACGATGTAATAGAAGTGAAGAAACTGGGGAAAAACTGAACGTAGGACATGCTGAAGGTAACGATGTAATAGAAGTGAAGAAACTAGGGAAAGTTGATCGTAGGACATGCTGAAGTTATGGAGGAAACGATGTACTGACGTTTAAAAAAAACATAAATTGAAAACTATAGGGAACAAGAGACGTAAGAGAAAAGAGAAGTCCCTTGTTGCATCAGGATCTACCATTTTCTAATTGCCAAGAAATCATTCATGAGCTGCTCCGAAACATACGGGCAGATGTTACTGAAGATCGACATTTGTTTGTTTCCTACCGTGTGTAAAGTTGTGAAAGGACAATTATACGACATTTTAACAAAATAATGAATAACGTCAAAGTTGAGCCAGCAGACGTTTTTCTTCTGTCACGTTTAGCAAGCCCAACAAGACTGTGTTTATCTACCACTGATTTCCGATGAGCAGTCTAGTCCCTCAATCAAAGACTACACATAACATTCATAGACCAAGAGAAAGATTTCGGTCGGAAACAAGGGGAACAACCACGGGACATACAGCATACGGTGTTAACCAATATTTGATCAACTTGTGTAAAAACATATATAGCAACAGCACCAGCAAAGTAAGAACAGCAGCAGGCTTTACAGATCCCTTCAAAATCAAAACAGGAGTAAAACAAGGATACACAGGAGTAAAACAAGGATGCGTATTATCCCCATCTATTGTTCAACGAATCTTCAGACTGGAAAATCCGTCCCAAAAGTGACGAAATAAAATCAACGAGCTTCTTCTCCCAGACGACCAAACTTTGAATCACAGAAAAGATAAGAGATGCAAGAACATCTAGACAGACTTGAGTCGGGAAACAACATAATATGAAAGTCAAATGTTTTTTTTTAAATAAGTAATGAGGATATCAAAAGAAATACAACAGACAACATAACGATAAATAGCAATATTCGAAAACAAATGAAGGAATTCAAATACTTAGGTAAACATATTGATATATAACATGAACAACATGCAAGCAACAAAGATAGGTGACATATAACAACATGAACAACATGCAAGCAAACAAAGATAGGTGACATATAACAACATGAACAACATGCAAGCAAACAAAGATAGGTGACATATAACAACATGAACAACATGCAAGCAACAAAGATAGGTAACATATAACAACATGCAAGCAACAAAGACAGGGGACATATAACAACATGCAAGCAACAAGATAGGTGACATACGTAGGGAGGTCAAAAAGTAATGCACACCAATTTTTTCTCCGCTAATAATAAAGATAGGAATATGAAATTTTGCACACTTGGAATATGACATGTTCCAATTATGTGTACCAAATTGCACAGCATTCTGAAAAATATTACGCAATCTATGAACCGTTAAAATGGAGCTTGTCAACAATGTCCGTTACAAACAGCGAATTGTCATTGAATTTCTGGTTGCGGAAAAAGAAACTGTGGCAAAACATTCATAAACGACTGTGTGCAGTGTACAAATGTTCTGCAGTCGATAGGAGCACAGTTAGTCGCTGGGTTCAGAGAATTAAAGCTGCAGAAAGTGTACGAGTGGAGCTGCATGATTTACCGCGTTCTGGACGTGTTGCCTAGGCTACCAGCACAGACATGTTAAACCGGGCTTATGCCATTATTCGTAAGGATAGGCGTATCACTAGTCAGCAATTGGCATTGCAGCTTACAGTCAACAAGGGAAGTGCAATCGCAATTTTTAAAACTCTCGGATATTCAAAGATTTGCGCTCGATGGGTTCCTCGGTGCCTAACAAATGATCACAGAGTTCAAAGGAAAAACATTCTGTTCTGAATTGTTGGAGCGTTTCGGTGTTGAAGGAGAAATGTTTTTGTCAAAAATTGTTACCGGTGACGAAACGTGGGCACATTATTATGAGCCTGAAACAAAAATGCAGTCAGTGGAATGGCATCATCCGCAGTCACCAAAAAGAAAAAAATTCAAAACATCTCCATCAGCCGGAAAGGTGATGATCACTGTCTTCTGGGACATTGATGGTGTGATTCTTGTTGATGTAATGACAAGAGGTGAGACAATCAACTCGACAGCTTACATCAATACACTGACAAAACTCAAAAATCGGTTCCACAGAGTTCGGCCTAATAAGCCATCTGCAGATTTGTTGCTTCAACATGACAATGCACGCCCTCACACAAGTCTGGTAACACGGGAAGCAATCAACAAATTTGGTTGGACTGTACTGCCCCATCCTCCTTACAGCCCTGATCTGGCTCCCTCAGATTTCCATCTGTTTGGACCACTCAAAAAATTCCTGCGTGGGAAACACTTTGACAATGATGAGGATGTGATCCGTGCAGTTAAAAAATGGCTACGCGAGCAGGACAAAACTTGGTACAAACGAGGCATTCATGACCTAGTTTCGCGTTGGCGTAAGGCAATACGCTTGGACGGAGATTATGTTGAAAAAATAGGTAGTGTAAAGGGGGTGTTCAGCTACAATCTGTGAAAATTTCACACATTTTGCCCGAATAGTTTCCGAGAAAAAAATGGTGTGCATTACTTTTTGACCTCCCTTCATATAACAACATGAACGACATGCAAACAACAAAGATAGTGACATATAACAACATGAACAACATGCAAGCAACAAAGATAGGTGACATATAACAACATGAACAACATGCAAACAACAAAGATAGGTGACATATAACAACATGAACAACATGCAAGCAACAAAGATAGGTGACATATAACAACATGAACAACATGCAAACAACAAAGATAGGTGACATATAACAACATGAACAACATGCAAGCAACAAAGATAGGTGACATATAACAACATGAACAACATGCAAACAACAAAGATAGGTGACATATAACAACATGAACAACATGCAAACAACAAAGATAGGTGACATATAACAACATGAACAACATGCAAACAACAAAGATAGGTGACATATAACAACATGAACAACATGCAAGCAACAAAGATAGGTGACATATAACAACATGAACAACATGCAAACAACAAAGAAAGGTGACATATAACAACATGAACAACATGCAAACAACAAAGATAGGTGACATATAACAACATGAACAACATGCAAACAACAAAGATAGGTAACATATAACAACATGAAACAACATGCACGCAAACAAAGATAGGTGACATATAACAACATGAACAACATGCAAACAACAAAGATAGGTGACATATAACAACATGAACAACATGCAAACAACAAAAATAGGTGACATATAACAACATGAACAACATGCAAGCAACAAAGATAGGTAACATATAACAACATGCAAACAACAAAGACAAGTGACATATAACAACATGAACAACATGCAAACAACAAAGATAGGTGACATATAACAACATGAACAACATGCAAGCAACAAAGATAGGTGACATATAACAACATGAACAACATGCAAACAACAAAGATAGGTGACATATAACAACATGAACAACATGCAAACAACAAAGATAGGTGACATATAACAACATGAACAACATGCAAACAACAAAGATAGGTAACATATAACAACATGAACAACATGCACGCAAACAAAGATAGGTGACATATAACAACATGAACAACATGCAAACAACAAAGATAGGTGACATATAACAACATGAACAACATGCAAACAACAAAGATAGGTGACATATAACAATATGAACAACATGCAAGCAACAAAGATAGGTAACATATAACAACATGCAAACAACAAAGACAGGTGACATATAACAACATGAACAACATGCAAACAACAAAGATAGGTGACATATAACAACATGAACAACATGCAAGCAAACAAAGATAGGTGACATATAACAACATGAACAACATGCAAGCAAACAAAGATAGGTGACATATAACAACATGCAAGCAACAAAGATAGGTGACATATAACAACATGAACAACATGCAAACAACAAAGATAGGTGACATATAACAACATGAACAACATGCAAGCAACAAAAATAGGTGACATATAACAACATGAACAACATGCAAGCAAACAAAGATAGGTGACATATAACAACATGAACAACATGCACGCAAACAAAGATAGGTGACATATAACAACATGAACAACATGCAAGCAACAAAGATAGGTAACATATAACAACATGCAAGCAACAAAGACAGGGGACATATAACAACATGCAAGCAACAAAGATAGGTGACATATAACAACATGAACGACATGCAAGCAACAAAGATAGGTAACATATAACAACATGCAAGCAACAAAGACAGGGGACATATAACAACATGCAAGCAACAAAGATAGGTGACATATAACAACATGAACGACATGCAAGCAACAAAGATAGGTGACATATAACAACATGCAAGCAACAAAGATAGGTGACATATAACAACATGAACGACATGCAAGCAACAAAGATAGGTGACACATAACAATATGCAGGCAATAGAAATATACTCAAGTTGTAACAAATCTTGTCACGTTATCTGATAGATCTCACCAACAAAGAAGTAACGTTAGAAGCGAAGTGAACTATTTATAAGACTATCTTTATCCCAAGGTTGTGCTACCAGTGTCAAACATGGACATTAGATTCAAGAACTATTAGAGACATAACCACAACAGAAATTAAGTGTGTAAGACGCATGTCATGAAACAGACTGGGAGACTAGATTAGAAAATAAAGAGTTACGAAAAAAGACTAGGAACGGAACCAGCTATTGAATACATAAAGTAACAACAGATCAAGTAGTTCGGGCATGTGATAAGATATACAGAACTAAATCTAATACAATGAGTTACCAACAAACGGTACGAGAACACCAGACTAAGAGTGCGATCAAGGAAAAGGTGAACAACGGAATACTAGAAACCCTCGGAGGTATAACAACAGAAGAGGCCAATAGAAGAGCAAGGAACCATACCTCCTCTCGACGCTCGAAGGTAAATGAGAAGGAAAGAAGAAGCACCATATGTGTCACCTCAATACAACCGATTTCTTCGTCTCTTTTTTTTTTTTTTTTGTTTCTGCAAACTGTTACGTCATTTCGTGGTAAGGAAAACCTGTCGTTACTACTTGTACACAATATCTAGTGTGTGTCGGGGATTCTATAAGTCTTCAGAATAAAGATCGCATGCCCAGTGCAGTAGCCAGGAGGTGTTTGGGTCATAATTGTTGTTCCACCTCTGATTGCAAGAGAAAACAGTATCAACCTTACCGTGATTGTAACTCAGATACATCTTATTTGGACAATGATGAGATGTTTACAACATATCACATATAAATAAAATGGTATTGAGCAGCCAGACTAACAGAAAGACATGGCACTACGTTTCGGCAAGAGCATTCATCAGGTAGAGGAAACAAACTACACACATGAAATACACAATCCAAACCAGAAAACACAGCTCTAAAAGTGGCGGAAAAGATGATGATGGCCAGTATTTACGAAGAAGCTAGTTAAAAGATCAATGGACTATAGGGCAGGTAGAACTTTAATTAGACCAAAGGAACAAGAAAGTGAAAAATTGGGGGGGGGGGGGGGGGGGGATTAAAGGAGGTGTCTCATAGCGTACGAAGAAAACGAGAAGAAGAGAGGGAGGATAGGGGTGGCAAGGGGGGGAGAATAGCAAGAGGGGTACTAGAGGTAACGCAAGGAGGAAAAGGGATAGGACACAGAAAAGAAATGGAGAGGAGACCAGTGATTAAAGAAAGGAGATGAGACGTTGATCCATTCGGTCACTAATTCCTCTACACATTTTTAACTTTCGACGTAAAACGAGTATTGTGTGGTTCTCCATATGCTATTATTATCTACCAGCTTGTATATCTTCTTCATGTGCTATTATTATCTACCAGCATGTATATCTTCTCCATATGCTATTATTATCTACCAGCATGTATATCTTCTCCATGTTCTATTATTATCTATAAGCTTGTATATCTTCTCCATGTTCTATTATTATCTACCAGCATGTATATCTTCTTCATGTGCTATTATTATCTACCAGCTTGTATATCTTCTCCATGTTCTATTATTATCTACCAGCTTGTATATCTTCTCCATGTTCTATTATTATCTACCAGCATGTATATCTTCTTCATGTGCTATTATTATCTACCAGCTTGTATATCTTCTCCATGTGCTATTATTATCTACCAACATGTATATCTTCTCCATTTGCTATTATTATCTACCAGCATGTATATCTTCTCCATGTTCTATATTATCTATAAGCTTGTATATCTTCTCCATGTTCTATTATTATCTACCAGCTTGTATATCTTCTTCATGTGCTATTATTATCTACCAGCTTGTATATCTTCTCCATGTGCTATTATTATCTACCAGCATGTATATCTATTTGTTTGGACAACAAAGAATACTAGAAAGCTTGGTGTCATGGTGCTGAAAATAGTAACCATTTAAAACTGATAAAGATGCACTGGATATAAAATTGTGGATGGACATGACCACCTAGGCCAACCTGTATGGCACATGATGATGATATTATATGTGATGTGTGTACACGAATGTGCACCCATGTGCAACATCAAGTGCCAGACACTAAAGTAAAATGAGTTTCCCAAGTTTGTGTACACAGCTGAAGTGTTTTATTTCATTCAGTTCAAGGGGCGCATGTCAGTCATCGCTTTTACATCATCATGATTACGTTGCCAGCTGACGTAGGTGATCATGTCGCTCCAAAACTTTCTATTGCCACAGCTGGTTAACTTCCCTATTGTTGATTTCCAACCAATCTGATGGTGACTTCATAGGACATAAAAACTGTTAAACTGTGGCTACGTTTATTAAGTCTGCTCACAAAACTATGGCTACATTTATTAGTTCTGCTCACAAAACTGTGGCTACATTTATTAAGTCATCTCACAAAACTATGGCTACATTTATTAAGTCTGCTCATAAAACTATGGCTACATTTATTAGGTCTGCTCACAAAACTGTGCTACATTTATTAAGTCATCTCACAAAACTATGGCTACATTTATTAGGTCTGCTCACAAAACTATGGCTACATTTATTAGTTCTGCTCACAAAACTGTGGCTACATTTATTAAGTCATCTCACAAAACTATGGCTACATTTATTAAGTCTGCTCATAAAACTATGGCTACATTTATTAGGTCTGCTCACAAAACTGTGGCTACATTTATTAAGTCATCTCACAAAACTATGGCTACATTTATTAAGTCTGGTCACAAAACTATGGCTACATTTATTAGGTCTGCTCACAAAACTATGGCTACATTTATTAAGTCTGCTCACAAAACTATGGCTACATTTATTAAGTCTGCTCACAAAACTATGGCTACATTTATTAGTTCTGCTCACAAAACTGTGGCTACATTTAATAAGTCTGCTCACAAAACTATGGCTACATTTATTAGGTCTGCTCACAAAACTATGGCTACATTTATTAGGTCTGCTCACAAAACTATGGCTACATTTATTAAGTCTGCTCATGAAACTGTGGCTACATTTATTAGGTCTGCTCACAAAACTATGGCTACATTTATTAAGTCTGCTCACAAAACTGTGGCTATGTTTATGCTGTCTTCTCACAAAAGTGCGGCTACATTTACTAAGTCTGCTCACAAAACTATGGCTACATTTACTAAGTCTGCTCACAAAACTATGGCTACATTTACTAAGTCTGCTCACAAAACTATGGCTACATTTACTAAGTCTGCTCACAAAACTATGGCTACATTTATTAAGTCTGCTCACAAAACTGTGGCTACATTTATGATGTCTACACAGTTAACAGTGGCTGTCAAGGCTGCAGATTCACTGTCATTTCTGCCATTGTTTCCCTAAAGGAATCCAGAATATCAGCTTGATATCATCAGCTTTACAGCAGCTTCGCATCTCTGTGCATCTTGATGCCTTTACCTCTACTAATATCAGCTTGACCTGACCATATATGTACACCCATGTCCAGATTTCTCTGAGAGAGATCCAATTTCTCATGCAAGAAATGCCTGGCAACATAAAGTAGGGTCCTAATAAAAATGTTCACAAACAAGATTAAGCAATTTGAGAACAGGCAGACTCCAGAATATTATTTATTTCAAAAGTACAACTATGAATCATGATAAAGCACTTTCACACGCAGGGTGATGCCATTTACACAATATTGTAATATAATGAAAATGAGGCAACTTACATGTTGCAGTGCAATTACAAATAATGATGTGACTCAATGTTGCAACACAACAGCAATTATAGTGCAGCTCACATGATGTTGCAATGCAATGACAATGTTTTGACTCCAAATCACGCTGCACTGTGTTGGTAGTTCATAAAGTGGGTAAATGACAAACCTGGCATCTGCTTGATAAATCTGATTATACATTGTTGTTCATATCAGTGGACCAGACAAATAAAGACAAGTGGAACATATTACAACAGGTCAATGAATTTAAATATCTAGGAACAATGTTATCTTCAGATGGTAGATGTACAAGAGAGGTGAGATACAGAATGGCTCAGGCAAAAGCAACTTTCCAAAAACATAAAGATACTGCACAATCCATTTTTGACAAAAAATTCCTTAATGTTATGTAGAGCCAGTCTTAACATATAGATGTAAATCATGGACAAATGACAAGAAAATCATTGGAGGCTGCAGAATTGTGGTTTTACAGAAGAATGTTGAGAATACCATGGACAGCTAAGAAGAGTAATAAAAATGTTCAAAAAGAGAGCTAATTTCCAATATTAGGAAGAAACAATCATCATTTTTTTGGCCATGCAATGAGAAGAGAACAATTGGAATAACATCGTAACAACTGGAAAATTGAGGGAACAAAAATGCCAGACAGCTTAAGAGAATGGCTTGGTAGAAGGTCTACAACAGAAATGATAAATAACTGTCAAGATCAGGAGAATTGTGGAGAGACATGATCACCTACGCCAGCAGGGATGGTACTTCATGACAATGAGACTAGACAAACATGAAAAGGTGAAATATAAAACTAACCAATGATACGCAACCATTGATAAACCAGGCACAACATACCGATAAAGGTCTTGTATCATCCGTTAAATTATTTTAGCAAAAGAGTGATCTGCCCTTATTTGAAGTTACAACAAAACTACAATGGTTCTCAAATACTGTTGAATGTCACAAATTAGATCACTTCTTAATTCCAGTGCTATTACTTTTTTTTTTTTTTTTATTAATGAAGCCTGGGCATTTAGTTGATGTAACTTTGTATGTTCCAGTGTGCTTCTCTGATGAAATATGCCCTTATTTTAGATGAGTGCTAATTAGTTTGTGATCATTGGGACATCCACACTGAAACAAATATCAGTGATGCAGTACAACCACTAACAGAGAGTCTTTTGTGTCAATGGGAATCGGCTAATCTCTCACCCCCCCCCCCCCCCCCCTGAGTCAATCTTGAATGCTGCGACATTAGATAATAATGAACGATATTGTAAAAACCTGCTACAAATGGGCACCACGAATGTGAACAATCTTGTCACAAATATAAGACTTTACCTTCATGTTGTTTCTTTTTTTTTTCCCTAGAATTGGGATTCTTCTGATGACAGATTGAGAACCACTGAATAAAGTGCAATGTTTACTCAAGGGGACACCACTCTTCCAAACTGAAATAATTTATCAAATTAAACTTGACCTATAGCATTCAATGATACTCCAGCAGCTATCTCAGCACTAACACAACTACAAGATTTAACAAAGCCACGAGTACGTCATTCTAAACAAAATGAAGTCATGTCTCATGGTGTATGGGGAATGTGCTTGTTAGTGTCCATATTCTTGTGTCAATGATCAGTGCTACATTAGGCTGCAACATTAGGTTCATCCTATGCCCATCCTTAGAGCTGGTTCATCTTATACTCATCCTTAGAGCTGGTTCATCTTATACCAATCCTTAGAGCTGGTTCATCTTATACCCATCCTTAGAGCTGGTTCATCTTATACCCATCCTTAGAGCTGGTTCATCTTATACCCATCCTTAGAGCTGGTTCATCTTATTCCATCCTTAGAGCTGGTTCATCTTATACCCATCCTTAGAGCTGGTTCATCCCATACCCATCCTTAGAGCTGGTTCATCCCATACCCATCCTTAGAGCTGGTTCATCTTATACCCATCCTTAGAGTTGGTTCATCTTATACCCATCCTTAAAGCTGGTTCATCTTATACCCATCCTTAGAGCTGGTTCATCTTATACCCATCCTTAGAGCTGGTTCATCCCATACCCATCCTTAGAGCTGGTTCATCTTATACCCATCCTTAGAGTTGGTTCATCTTATACCCATCCTTAGAGCTGGTTCATCCCATACCCATCCTCATCCCATACCCATCCTCATCCCATACCCATCCTCATCCCATACCCATTCTCATCCTATACCCATCCTCATCCTCATCCCATCCTCATCCCATACCCATTCTCATCCCATACCCATCCTCATCCCTACCCATCCTCATCCCATACCCATTCTCATCCCATACCCATCCTCATCCTATACCCATTCTCATCCTATACCCATCCTTAGAGCTGGTTCATCCCATACCCATTCTCATCCTATACTCATCCTTAGAGCTGGTTCCTCTTATATCCATTCTCATCCTTTACCCATCCTTAGAGCTGGTTCATCCTATACCCATTCTCATCCTTAGAGCTGGTTCCTCTTATACCCATTCTCATCCTACACTCATCCTTAGAGCTGGTTCATCTTATACCCATTCTCATCCTATACTCATCCTTAGAGCTGGTTCATCTTATACCCATTCTCATCCTATACTCATCCTTAGAGCTGGTTCATCTTATACCCATTCTCATCCTACACTCATCCTTAGAGCTGGTTCCTCTTATACCCATTCTCATCCTATACTCATCCTCAGAGTTAGTTCATCCTATATCCATTCTCATCCTATACTCATCCTTAGAGCTGGTTCATCCAATACCTATTCTCATCCTATACTCATCCTTAGAGCTGGTTCATCTTATACCCATTCTCATCCTATACCCATCCTTAGAGCTGGTTCATCCTATACCCATCCTTAGAGCTGGTTCATCCTATACCCATTCTCATCCTACACTCATCCTCAGAGCTGGTTCATCCTATACCCATTCTCATCCTCAGAGCTGGTTCATCTTATACCCATTCTCATCCTATACTCAGCCTTAGAGCTGGTTCATCTTATACCCATTCTCATCCTATACTCATCCTTAGAGCTGGTTCATCCTATATCAATTCTCATCCTATACCCATCCTTAGAGATGGTTCATCCTATATCCATCCTCATCCTATAACCATCCTCAGAGCTGATTCATCTTATACCCATTCTCAGAACTGGCTCAACTGTAAAGCTTTGTCGATCAGGGAAAAAAACTCACAAAAGTTAGGTAGTGCCCAAGCAAGTTCACCACCTCGCTAATATTCATAAAGATTGACAAAATAAACAAATTACTTCCACAGAAATAAGAAATAGATTCAAACATATACATAAAGGTTTTACCACACCACTGCACATGAGTCTTTGGCATGGTCCAGACAACCCAGTTGTTAATAGGCACCTGACTCAGAAAAGTTATTAAAAATAAAACAAGAAGTCACCTCCAAATACAAACAATACTCAACATTAACGGATTATACCTGACAAGACTTATACTTCTTCACCAGACATGAGATAATCTTGCCAAAAATACCATATGGAGATTATTGGCATATAAATTAATAACCAGGTCCACCATTCATACAAAAGAAATAACACTCCATATAAACAAAGATCCAACCACATACAGCTTTCGTACACAGAAATCAGCATACTATACAACTATTGAAATAATTAAACAAAACAAAATGCACATACACATTATGTCAGAAAATTAACATCTTAGCTGTACAGTTGTAACTTACATACAGACACACATCATGTGATTGATGCTTGTAGGAATATCAATTCACAGAGATGAAAAGTCCACAAAATGAGCAAAGTTAATTGCAGCAATAAAAAGTGTCGTTTTCTGACCACATACTTTGTAATGAACATAAACATTCATCAATAATGACCACTTTAGAACAGTCATAAGTGCTAAATGTGTATAATATAGCCTAGATCACTCTGATGGTGCAGAGATGCCTAAGACGTTCAACAAATCCCAAACATTTCTTGTTTTGAAGCCATTGTTTAGGCATGTATCTTGTTGTTTCTGGTACGCTCGACACATTTCAGTGAGGATGAAGGTTGATTCCCCAGTACAGCCACTAGATGGTGTCTAGATCATCTTTTACTCCATCACCTCCGGCCCACATCACAGAAACAACTTTCTTATGCTACCAGGGTTCGAATCCTCATTTGTCTGATTGGGAAAACTAGTCCAATCTACTGGACACTGATTGGAAAAACTAGTCCATCTACTGGACCTGATTGAAAAACTAGTCCAATCTACTGGACACTGATTGGAAAAACTAGTCCAATCTACTGGATACTGATTGGGAAAACTAGTCCAATCTACTGGACACTGACTGATTGGGAAAACTAGTCCAATCTACTGGACACTGATTGGGAAAACTAGTCCAATCTACTGGACACTGACTGATTGGGAAAACTAGTCCAATCTACTGGACACTGACTGATTGGGAAAACTAGTCCAATCTACTGGACACTGATTGGAAAAACTAGTCCAATCTACTGGATACTGATTTGGAAAACTAGTCCAATCTACTGGATACTGATTGGAAAAACTAGTCCAATCTACTGGACACTGATTGGAAAAACTAGTCCAATCTACTGGACACTGACTGATTGGAAAACTAGTCCAATCTACTGGACACTGACTGATTGGGAAAACTAGTCCAATCTACTGGACACTGATTGGAAAACTAGTCCAATCTACTGGATACTGATTGGGAAAACTAGTCCAATCTACTGGACACTGACTGATTGGGAAAACTAGTCCAATCTACTGGACACTGATTGGAAAAACTAGTCCAATCTACTGGATACTGATTTGGAAAACTAGTCCAATCTACTGGATACTGATTGGAAAACTAGTCCAATCTACTGGACACTGATTGGAAAAACTAGTCCAATCTACTGGACACTGACTGATTGGGAAAACTAGTCCAATCTACTGGACACTGACTGATTGGGAAAACTAGTCCAATCTACTGGACACTGATTGGAAAAACTAGTCCAATCTACTGGATACTGATTGGGAAAACTAGTCCAATCTACTGGACACTGACTGATTGGGAAAACTAGTCCAATCTACTGGACACTGATTGGGAAAACTAGTCCAATCTACTGATACTGATTGGAAAAACTAGTCCAATCTACTGATACTGATTGGGAAAACTAGTCCAATCTACTGGATACTGACTGATTGGGAAAACTAGTCCAATCTACTGGACACTGATTGGAAAAACTAGTCCAATCTACTGGACACTGATTGGAAAAACTAGTCCAATCTACTGGACACTGATTGGAAAAACTAGTCCAATCTACTGGACACTGATTGGAAAAACTAGTCCAATCTACTGGATACTGATTGGGAAAACTAGTCCAATCTACTGGATACTGATTGGGAAAACTAGTCCAATCTACTGACACTGATTGGAAAACTAGTCCAATCTACTGGACAAGCAAGCACCCATTCATCCCAGAGCTAAACTTCTAGACAACCACCCTTTCATCCCCAGAGCTAAACTTCTTGACAACCACCCTTTCATCCCCAGAGCTAAAGTTCTTGACAACCACCCTTTCATCATTTCATCCCGAGCTAAACTTCTAGACAACCACCCTTTCATCATTTCATCCCCAGAGCTAAACTTCTAGACAACCACCCTTTCATCCCCAGAGCTAAACTTCTAGACATCACCCTTTCATCCCCAGAGCTAAACTTCAATAATTGATAGCTTCAGATGCAGGCACTGATGGAATGATGATAGGAAACACCACTTTGCTGCAAGAGGTAATCTGATCATCAGAAGTTGACCCTCAATGAGCATGTGTTTTAGTCTAGCTTCTTAACATTCTAGGGTGTGTCACAACTCCCAGACATTCACCTTCTGCTGCAGTGAATCTGGAAGCTCACAATAAGTTGCACATATCATAGAAGTGACTCTGGTCTACACAATAAGTTGCACATATCATAGAAGTGACTCTGGTCTACACAATAAGTTGCACATATCATAGAAGTGACTCTGGTCTACACAATGTTGCACATATCATAGAAGTGACTCTGGTCTACACAATATGTTGCATTTATCATAGAAGTGACTCTGGTCTACACAATATGTTGCACATATCATAGAAGTGACTCTGGTCTACACAAGACTTCTGATAGAAAACACTGTCCATAGCCAGACCTAGGCATTGATGAAACAGATCACTATACCAAATATAAATCTATACACAATCCTTTCAAACACTTTACAAATAAATCAAACAAAACTGCTGCAATCATTCAAACACCATCCACACATGACTGGTGTGTTTACTGGGCTTTTCTGGTTTGACTTTTCGTTTTACTGGCGACGATTCTGAGCCTAAGAAATCTGAAGAAATGGGTTGTCTGATGGTGCAGCTGATGAGGAAGATGATGATGATGATGATGAAGCTGTTGCTGCTGTTGGAGACTTCAGGGATGAGCTCTGAATTGTTGGTACAGATTGGTAACATATGGAATCACCTGCAGAAACAAGAACAAACAATACAACTCTTCAAATTTAGAACTTATAACTTTAGAACTATAAAACTTGTTTACACTACAAATAAAAATACCATTAAATGTGACATGTTGAAAGAATGTTTTCTGTTGCAAGTTCAGAGATAACTCATCCTTTTATTCATAATAAACCATCCACTGATCTATTACAGGCATCCTAAAAATATAGATAAATGTTTTGTTTAAAATATGTTTAATGAGAAGTGAGAGGAAAGATGAAGGGAGAACTCACAGCTTTGTAGTTGTAGTCATGGCTATGAGGACAGTGAGATGTGAGAGGAGAGAGGAAGTGAGAACTCACAGTTTTGTAGTTGTAGTCATGGCTATGAGGACAGTTTAATGAGAAGTGAGAGGAGAGAGGAAGTGAGAACTCACAGTTTTGTAGTTGTAGTCATGGCTATGAGGACAGTGAGATGTGAGAGGAGAGAGGAAGTGAGAACTCACAGTTTTGTAGTTGTAGTCATGGCTATGAGGACAGTTTAATGAGATGTGAGAGGAGAGATGAGGGGAGAACTCACAGTTTTGTAGTTGTAGTCATGGCTATGAGGACAGTTTAATGAGATGTGAGAGGAGAGATGAGGGGAGAACTCACAGTTTTGTAGTTGTAGTCATGGCTATGAGGACAGTTTAATGAGAAGTGAGAGGAGAGATGAAGGGAGAACTCACAGTTTTGTAGTTGTAGTCATGGCTATGAAGACAGTTTACTGAGATGTGTGAGGAGAGATGAAGGGAGAACTCACAGCTTTGTAGTTGTATTCATGGCTATGAGGACAGTTTAATGAGAAGTGAGAGGAGAGATGAAGGGAGAACTCACAGCTTTGTAGTTGTAGTCATGGCTATGAGGACAGTTTAATGAGGAGTGAGAGGAGAGATGAGGGGAGAACTCACAGCTTTGTAGTTGTAGTCATGGCTATGAGGACAGTTTAATGAGATGTGAGAGGAGAGATGAGGGAGAACTCACAGTTTTGTAGTTGTAGTCATGGCTAAGAGGACAGTTTAATGAGATGTGAGAGGAGAGATGAGGGGAGAACTCACAGTTTTGTAGTTGTAGTCATGGCTATGAAGACAGTTTACTGAGATGTGAGAGGAGAGATGAGGGGAGAACTCACAGTTTTGTAGTTGTAGTCATGGCTATGAAGACAGTTTACTGAGATGTGAGAGGAGAGATGAGGGGAGAACTCACAGTTTTGTAGTTGTAGTCATGGCTATGAAGACAGTTTACTGAGATGTGAGAGGAGAGATGAAGAGAGAACTCACAGCTTTGTAGTTGTAGTCATGGCTATGAAGACAGTTTACTGAGAAGTGAGAGGAGAGATGAAGGGAGAACTCACAGTTTTGTAGTTGTAGTCATGGCTATGAAGACAGTTTACTGAGAAGTGAGAGGAGAGATGAAGAGAGAACTCACAGCTTTGTAGTTGTAGTCATGGCTATGAAGACAGTTTACTGAGAAGTGAGAGGAGAGATGAAGGGAGAACTCACAGTTTTGTAGTTGTAGTCATGGATGGCTATGAAGACAGTTTACTGAGATGTGAGAGGAGAGATGAGGGGAGAACTCATAGTATTGTAGTTGCAGTCATAGCTATGAGGACAGTTTAATGAGAAGTGAGAGGAGAGATGAGGGGAGAACTCACAGTTTTGTAGTTGTAGTCATGGCTATGAAGACAGTTTACTGAGATGTGAGAGGAGAGATGAAGGGAGAACTCACAGTTTTGTAGTTGTAGTCATGGCTATGAAGACAGTTTACTGAGATGTGAGAGGAGAGATGAAGGGAGAACTCACAGTTTTGTAGTTGTAAGCCATGGCTATGAGGACAGCCATTAATGGGAGCATGAGGAAAGAGCCTTGGTTGAGGTCCTGGTCAACTGATCTTGGCTGGAACAAAACAAGAGAAAAACTAATAATTCAACAGAAGGAAACTAACATTAAAACAACAGTGTTTTTTGCAATCAGACACGGTACTTGATGATAATGATGAAACCAAAAAGATATCACTGAAACAAGAACAGAAGGGAACTAACATTAAAACAACAGTGTTTTTTGCAATCAGACACGGTATATGATAATGATGAAACCAAAAAGATATCACTGAAACAAGAACAGAAGGGAACTAACATTAAAACAACAGTGTTTTTTGCAATCAGACACGGTACTTGATGATAATGATGAAACCAAAAAGATATCACTGAAACAAGAACAGAAAGGAACTAACATTAAAACAACAGTGTTTTTTTGTAATTCAAATTAAATGAGAGATAATAAAATCACCTAATTTTTGGGACACAAAATAATAATAACTGATTGTCTATATATGGAAAGATAAGTCAATGTTGTTTATCATGGAAGTTGTCAAACATCACACTGCCTACCTTGGGGTTAAACTCAAAGGTAAAGTGCCTGTGGGACTTGTTGGCCAGGAACTCCACAGAGGGCAGCTTGAAGTCATACTCAGACCTGGACAGACTGCTCTCTAAGGACAAAAGGTAGTTCTGGGGACAAGGTGAGAGGTCAAACACTGGCTGTCAGTCAATAAGTTCATGTTGCAATCTCTGAGAATTTACTGGAATTGGCATGGGCACATGGAGATTATGCTGCCTGTGACAGCCGTTACAGCAACCTGGGAGTGTCCATTTTGAATTGCGTGCCATTGTACAATTAATGCAACATGTTCAATAGACCAGTTTTTTATTAACGTCAAAATGCCTAATTTTACTGAACCAGTGGGCAAAGAGATAAGATAAAGATGAGGGGAAGACATGGAATGATCTTACGGGAATGGCAAGAGACAAGATGGCTTGGAAAGTGTTATTTGAAGATCTATGCTTCACAAAGAAATGAAAGGAGGAAGAAAAAAGAAGACTCAAGAGATCATGGCAGTGTTTGATATCAGTCTTGTCATAATGAACAATTATGAGCATTTCAGATTTGATGTTTGAAGCCAACATGCCAGATTTCCCTGGAATCCAAACCCAGAATTACAGATCCATGCCAGCCAGTTTTTGAATAACTATATATGAGGTTGTGATAGCTCAGTGGTTAGTGAACTAGATTTACTTAGGACAAGAGGTCAGGGTCGATCCTGATGGACGGCTTCCAGGTTCACCCAGTCTTAAATGAGTACCAGATTTTTTTTTTTAAAGTATTGTGGCACGGGCGTAATACCGACCACAATTATCCCAAAAATAATGCGGGTATTAAGAATTTATTTCCTATGCATCAAATGCTCTTCCCCACACACCACAGTACACACACATTGCCCCTCCCCCACACACACAGTCCCTCCCCTACACACCACAAGGCACACTCACTGCCCCTCCTCCACACACCACAGTACAAACCAAATGCCCCTCCACACAAGACATACACAATGATCCTCCACACACCACAAACACACAAACTACCCCTCCATCATACATCACAGTATACACCCACTGCCTCTCCACACTCACTGTCCCTCCCCTACACAGTACACACCCACTACTCCCACTGTCCCTTCCCTACACACCACAGTACACACACTGTCCCTCCCTCACACACCCCATGCACCTTCCCCACACAACACACTCACTGTCCCCCACACCACATGCACTGCACCTTTCTCCACACCATAGTATACACACACCACACTCACAGTCCCTCCAATAAACACCACAAACAATGCACCTTCCCCACACACCACAGTACACACACTGTCCCACCCCACACATCACAATACACACACTCACTGTCCCTCCAATAGACACCACACACTGCACCTTCCCCATACACCACAGTACACACTGCACTTTCCCACACATACACAGTACACACACTGTCCCACCCCACACACCACAGTACACACACACAATGTCCCTCCCCACACACCACATTACAGAACAGACAGCCCCCAGCACATACCTTGCTATCCATGACTAGAGAGGGCAGGTAGAAGAATCTGGACTTGCCCAAAGCCAAAGTGTGGATGGGGGAGTCAAGCTGGGCTTCGCTGACTAGGCGGACCTTCAAAACAGGTTAAACAGAAAGACAGTTCACTTCACATGTACACACACATGCACAAAGGTACAAGTCAAACCTAGTTTTCTCCCAATTACAAACCACTATTTCAGAATACTACTTTCATCATCATCCATCTAGTGCTGTTAATTCTACATATTTATACATTTCTAGTGTCATTATTAATTCTACATATTTATACATTTCTAAGTCATTATTAATTCTACATATTTATACATTTCTAGCGTCATTATTATTCTACATATTTATACATTTCTAAAGTCATTATTAATTCTACATATTTATACATTTCTAGCGTCATTATTAATTCTACATAATTATACATTTCTAAAGTCATTATTAATTCTACATATTTATACATTTCTAAGTCATTATTAATTCTACATAATTATACATTTCTAAAGTCATTATTAATTCTACATATTTATACATTTCTAAAGTCATTATTAATTCTACATATTTATACATTTCTAAAGTCATTATTAATTCTACATATTTATACATTTCTAAAGTCATTATAAATTCTACATATTTATACATCTCTAATGTCATTATTAATTCTATATATTTATACATCTCTAATGTCATTATTAATTCTACATATTTATACATCTCTAAAGTCATTATTAATTCTACATAAAATGATAGCTTTAACTATTGTAGAAAGACATTTAAGATTGAAGTATGTATCTATGTCATCATGAACATGACAGTACTTTGAGACTAGGCAGGAATTTCAGGTTTGTCTTGACATTGCCACTAACATCCATCTGGTTCATACGTCGGAAGGCAATAATGTTGATATCATGCAGGTCTGAGGCATCAACCTGGAGGTGAGGTAGACAGTCAGTGCTGAGTTAGATGACAAGCAAAAATTGTATCTCTCACTTCTACAAAAACATCATCTCTCACTTCTAGTTCATCAATACAAACATCATATCTCACTTCTACAAAAACATCATCTCTCACTTCTAGTTCATCAATACAAACATCATCTCTCACTTCTACAAAAACATCATCTCTCACTTCTAGTTCATCAATACAAACATCATCTTTCACTTCTACAAAAACATCATCTCTCACTTCTACAAAAACATCATCTCTCACTTCTAGTTCATCAATACAAACATCATCTCTCACTTCTACAAAAACATCATCTCTCACTTCTAGTTCATCAATACAAACATCATATCTCACTTCTACAAAAACATCATCTCTCACTTCTAGTTCATCAATACAAACATCATATCTCACTTCTACAAAAACATCATCTCTCACTTCTAGTTCATCAATACAAACATCATCTCTCACTTCTACAAAAACATCATCTCTCACTTCTAGTTCATCAATACAAACATCATCTTTCACTTCTACAAAAACATCATCTCTCACTTCTACAAAAACATCATCTCTCACTTCTAGTTCATCAATACAAACATCATCTCTCACTTCTACAAAAACATCATCTCTCACTTCTAGTTCATCAATACAAACATCATCTCTCACTTCTACAAAAACATCATCTCTCACTTCTAGTTCATCAATACAAACATCATATCTCACTTCTACAAAAACATCATCTCTCACTTCTAGTTCATCAATACAAACATCATCTCTCACTTCTACAAAAACATCATCTCTCACTTCTAGTTCATCAATACAAACATCATCTCTCACTTCTACAAAAACATCATCTCTCACTTCTAGTTCATCAATACAAACATCATCTCTCACTTCTACAAAAACATCATCTCTCACTTCTAGTTCATCAATACAAACATCATCTCTCACTTCTACAAAAACATCATCTCTCACTTCTAGTTCATCAATACAAACATCATCTTTCACTTCTACAAAAACATCATCTCTCACTTCTACAAAAACATCATCTCTCACTTCTAGTTCATCAATACAAACATCATCTCTCACTTCTACAAAAACATCATCTCTCACTTCTAGTTCATCAATACAAACATCATCTCTCACTTCTACAAAAACATCATCTCTCACTTCTAGTTCATCAATACAAACATCATATCTCACTTCTACAAAAACATCATCTCTCACTTCTAGTTCATCAATACAAACATCATCTCTCACTTCTACAAAAACATCATCTCTCACTTCTAGTTCATCAATACAAACATCATCTCTCACTTCTACAAAAACATCATCTCTCACTTCTAGTTCATCAATACAAACATCATCTCTCACTTCTACAAAAACATCATCTCTCACTTCTAGTTCATCAATACAAACATCATCTCTCACTTCTACAAAAACATCATCTCTCACTTCTAGTTCATCAATACAAACATTATCTCTCACTTCTACAAAAACATCATCTCTCACTTCTAGTTCACCAATACAAACATCACCTCTCACTTCTAGTTCACCAATACAAACATCACCTCTCACTTCTAGTTCACTAATACAAACATCACCTATCACTTCTAGTTCACCAATACAAACATCACCTATCACTTCTAGTTCACTAATACAAACATCACCTCTCACTTCTAGTTCATCAATACAAACATGACCTCTCACTTCTAGTTCACCAATACAAACATCACCTCTCACTTCTAGTTCACCAATACAAACATCACCTCTCACTTCTAGTTCACTAATACAAACATCATCTCTCACTTCTAGTTCACCAATACAAACATCATCTCTCACTTCTAGTTCACCAATACAAACATCATCTCTCACTTCTAGTTCATCAATACAAACATCATCTCTCACTTCTAGTTCACCAATACAAACATCATCTCTCACTTCTAGTTCACCAATACAAACATCACCTCTCACTTCTAGTTCACTAATACAAACATCATCTCTCACTTCTAGTTCATCAATACAAACATCATCTCTCACTTCTAGTTCACCAATACAAACATCATCTCTCACTTCTAGTTCATCAACACAAACATCATCTCTCACTTCTAGTTCACCAATACAAACATCATCTCTCACTTCTAGTTCACCAATACAAATATCATCTCTCACTTCTAGTTCACCAAATCAAACAAACATCATCTCTCACTTCTAGTTCACCAATACAAACATCATCTCTCACTTCTAGTTCACCAATACAAACATTACCTCTCACTTCTAGTTCACAATACAAACATCATCTCTCACTTCTAGTTCATCAATACAAACATCATCTCTCACTTCTAGTTCACCAATACAAACATCACCTCTCCCTTCTAGTTCACCAATACAAACATCACCTCTCACTTCTAGTTCACCAATACAAACATCATCTCTCACACCTAGTTCATCAATACAAACATCATCTCTCACTTCTAGTTCACCAATACAAACATCATCTCTCACTTCTAGTTCATCAATACAAACATCATCTCTCACTTCTAGTTCACCAATACAAACATCATCTCTCACTTCTAGTTCACCAATACAAACATCATCTCTCACTTCTAGTTCACCCATACAAACATCATCTCTCACTTCTAGTTCACCCATACAAACATCATCTCTCACTTCTAGTTCACCAATACAAACATCATCTCTCACTTCTAGTTCACCAATACAAACATCATCTCTCACTTCTAGTTCACCCATACAAACATCATCTCTCACTTCTAGTTCACCCATACAAACATCATCTCTCACTTCTAGTTCACCAATACAAACATCATCTCTCACTTCTAGTTCACCAATACAAACATCATCTCTCACTTCTAGTTCACCCATACAAACATCATCTCTCACTTCTAGTTCACCCATACAAACATCATCTCTCACTTCTAGTTCACCAATACAAACATCATCTCTCACTTCTAGTTCACCAATACAAACATCATCTCTCACTTCTAGTTCACCAATACAAACATCATCTCTCACTTCTAGTTCACCAATACAAACATCATCTCTCACTTCTAGTTCACCAATACAAACATCATCTCTCACTTCTAGTTCACCAATACAAACATCATCTCTCACTTCTAGTTCACCAATACAAACATCACCTCTCACTTCTAGTTCACCAATACAAACATCATCTCTCACTTCTAGTTCACCAATACAAACATCATCTCTCACTTCTAGTTCATCAATACAAACATCATCTCTCACTTCTAGTTCACCAATACAAACATCATCTCTCACTTCTAGTTCACCAATACAAACATCATCTCTCACTTCTAGTTCACCAATACAAACATCATCTCTCACTTCTAGTTCACCAATACAAACATCACCTCTCACTTCTAGTTCACCAATACAAACATCATCTCTCACTTCTAGTTCACCAATACAAACATCATCTCTCACTTCTAGTTCACCAATACAAACATCATCTCTCACTTCTAGTTCACCAATACAAACATCATCTCTCACTTCTAGTTCATCAATACAAACATCATCTCTCACTTCTAGTTCACCAATACAAACATCATCTCTCACTTCTAGTTCACCAATACAAACATCATCTCTCACTTCTAGTTCACCCATACAAACATCATCTCTCACTTCTAGTTCACCAATACAAACATCATCTCTCACTTCTAGTTCACCAATACAAACATCATCTCTCACTTCTAGTTCACCAATACAAACATCATCTCTCACTTCTAGTTCACCAATACAAACATCACCTCTCACTTCTAGTTCATCAATACAAACATCACCTCTCACTTCTAGTTCACCAATACAAACATCATCTCTCACTTCTAGTTCACCAATACAAACATCACCTCTCACTTCTAGTTCACCAATACAAACATCATCTCTCACTTCTAATTCATCAATACAAACATCACCTCTCACTTCTAGTTCACCAATACAAACATCATCTCTCACTTCTAGTTCACCAATACAAACATCATCTCTCACTTCTAGTTCACCAATACAAACATCATCTCTCACTTCTAGTTCACCAATACAAACAAATTGACTCTAAAATCAACCAAACAAGAAGCTCATCCACAACAAGTTGACTATAACGTTGCCCTTGCTCAAGCCAAGACCATCTGACCTGTGAACCCGGCTCTGACCTACATAAACCATAATTTTGTCCTGTCCCACTTACTTTCACCAATCTTGACACCGGGGCTGTACGCTCTATGTGTGTATTGACATCTCCAGTCTTTAGATGAATGTCATATATACACTTTGGCTGCAAATACAACAAAATAACCATTAATAAGGCAACATAAGCAATATCCTTGTGTTGCATAATAAGCAATCCTTGTGTTGTGACATAAACAATATCCTTGTGTTGCATCATAAGCAATAGTCTCTAGTCACAACATAAGCAATAGCCTCTAGTCACAACATAAGCATATTCTCATGAAGAAACATAAGCAATATCCTTGTGTCACAACATAAGCAATAGCCTCTAGTCACAACATAAGCAATATCCTTGTGTCACATCATAAGCAATAGCCTCTAGTCACAACATAAGCATATTCTCATGAAGAAACATAAGCAATATCCTTGTGTCACAACATAAGCAATAGCCTCTAGTCACAACATAAGCATATTCTCATGAAGAAACATAAGCAATATCCTTGTGTCACAACATAAGCAATAGCCTCTAGTCACAACATAAGCATATTCTCATGAAGAAACATAAGCAATATCCTTGTGTCACATCATAAGCAATAGCCTCTAGTCACAACATAAGCATATTCTCATTAAGAAACATAAGCAATATCCTTGTGTCACAACATAAGCAATAGCCTCTAGTCACAACATAAGCATATTCTCATGAAGAAACATAAGCAATATCCTTGTGTCACAACATAAGCAATAGCCTCTAGTCACAACATAGGCAATATTCTCATGAAGAAACATAAGCAATATCCTTGTGTCACAACATAAGCAATAGCCTCTAGTCACAACATAAGCATATTCTCATAAAGAAACATAAGCAATATCCTTGTGTCACAACATAAGCAATAGCCTCTAGTCACAACATAAGCAATATTCTCATGAAGAAACATAAGCAATATCCTTGTGTCACAACATAAGCAATAGCTTCTAGTCACAACATAAGCAATATCCTTGTGTCACAACATAAGCAATATCCTTGTGTCACAACATAAGCAATAGCCTCTAGTCACAACATAAGCATATTCTCATGAAGAAACATAAGCAATATCCTTGTGTCACAACATAAGCAATAGCCTCTAGTCACAACGTAAGCAATATTCTCATGAAGAAACATAAGCAATATCCTTGTGTCACAACATAAGCAATAGCCTCTAGTCACAACATAAGCAATATCCTTGTGTCACAACATAAGCAATATCCTTGTGTCACAACATAAGCAATAGCCTCTAGTCACAACATAAGCATATTCTCATGAAGAAACATAAGAGACGGCGTCTCGTATGTCGATGATTCCCACGTTAAGAAGAGTCTGCCGGCTACAATAAACCCAAGCATATGGATACCTTAATGTGTACTGGATATTTTCTTTCTGTGCTGGACATGGTTCATTTCTTGGTGTGTTTCATTGCTAGCCAAGGCTCATATCTTGGCTTGTGTGTGTGTGTGTGTGTGCTTGCCATGGCTCATATCTTGGTGTGTGTCATGTTAGTCATATCTCATATCTTGGAGTGTCCGTGTTAATCATGTCTCATATCTTTAAGTGTGTATGTGTTTAGTCATTTCTCATATCATAGTGTGTATCTGTGTTAGTCATGTGTCATATCTTTGTGCGTGCATGTTTGGGCTAGTGATATCTCATATCTCTTTGTGTATGTATATGTTAGTCATATCTCATATCTTTGTGTGTGCATGTCTGTGTATGTCACATCTTATATCCTTGTGTTTGCATGGCTATGCTAGTCACATCCCATATCATTGTGTGTGCCTATCTATGTTGGTCATGTCTCATATCTTTCTTTGTGTGCATGTCCATGTTAGACATGTGTAATTTCTTTGTGGGTGCATGTCTATGTCAGTCATATCTCTTATCTTTATGTGCATGTTTATGTTAGTCATGTGTCATATATCTTGATGTATGTCAGTGTTAGTCATGCCTCGTATCGCTATGTGCATGTCTGTGTTTGTCACATCTCATATCTTTGTGTGTGCATGTCTGTGTTAGTCACCTCTAGTGACTCGGGCAGATGGTGCTCGTAAACCTGGGAGGGCCGACCATCTAAGGGCAGAATCCCCCTACAGAAAAGATCACCTGCTGCCTTGCAGGAAGATTGGGGACAATCAAAGGCTAGGGAAAGCAAACCTGAATAAAATGCTGGCTGAAATCGGATGCACTGGGCCACTGGCGCAGAACACAGTGCAATGTTTTTAACGGGTGTTCAATCAGAGTGGATCTGGCAGACTCTAATTGTGATGTTCTGTTTGTAACACACCTAACCTGACAGCTGAGTTCATGTGAGGAGCTGGAATCCTACTCTGATTGGGTCCTGATCGCAGAGAGAGAGAGAGAGAGAGATGAAGAAACATAAGCAATATCCTTGTGTTGCATCATAAGCAATATCCTTGTGTCACAACATAAGCATATTCTCATGAAGAAACATAAGCAATTTCCTTGTGTCACAACATAAGCGATATCCTTGTCACAACATAAGCAATAGCCTCTAGTCACAACATAAGCAATAGCCTCTAGTCACAACATAAGCAATATCCTTGCATCACAACAATGATGATTAAGCTTAAGATGTGTGTCGTTGTTGAAACAAAGTCTATTATGTCAGTTACATCTACTGCTTCTTGTTCGGCGTTCAGGCCTTGTGATCATGTGACCTTGACTCTTGGTATCATGATGGTGGGGTAACAACATCATGACACACGATGAACTGGTCGCATGGTCGGTACTCGTATATGGAGGGGTAAGGACAACATCATGACACACGATGAGCTGGTCACATGGTCAGTACTCGTATATGGAGAGGTAATAACAACATCATAACACACGATGAACTGGTCGCATGGTCAGTACTCGTATATGGAGGGGTAAGGACAACATCATGACACACGATGAGCTGGTCACATGGTCAGTACTCTTATATGGAGAGGTAATAACAACATCATGACACACGATGAGCTGGTCACATGGTCAGTACTCTTATATGGAGAGGTAATAACAACATCATGACACACGAAGAACTGGTCGCATGGTCAGTACTTGTATATGGAGAGGTAATAACAACATCATGTCACACAATGAACTGGTCGCATGGTCAGTACTCGTATAGGGAGAGGTAATAACAACATCATGACACACGATGAACTGGTCGCATGGTCAGTACTCGTATAGGGAGAGGTAATAACAACATCATGACACACGATGAACTGGTCGCATGGTCAGTACTCGTATAGGGAGAGGTAATAACAACATCATGACACACGATGAACTGGTCGCATGGTCAGTACTCGTATATGGAGAGGTAATAACAACATCATGGCACACGATGAACACATGGTCAGTACTCGTATAGGGAGAGGTAATAACAACATCATGTCACACGATGAACTGGTCGCATGGTCAGTACTCGTATATGCGTGTGTGTCCTGATTGTTTCCCCTAAACCTTCACTGTGGCTGACACACTCCATCTTCAGCAGGCTGGATCTTGGTTTGATGTCGGAGTTTTCTTTCTTGTAGGACATCTGCTGCTGATAAGCTTGTTATATTTGTTACTGTTCATGTCTATGGCGTCTGTTACTGTTTCATCTGTTATAATTATGTCTAGTATGTTGTAACTGTTTCATCTGTTATAATTATGTCTATTATGTTGTAACTGTTTCATCTGTTATAATTATGTCTATTATGTTGTTACTGTTTCATCTGTTATAATTATGTCTAATATGTTGTAACTGTTTCATCTGCTATAATTATGTCTATTATGTTGTTACTGTTTCATCTGTTATAATTATGTCTATTATGTTGTTACTGTTTCATCTGTTATAATTATGTCTATTATGTTGTTACTGTTTCATCTGTTATAATTATGTCTATTATGTTGTTACTGTTTCATCTGTTATAATTATGTCTATTATGTTGTTACTGTTTCATCTGTTATAATTATGTCTATTATGTTGTTACTGTTTCATCTGTTATAATTATGTCTATTATGTTGTTACTGTTTCATCTGTTATAATTATGTCTATTATGTTGTTACTGTTTCATCTGTTATAATTATGTCTATTATGTTGTTACTGTTTCATCTGTTATAATTATGTCTATTATGTTGTTACTGTTTCATCTGTTATAATTATGTCTATTATGTTGTTACTGTTTCATCTGTTATAATTATGTCTATTATGCCTGCTACTATTAAATCTGTTATGTGTGCTAGAAGAACTATGCACACTTACAAGGGTAGCTACTGACGTCCATCTTCCTATTGAATTAATCTTTGCAAGAAAGACATTAAAACTAAATGTTTACCATAAACTAAAACTCAAAATACACAACATTTCCCTGAAACATTAAGTGTTTTAGATTTAACATTGTCAATAAACAAAACAGTCCACCTGCCTGTAAACCTCGTATCCTGTAAGACCCATCAGTCTCTGTTTTACTCTCTTCCTGGTATTGCCCACACTCTCCCTGGCCAAGAGCCTCTATGATAACTCCAGGTTCTGGCTCTCCATTTAATGAAGTCACCTTACCAAAACAGCTGCCGACAAGAGAAGTCATTTTAAAATATTCTGGTACAACATTCTCTGATTTTAAACTATAAAACCATTTACTGTCAATCTTGACATGCAGATTGGCCATCAGTGATTATAAGAAGAAGGAAGTGCCCTGTCAGGTACAGTGCTGCATCAGGAATACATTGGTACCATTTTTTTTAAAACCACCACTACATTTGGTAAAATGGTGATGTTGTTTGTGTTCACCAGTTCTATATCTCTAGTGAAGTCCACAAGGACTAAATTTTGTATAAAATCACTTTTCCCTATTTCCACACAGGCAGCCGTGTGCTCAGGTGTCCCCCGCCATACAGGCAGATATTCTCTGACTTCAGAGGCACTCTCATATTTTTTTTATTGTCGAGAGTTTTAACATTTTTGGGTAGATCTCTCCTATTAATTCTGCCTGAGCAACGGCCATTTTGAAGGCCTACACTTTTCGATTGGGAGCCACGATAGCTCAGTGGTTAGTGAACTGGACTACAAAGGACAAGGGGCTGGGTTCAATCCTGACCGACAGCTGCCAGGTTCACCCAGCCTGAAGTAGGTACCGGACTTTTTCTGGAAATGTAAAGCAGCATAGGCGTAATACCGACCATATTACCCCAAAAATCATGTGCCGAAGGTCTGTAAAAACTATGGTCACTAACACCATATTCCCTATACACCACTTGGCATGACAGGGGCTCTTTACCTTTTTTTACTTACTCTTTTCGATTTCCAACTGCCATGGGTTCTTTAACATGCACAGAATGCACACTGGACTTCCTGTTTTACATCATTTTCTGAGAGAGCTAAACATTGGATCTCACTATCCAGAGACTAGGGGAGGGCAAAGCTACAGATCCAATTTTAATTTTATTTTTTTAATTTAATTCCCCCCCCCCCCCCCCAACCACCTGCGGTGAGAATTGAAGCCAAGACCTTCTGGGTTCAGAGGCTGACATCTTAGCTCTAGGCCACCAGGCCCCCCAATGTGGTGAGTATTACACCAGAGTAGTCTATCTTTCTTTAAAAAACAAACACAGATATCAATTTACGGCTGGGATAAAACTTAGAGGCCATCAATTGGAGAGAAGCTGACCTGCTGTCTTCATTAGTCAAGGTTGATAATGGCTGCTGTGTTGCATGGGAGACAACACAACTCAATCCTGAATAATGATCAAAATCAGGTGGAAAAATAATATGGGATGTGGACAAAACGAGGGATAAGTCTGGACAAGACAGGTAAAACCAGCAAAGTTAAACACCTGACCGGTGAAGGCCCTACGGTTGCTGGAGCCCTGGCCAAGTTGAACTTCATATCCCTTTTTAGGTTTAATTATACACATTTTCAAAAGGAAAAAACTACCAATTTTGAAAGATCCTAGACTGTGCCCCTATGCACATGACTGCCTCCGACAACTACCCAAGTTGCTGGTACCTTGAGCCGACCCTGTAACTGACTAGAAAGGAAGGCACAGACCAAGACAAGATTTGTAAGTTAAAAATAACACTTTATGAATGTCTAATTTATCTGTGGCAATGAATCCCTGGCAATGACAGATAGGCAAACAAGTCAAGAAGGGATCTAGACAAGAACATTCATCCCTGGCTATTCAACTATCCCTGGCAATGAAAGGATAGACTAACAAGTCAAGAAGGGATCTAGACAAGAACATTCATCCCTGGCTACTCAACTATCCCTGGCAATGAAAGGATAGGCAAACAAGTCAAGAAGGGATCTAGACAAGAACATTCATCCCTGGCTACTCAACTATCCCTGGCAATGAAAGGATAGGCAAACAAGTCAAGAATGGATCTAGACAAGAACATTCATCTCTGACTATTCAACTATCCCTGGCAATGAAAGGATAGGTAAACAAGTCAAGAAGGGATCTAGACAAGAACATTCATCTCTGGCTGCTCAACTATCGCTGGCAATGAAAGGATAGACTAACAAGTCAAGAAGGAATCTAGACAAGAACATTTATCTCTGGCTGCTCAACTATCCCTGGCAATGAAAGGATAGACTAACAAGTCAAGAAGGGATCTAGACAAGAACATTCATCTCTGGCTGCTCAACTATCCCTGGCAATGAAAGGATAGGTAAACAAGTTAAGAAGGGATCTAGACAAGAACATTCATCTCTGGCTGCTCAACTATCCCTGGCAATGAAAGGATAGGTAAACAAGTCAAGAAGGGATCTAGACAAGAACATTCATCTCTGGCTGCTCAACTATCCATGGCAATGAAAGGATAGACTAACAAGTCAAGAAGGGATCTAGACAAGAACATTCATCTCTGGCTACGAAAGGATAGACTAACAAGTCAAGAAGGGATCTAGACAAGAACATTCATCCCTGGCTATGAAAGGATAGACTAACAAGTCAAGAAGGGATCTAGACAAGAACATTCATCTCTGGCTAAGAAAGGATAGACTAACAAGTCAAGAAGGGATTTAGTCAACAACATTCATCCCTGGCTACTCAACTATCCCTAGCAATGAAAGGATAGACTAACAAGTCAAGAATCTAGACAACAACATTCATTCCTGGCTACAAAAGGATAGACTAACAAGTCAAGAAGGGATCTAGACAAGAACATTCATCCCTGGCTACGAAAGGATAGACTAACAAGTCAAGATGGGATTTAGTCAACAACATTCATCCCTGGCTACTCAACTATCCGTAGCAATGAAAGGATAGGCAAACAAGTCAAGAAGGGATCTAGACAACAACATTTATCCCTGGCTACTCAACTATCCCTAGCAATGAAAGAATAGGCAAACAAGTCAAGAAGGGATCTAGACAACAACATTCATCTCTGGCTGCTCAACTATCCCTGGCAATGAAAGGATAGGTAAACAAGTCAAGAAGGGATCTAGACAACAACATTCATCCCTGGCTACTCAACTATCCATGGCAATGAAAGGATAGGTAAACAAGTCAAGAAGGGATCTAGACAACAACATTCATCTCTGGCTACTCAACTATCCCTGGCAATGAAAGGATAGACTAACAAGTCAAGAAGGGATCTACACAAGAACAACCAAGATCTTTGTCCACTCATCTCTACTGTGCACCAATAAAGATCTCTCTTCACTCATCTCTACTGTGCACCAATAAAGATCTTTCTCCCTCTACTGTGCACCAATAAAGATCTTTTTCCACTCATCTATACTGTGCACCAATAAAGATCTTTCTCCACTCAGCTCTACTGTGCACCAATAAAGATCTTTCTCCACTCAGCTCTACTGTGCACCAATATAAGAGTTTTAATGTTTTCTTTGTCAACCAATGATACAGGTGTTCCCCCTCTTATCTACCCCTAACTGTTTTCCATTTTTCGCTGCTGCCTCCACTGAGCCACCGACAGCCCCAAAGAAACATGATTTATATTGTCTACAACACCAGCCCTCATTCCCCATCTCTACCTTCCTGTCAAGCCAACGACAAAACATAGGACAGAAATTCAAACTCTTCATATCTTTCCTATTAAATATCAGACTTTGCATAGGCTATTCATTGTGTTTCTGCAGTTATCCCTGCTCTGGGAGAGTTTCTCCACCTTGGTATAGGAGCTGATAACCCCTACCCTATAGTTTGCGTAAGCGATCAAATCCTTCCACAATTTTCTTTCAACATAATTGCATTGTATCAATTCTGTTGCTGGCTGTTTTCTGTGGCATGATACCAAGCTATCTTGTATTTTCTCTCTTTGTCATCCATGATCTTTCTTTCTCTGTATTTTTCTAGTTGTAACCAAGTTCTCCAACTTTTCTCTTCTCATGATGTGCCTGAAAAATGTTGATCATTTCTTTCTGATGTTTTAGGAGTTGTAAGTTGACCTACATCAGTGAATCTGGACGCCGTATCAGTGATAGATGTCATGAACACTTATATGACATCACTTGAGATGGAGGCACCCTTGTAGCAGCCCACTTTAACTCTATGGGCCATCGTGGTAGGGCTGATGTCCTGGTCACGGGCCTGATATCATGCGCCTCTAACAGCCACAGTCAATTCACTCTAGATAATCGTCTGATAGCTCGTTGGGATTGCCTTACCCCTCGTGGCATCAATGTATCCCTGGCCCTCTGAGAACCCCTCTTCATCTTACTCCCTCCTCTATACTCCACTACCTATTCGTTTTTCTACTCCTAGTCTACCCCTTCTTTCCCTATCCACTTAGAGTAACCCCTTCTTTTACCTTTTTCATCTAGTACACCCCCTCTCGTCGTACTTCCTTCTAGTTCACCACTTCCTTATTACTATACACACCCATTGTATACTACTTCTCTATGTCGACTGCATCATCTCTCGGCCCACTTCTATTGATCTACGTCTAACCCACCACTAGGACTCTACCTGTCTACTCTTCAGCCACTTATACACCACCTCTATTTGTTTCCACCTCAGTTTCCCCATCTCCCAACTTCTCTACCTCTCTATGTACTAACTTCCTGCGCACCACTTCTCTGTTACTCTACTCCCTACAGACTCCATCTTTATCTATCCACTTTATACAAACCTGTTTCTTATTCTTCCTCTCCATATTTCCTCTTCCGGTGCATTATTTCTTCACTCTCCCAACTTCTTGGACACTACTTCTCCTTCACAACCCCCTCTTTGGATCTACTTCTTTATTCATCCACTTCTAAGTACACTACCTCTCTTTATCATCTCCCAGTTCACTACATTGCCTTTTGGTCCACTATTTCTTTGGTACTCCTTAACTACTTGCCTAGCTATTCACTTGTCCTTTTCTCCAGACTTTGCTAGTTTTCCATTCCTGGTTATCCTCCTTTATTGTTCCAGTCCCTTTATGAGGCCACTTAACTCCTACATTCTTTCCTCCCATTCTTTGTTTGCACTCGGACATGTCCCCCTCAGTCCATTGTATTGTGCCACTGCTATCCCTGTTCAACACCTATTGTTTACGTAGCTGTCTGGCCGGCTCATCTATCCCTCCTACAGTTGTAATCTCACGACTCCTGTTCTTTGTCTCGCTTGACCACATTTGGTCTTACCATGTGATGGTTTCCCGATGTGTACTAGTCATTTCGATGAATTCCACCACGCAGGACAGAAGTCTTTCCAGCTAGGTCATTTTTTTTATATATACTTTTATAGATACTTTATTTACTATTTACGTTTCACTCTTTAGTTTCTAGCTCCTCATCATTTCTCTATACTTACGATTTTATATATCTCTACACTCATCTCTCCCCTCATGTAACACATCTCTTTTTTATCTCACCATCCTATCTCTTATTTCTCCGTCCACCTCCACCTAAACTTTGTCATCCGACATGTAGCTACAGATATTTGTGCCCCACCGTTTGTTGTCATCGTCCCCATATTCTGAAGAAGGCTGCAGACTGAAACGTCAGGTTTGTGTTGTGTTCCTTCTTTGTAAAGCTGTCACCATACCTTGAAGTGTTTACACCCACCACTGGATCCTAGCTACCAGCTTTACCGCAGCATTGCAATTACTTTCCTGTTCCCTACTGTTTTAGGAGTTCCCTTTTTGTGCTGGCCTCTTTGAGAATGTCCTCATTGGTCTTTTTAGCTGTCCAGGGAACTTTCAACATTCTTCTGAGAAATCCCATCTCTGTGGCCTCTAATCATCTTTTCATTTATGTCTACTATCCGTGATCACTTTCATAGGTTAGGATTGCCTTCTCCATTACATACAACAAAAGACAACACCACATAAATTTGTCAACTTACCTAAAAGCCACCCTGGCCCCCTTAATAGTAATTTTCTCTGTTGTTCCTTCCTGCACATTGATCATCTGGGAAACTGGTTCAAACTTGTACTCCTTCATCATGGGCCGCAGGAAGTACTGGCCAGGACTCTGTCAACAACACCAATTAAATGTTACCAGTCACAGTCTGTACATGAACTATTATTTCATTTTCTCAACTGTTAACATTCTAAGTGCTGTGTGATTGCCTACAGTTATGCAGTGGTACTTGCTGCTTCTAGCCAGGCATATGCAGCTCAGACGTGGTTCAGTTTTAGGACCGGGTCCTCATTGATTCCAACTAATTAAACCTGGTTGAGTGGTTATGTCCTGGACAAGATATGGGTTAAATACGTCTAGGCCAACAATGGATCACCTTATCAACTCTATTGATGCATAGATCTTCTTCTTCTCCTTCCTCATTTCCCTCTCAGCGTTGAGGGGGATATAATTTGTGCTCTTCTGTTGGCCTCTCCTGCTGTTATGTTTTCTTAGTGTTTCTAATATTCCATCAATCCATCTTTTGCTTTTCTGTTGGCCTCTCCTGCTGTTATGTTTTCTTAGTGTTTCTAATATTCCATCAATCCATCTTTTGCTTTTCTGTTGGCCTCTCCTGCTGTTATGTTTTCTTAGTGTTTCGAATATTCCATCAATCCATCTTTTTTTGTGGTCGACCCTTGAGTTGTTATAACATTTATTGAAGGCTCATTGTGCGTGTTTTGACCTCTCTGCTTTACCACGCGGCCAAACCATTTTATCTGTTCTTCCTTTATGTACTCTATGGCGGGAATTATTCCTAGCTGTGTGTGTGTGTGTGTGTATATATATATATATATATATATATATATATATATATATATATATATATATATATATATATATATATATATATATATATATATATATATATAAGTCTGTGTTCTCACATGGTTGTATATACATATAGACATTGCCAGTGGCATTATAGTTGCGGTAACCTATACAATATCCCCCACATATTTTTAAAACATTTCCACTGGGTATCCTGTGCGGACTTAGCCCTCATTCATTTTCCTACTGGTCACAGCACTATACACAGTGAAGACATTTTTATTCCCACTCTAGTTAAAAATTATTTTGTTTTAGATACTTCACTATTAATTTGCTATGTATGGCTAATTGTATTTACTTACATATCCGTGTGTGTATGTTTGTTCCTGCTAAAGGCCAATTGAGCCAAAACATCATTCAAAATTTGTGTTGTCCATTAATTACATAAAGCTTTAACCGTACCAGTTTTTGCTATTTTTTGTTCATTTCTCCTTGATAAGAAGATAACAGATCAGTCGAGCCACACCCCACGTTCGTATTACCGACAGTTCAAAGAAGTAGAGTTCGCAGTCCAACTTAACGATGTAACATTTTATCAAATACCTACCTGTCCCAGGCATGCCTAATTGCTCCATGACAAAAGCAGTATGCTTGTGAGTGTATATAAGGATGTCATGAAATACTAGCCATTTTAGACACACTTCAAATCTCATAAACTATAACTTTTCTCTTCCATGGATTAAATATGGCTTTGTTGAAAGAAGAAAGAATTGGCACTTCTCAGTGGACAAGGTGGGAAATCAGCGAATGCCCAAACCTTGAAAGTTTTGTTGGTTACATTTGATGAATGCATCAAGAGTGTATGTGCTAAAATTGACGGCAACATGGATTTATTACATCGAGTTCACATACATTTTTCAAAGCGCATCAATCTTTACATCGCAATCAATCAAACTGTAGATGTTTAATATTCCAATTGAATAAAATATTGCTAACAAGTTTCAATTCTGGTAAATATGTATTTTTGCCTTGCCTATGTGTCCAGACTTTAGGGACATACTGTATAATTAATGGTGGCTATCAGTGGATGCCAGCCTGACTAAATTTTGAAACAGTTGACAAAGTGAGATAAAGTTAATAATTAACAAATGGGTACTACATTAACATAACAAGATAATTTGAAACAAAACATTACAACACAACAGGAAAAAGTTAAAAAGTGAACAATGGAATACAAGCACAATGATGAGAGTTAGACACAAGATAGGATCATAACGCACAAGGCCAGAGAAGACCATGTTGCCATCCACTCCAGTGACGTTATTGGACCGATACTGTCGATCTCCACTCAGAGACAACAGAACATTTGGCAAAGGTTGTCCCACATCATCGAGCATCTGAAACCATCAAGAAATCATAGACTTATTACAAGGCTGATAAAACAAAACAAATAATTCTAAAATTATACAAAAATTAAATCATTCAACATCATTTCCTGTTTTCTTTTCTCTTTGTGAATTTATTCTCTGTAGTAGATCCTTAGCAAAAGCAGCTGTGAATTTTAAAAACATTGACAAAATATGATAATCAAAAATACTAAGCAAAAAACCAATCTTAAAATATATTCAACTCAAACGCATTATCAACCCTGACCTATACACGTGACAGCTGGAAACCAACAAAAGACATTAGGAAAAAAACTAAATGCTTTTGAAGACAAATATCTAAGAAGAATACTTTGCGTACAATGCAATTAATTCAAGACTGATATAAAGATAAATGAAATGGTCATGCAACCAACAATCACATCTACGATGGAATGAATTCAAGACTAATATAGAGATAAGAGAAATGGTCATGCAACCAACGATCACATCTACAATGGAATGAATTCAAGACTAATATAGAGATAAGAGAAATGGTCATGCAACCAACGATCTCATCTACAATGGAATGAATTCAAGACTAATATAGAGATAAGAGAAATGGTCATGCAACCAACGATCTCATCTACAATGGAATGAATTCAAGACTAATATAAAGATAAAAGAAATGACCATGAAATGAACGATCTCATCTACAGTGGAATGAATTCAAGACTAATATAAAGATAAAAGAAATGACCATACAACCAACGATCTCATCTACAGTGGAATGAATTCAAGACTAATATAAAGATAAAAGAAATGACCATACAACCAACGATCTCATCTACAGTGGAATGAATTCAAGACTAATATAAAGATAAAAGAAATGACCATGCAACCAACTATCTCATCTACAATGGAATAAATTCAAGACTAATATAAAGATAAAAGAAATGACCATGAAATGAACGATCTCATCTACAGTGGAATGAATTCAAGACTAATATAAAGATAAAAGAAATGACCATACAACCAACGATCTCATCTACAGTGGAATGAATTCAAGACTAATATAAAGATAAAAGAAATGACCATGCAACCAACGATCTCATCTACAATTAGGAAGAGAAGATGGGCATAATTCAGACATTTGCTGAGATGAGACAAGAAGAGAATTCCAAAACAGGCTCTTATATGGGAAACATCTGAATACAGAAAAAGAGGAAGACCTAGAGAAACACCAAAAAGAACACTTATAAGAGAAGCAAAGTTGGCAGTCATTAGATAAGATCAAACATCTGGCCAAGAATAGAGATGGACGGTGAAAACACTACAAGCCCCATGTGGCATCTAATGGTGTGAGAAGGATGAAGATCAAGAAGTAGATCTTTCAATGTTGTGTTGTGAACATGAACCATGATGCAGAAAATGCACTAAAGTCATGGTGGAGATAAAGAACTGACACTAGTCAACAACTCATAACTGACCAAGACTTTGCCCATCTTTATTTTGTAAACATGGACCAAAGTGCACTTAATGAGCTGATAGAAATCAGTCTCTAATGGCTAACTTCTGGTACCAAGCACAGTGAAACAGAACTAACAAAGACCCTACATGCGGTAGTCCCAGAAACAAGCAACTCAGCCCAAACAACAGATATGCAGCTGAAGTGGATTGCTAACCAAAATTCTGTTAAAAAAATGCCACAATGAAATCAGACACATCCGACTAAGTTACTTTCTCTCAGATTGAAAATGGCACATACGGCAGAAATCAGACACATCCGACTAAGTTACTTTCTCTCAGATTGAAAATGGCACATACGGCAGAAATCATAATTCTCCATATTGTCCATGTATGACATTTCACTGCTAGGTTTAGTAGACCTTTTTTTCTGTCAATCCCACGGGTGATTCTTTCTGGTTTGGATTATCGTTTGTGGAGACAGCTGTAGGTCTGTTCAGCCTGACCAATGAAAAGACCAATGGTCTTGGTGCCTGGTGTACAGAGATAGTGCTGTAGATGACTGGTCATGAAGTTTAGTGGAACGGTACCTAGGCTTTGCCCTAGGACAGAATGTGTGAACTGTCTGTTTTCAACTGCAAATTTGCCACCAGCTGGACTACGGTCAGATCAAGTGTCCTACCAAAGTGGAGGCCTGACTTCATTTGTTGGGACTGCGATTAATGTTGTTGCACACTCAGATTGTGAAGTCCATGGATTTGGCGTTGGCACATAGAGATTATGATGCATGTGATGGCTGTTATGGCAATCTGGAAGTGTCTATTTTGAGCTGTGTGCCATGTACACAAAATGCTGCACGTTTAAAAGAATAGTATGAATGGAAAAACTTGTCATTTTCACAGGATTCAACATGCTCGATGGAACAGTGTGAGCGATCAGGATGAACACTCTGTTAGTTGCTGAAATGGGGGCTGAGCAGACGTGGGAATGCCCCACCTGTAGTAAAGCTATTCCATTCTAAGGTATAAAGCCCTTAGGTCAGCCCTCTCTATTAATTGTTCTTCTTAACAGTTTCTTTTGCTCATCCTTGTTTTCCTATGCTACCTGGTGTCCACATGAAGGTCTGTGTTCAACTGAAAGGTCTCAAATATCTCAGATCAACTGTGACTGATGCCCAACAAAACAAGATCTGTGCCATTGTATGCTTAAATAATTGTTTATTTTAAATGTATGCTCTATTACAAGGATACACCACGGTTAATGTAACAAGCATATCAATCCTTCTTCTCCTTTGTTCACATTTTGATCTTTACTGCAAACAAATTTTTGTGATAAATGTTGCCATTGTCTGGAACTTGCTCTTTTGTTCCATACTTTTCTAATTGTAGAGTTGAGTCTTTAGGCTAATGCATCCTCCTTAGCTTGTCAAATATGGGGCAATTTATACATTATCTGTAATATATTATATGTAGTTCATTTGGCCTACAAATTTATTAACAATCTGGCCAGCATAAAGCAATCATCAAGTTGCCAGGTGGCCACATGTTTTCTTGTTGTAAACATTCATTCCAAATTTATCTAACTTTCTATTTGTTTTGTTTTAGAGTTTCCAGTTTATAATTTCATATTTATTCACAATAAACGGCCTATAGTGTGTGAATGTTTGTGTTAGCACTTGATAAAAGCCATCAACACAGGTAATGAATCTTTAGCTTATTCGCCATTACAAAACTGTTAGATCAGCAACTGCGTTTAGAAATGTATTCCTGGATAATGGTAGTTCTTAGCTATGTTATCAGATAAGGTGTGCTCATGACTTGAAGAACAATGGTATTTTTCTGTGAGGCATCTTGTTGGTCAAGTTCACAGTCTTTCTGAATACTACCTGCACTAAGATCTCCCCTATAATCCAAGACCAACTTGCAGTAAAAGGTACTACCTGCACTAAGATCTCCCCTATAATTCAAGAACAACTTGCACTAAAAGGTACTACCTGCACTAAGATCTCCCCTATAATTCAAGAACAACTTGCACTAAAAGGTACTACCTGCACTAAGATCTCCCTATAATTCAAGAACAACTTGCACTAAAAGGTACTACCTGCACTAAGATCTCCCCTATAATTCAAGAACAACTTGCACTAAAAGGTACTACCTGCATTAAGATCTCCCCTATAATCCAAGTACAACTTGCACTAAAAGGTACTACCTGCACTAAGATCTCCCCTATAATCCAAGTACAACTTGCAGTAAAAGGTACTACCTGCACTAAGATCTCCCCTATAATCCAAGTACAACTTGCAGTAAAAGGTACTACCTGCACTAAGATCTCCCCTATATTTCAAGAACAACTTGCAGTAAAAGGTACTACCTGCACTAAGATCTCCCCTATAATCCAAGTACAACTTGCACTAAAAGGTACTACCTGCACTAAGATCTCCCTATAATCCAAGTACAACTTGCAGTAAAAGGTACTACCTGCACTAAGATCTCCCCTATAATCCAAGTACAACTTGCAGTAAAAGGTACTACCTGCACTAAGATCTCCCCTATAATCCAAGTACAACTTGCAGTAAAAGGTACTACCTGCACTAAGATCTCCCCTATAATCCAAGTACAACTTGCACTAAAAGGTACTACCTGCACTAAGATCTTCCCTATAATCCAAGTACAACTTGCACTAAAAGGTACTACCTGCACTAAGATCTCCCCTATAATCCAAGTACAACTTGCACTAAAAGGTACTACCTGTACTAAGATCTTCCCTATAATCCAAGTACAACTTGCACTAAAAGGTACTACCTGCACTAAGATCTCCCCCAGTTTGAAAGCTTGGAAAGACATTGAGTTCTTGGTGTCTCTGGAGAAGACATAGCCTTCTTTGACAGCATCCACCAAGTACTGCTTGTCTGCATGGAGAGGTCCAACACTGGAATAAAATCACCATCACTTAAGTAACACATATCACATTGAGAAGTACATATCACAGATTGACCAGCCAATATAACCATTTGTTTGGCAATTAAAAGACATCTCATATATTTTTAGTTTTAAAAAAAAAAAACATCTTTTCAGTCACCACAACTTACCTGTCATTAACCCTAGATCATGATCGATAAAATGATGACCTCAAAATACAACTTTTTGGAATTCAACAGTTTGCCAAGGGTAAACACACACCCCTCCCCCCTCCTAACCTATCATCATCATCATGTGCCATACCGGATGGCGTAGGCGATCATGTCCTTCCACAATCTTCTATCCACAGTACATCGTATCAGTTCTGTTGTTGACTGTTTTCCATGCCATGGAACCAAGCTATCCAGTATTTTCTCTCTTTGTCGTCCATGATCTCTCTTTCCTTTTATTTTGCGAGTTGTAACCAAGTGTTCCAATTTTCCTCTTCTCATGATGTGCCTAAAAAATGCTGATTGTTTTTTTCTGATGTTTTTAGGAGTTCCCTTTTTGTGTTGGCCTCTTTGAGAATTTCTTCATTGGTCTTTTTAGCTGTCCAGGGAACTTTCAACATTCTTCTGAGAAATCCCATCTCTGTGGCCTCTAATTGTCTTTTCATTTCCCCCAACCCATACTTTCCTAATTATTACTTCCGGTGACCTCTGAGCAATGGATTTGTTTCATTAGATGTTGGATCAAACACCATCATGTGTTTCATATCAACTATGAAGCTATCATAACAATGGGGTTGCTTTTTTGTTGTTTAGATATAAACTTGGCCAATTTTCCCAGAAATTTCTTTTTTTTTCTTTTCTCCTTATGACTGAGGAAATCTCTGTGACTGTTGGCGAGACATAAAACCTTTGTAACATGGGATAGGCAGCGAATGACGATAAGAGGAAGCCAAACATATGCACTGGACTGACGGCCGATGTGTGAAGAGACAAAGTAACATCTCTGGGGCTTCAGGCCTTAAATTGAACCTAAGACAGGAAATGATGACCACATCCTATTCCCATGTCTCTCCTTGAGTAAACACACAGCTGTGTAGCAAAAGTTCCCAAAAAAAATATTTTCTGAATTCCAAATGTAACAACAAATAAGCCACAATTTTTACAAACTATCATACAGACTATCGTGGATAGGTATCGTAGTCCAGGGTTAAAAACACTTATCCCATCTGTCTCTGCTGCGCAGAAAAATAATGAACATAAATTGTCAGGACAAAGCATCCAATTCACACATCCTGCAATAGACTGTCATCATTTATGATAACACCGAAGCCAGCCTGGTATGACGGTAGTTAGTGAACTGGTTTACATATGAAAGAAAATCAGGATTCAATATCTAATCAACTCTTAGTTCAACTAACCTTAAATGGGTACCAGATCATTTTTTAAAGACAGCACTGGTGTAATGCTGACAACGTTATTAAATAAATGTGCCAATGTGTACACTAACGCCATACTTCTTATATGTCATGGGTGTTCTTCCCTCAGGAGCTGAAGACTAAAGTGGATTAGGAGGCAGACAATGTCAGGACAACACAATAACCCCCAACCAAATACTGGGGGATGAGACCTGTAGGTAGACAGACCCAAACTAAAATACATGCTTGTCTTCTAGGGATCTGTGGTAGAACAATCAGACAGAAAATCATAGCATGTGGAGACTGGACCTAATAAATGGCACATTTCAAGATGAAATGTGTAGAGAATGTACCTAACAAATGGCACATTTCATAATGAAATGTGTAGAGAATGGACCTAATAAATGGCACATTTAAAAATGAAATGTGTGGAGAATGGACCTAATAAATGGCACATTTCAAAACGAAATATGTAGAGAATGGATCTAATAAATGGCACATTTCAAAATGAAATGAAGTTAACATTAAACGATAAAAGATTCCTTCATTTTCCTCTCAGACCAGAAAGAGCACATTGGGATCATAGTTCTCCATAATCAATATTTTGCTGCTGGCTAGCTCTTGATTCTTTCTTAGTTGTTGAGTCTTCCTTGAGTCTTCCCTAATAATAGTTTTACTTTGAGATTTTCAAGGTCTTCCTTGTTTGTCACCAGATGGTTTCCACATGAATGCCTGAACGGGAAGTCTTTCTCCAGACATTCTCAGCACAGAACCAATGATAAATGATGGGAAACTCTACCCAAGAAAATGTTCTTTGTTCTCTCTGCTGCCTGGTTTGGCATGAAATTATTGGCAGAATAAGTCATAACAGAGACAATTAAAGATCAGCAAGATGCCACTTTTAATGTCCGTAAACACAGAGAAGATCATTGACTGATCTCCATCTCTTTAAAACCCATACACCACACACAATATAACAAAACCCATACACCACACACAATATAACAAAACCCATACACCACACACAATATAACAAAACCCATACACCACACACAATATAACAAAACCCATACACCACACACAATATAACAAAATCCATACACCACACACAAGTTAACAAAACCCATACACCACACACAATATAATAAAACCCATACACCACACACAATATAATAAAACCCATACACCACACACAATATAATAAAACCCATACACCACACACAAATATAATAAAACTAATAAAATGCCCTCGATGTCCATCCCCCCCCCCCCCCCCCCCCCCCCCCGCAAAATGTTGGCGACCAGTCTTGGGTTTTGTTATTTTCTTCTTAACGAGACAGATCCTCTAGGTCACCCTGCAAATGTTGTTACAAAAATTGTAGTTAAAGCTACAACATGAAGCATGTTTGATTGGCCTCAGTATTTATAGCTCATTCCAAATGTAGACTTGGTGCTATTTGATTGCCTAGTATATACATATAAGCACATCTATTCTTGCAAATGTTCTGTCTAGATTTACTTTAATAATCAAATATGCAGAAGAGCAAAGGGTCTCCCTTACAAACAGCCTTGTAATGCTTATGGTCTTTACAAACAGCCTTGTAATGCTTACAGTCTTGTTTTCCCTTACAAACAGCCTTGTAATGCTTACAGTCTTGTTTTCCCTTACAAACAGCCTTGTAATGCTTACAGTCTTGTTTTCCCTTACAAACAGCCTTGTAATGCTTACAGTCTTGTTTTCCCTTACAAACAGCCTTGTAATGTTTACGGTCTTATTCTCCCTTACAAACAACCTTGTAATGCTTATGGCCTTGTTCTCCCTTACAAACAGCCTTGTGTAGGTCCACTGTTTAAATAAACCCTAACAAATTATGGGCAACACTATCCAATTATGGGCAACCCTTACAAGATGAGCCGCGATAGCTCAATGGTTAGTGAACTGGACTACAAAGGACAAGAGGTAGGGTTTGATCCCAACCGACAGCTTCCGGGTTCACCCAGCCTTAAAATGGGTACCGGATTTTTCTGGAAAAGTAAAGCGGCACGGGCATAATATCGACCACATTACCCCGAAAATCATGTGCTGAAGGTCTGTAAAATTTATGGTCACTAACACCATATTCCCTATACGTCACTTGGCGTGACGGGGGCTCTTTACTTTTACTTACAAGATGGAAGTTATACATTTATATAGATCCCACCCTTCAACAAATCTCAAAATGTTGAAAACAAATGCCACTGAGTGGTTTGCTGCTACATAATCTCAACTCTCATATTCTTCTCCTACATTCAACTTCAAATGTCCACAGACAACTTCATCATCAACACATCTCCTCTACAGTATCCTCTAACTTCCAGCATGAACACATATAAAGTAACACTGACATACCTGTACTTCCCTGTAGCATCAGTGGTCAGCACCACAGGATCCATTGTCCCATCCTCTGATGTAACGGTCACAGTGACGCCACCTAGTGATGGCGTAATTTTGCCCTCAATGAAGACACCTTTACGACCAACCAGCTCAACAATATTGCCAAGGCAAGAATCTGTAACAAATGACCAGTGGCATCCAATCAAATGTTAACATCAGAACAGTTAATGAACTACAGGTTCTTGTTCTTTACACCAAGAACTTTCTCATTATGGATTCAGCAATCGTGTAGGTATGTCAAGTGTTTTAACATTGCCATACTGAACTCTGCCATCACAGTTTTATATCTTCACAACACACAACTAAATCTTTAATCACAGGTTGAAACCCTTACAACACAGAACTCTCACATTACAGCAATAAGCACTCTTATCAAAGTACAAAACCTTCACAGTACTCACATTCGTTGTCAGGTCATGTTACTTACCTCCACTGACAAACACCTCAACAGAGCTTGGATAGAAGAGCAGATCTGAAGATTTGGCAGAGATGGTCAGAGTTTCACCAGATCTGAAACCATATTTTTATCAGTCAATCTTTGACAAATTGTGACCATATTTTTAACAGTCAAAATATGACAAATTGTGATCACATTTTTATCTGCCAATTTATGACAAATTGTGACCACATTTTTATCAGTCTATTTATGAAAAAAATTGAGACCACATTTTTATTAGCCAATTTATGCAAATTTAAACCACATTTTAATGAGGAATTTATTAGAAAGTAAAAAAACAATCAATAAGGCTCCAACTATGAAAAAAAAAACATATTGCAACATATAACAAACATTGTTCTGCTTGCTATCTTTAGATTCCAATCACTATCCCTATATAAAGCCCATTTATCTCATTACAAAACATAATTCTCTCACTGTACAGTAATCACCCTGTAATGCTCCATTATTTCTATGGAAAGCCAAATAATCTTTCTTTAAAGCCTTAGTATGTTTCTATTTAGCATTTTTACTGTTCTATTTTTTTCTGGCAAGCGCTCAATAGCTACTAAAGGAACAAACAGCCTTCTTTGTCATCCACCTTACAATGTTCGCTACCATGGGGTTTAACAGACTACAGCCGCACCGTTTTTTTCTCAATTAACTTTTTTAATTTGTAATAGGGATAAAATAAATTATAATTGATCTGGAATATGCATTTTGTTGGGGCAACTTATTCACAAAGTCAGAAAAGCATGTAATAAGAAAATTACATGGTTTTAGAGGAAATAATTGTGAAAATGTCAATACATTAAAAGCCACAGATTGTGGCTTTCAGGTTTGGGGGTACTTGTCACTGCATTCCTGGCTGCGAAAGTCATGATTTGTGGCTTGTGGTACAGTATGTGTTAAAAGGACATTAACTCTAGATTACAATGCCTATCTGCAACTGACATCTTTATGATATCATAGCAAAAATTACCATCACTTAAATGTAACATTAGGAGCTTTAAAAAAAGTATTTTCTTTGAACTTTTGACACACAGCTGTGTGTTCACACCAGGAGAGACGCAGGGACTAAGATTTCCTGACTCAGATTGATTTATGATATGAGTTTAACTCCATAGTGTAGCAGTGAATGTGAGGGTGTGGGGAGAGAAGGAGAATAGGGGATAGTTTGGAGAGAGTGAGGAAAACAGTACGGGGGACAGTCAAGAGAAATCCAAGTAAAACTGTGCTCAGAGGAAAAGCAAGAATCTCGTGACTGAAAATAGTGATAAACATGTGAGGTGAGTGCATGACGTAGTAGAAATCTATTGGAGGGGAGACAAAGGAAGTGAGTTTTGATTGGTTAGAGGGCAAGGAATATAATCACCTGCAAGGGGTTAGAAAGAGGCTCTCCACCAGAAAAGGGACATGAGGCCGAGAAGTTAGGGTCGGCCTGGCCATTAGGTTAAAGCCTGTAGTGACAGTGAACTCAAGCTGCATCATAGCTATTGATGGATAGTTAGAAGTTATTTAGAAGGGAATCTCTCTTGTACTTAAAAAGTAGTGAAGCCAAAATAGAGATAATTACTAAGGAGGCTAGAAGCCTAGTGTAATTGTGGTTAGGAGCATTATTTGTTAGGCTGAGAGAGAGAGACGACATGATGGGATATCATCACATAGAAGCTGTGGTTTTCCTGATCCATATGTGTGAATAGCCAAGCAGAAATGTATACCCACTGGCTGTGTATATAATGTGAATATTCTGTAGTTGAAGTTGATTAATAAAGTTGATGTGACATTTTAATGAAAGACTTCAGTGTGCAGTAATACCTTTATTCCAGCAAGTCCTATCTACATGCCATGGTGGTTAATTGAAGTTGAGAGTTGTCACGGGCACAGAAGGTCGAAGAATCCGACTCCAGTGTAGAGCAGTCCAGTTCACAAGACGAAGTACAATCCAGTGTACATTGGGTACATTACAGCAAAGCAATCACCAACATTGTGACATCCGAGGTTGCCTACTGGAAGGCATGCGAGCAAGGCAGATCCCCGTTCGCACCGACAGTCTTCTAAGAGCACCAGTGAACGCACATCCAGTTACACACAACTATAAAAGATGGGCTACCTCTAGCACGGCTCAGGATAACAATCGTTATCTTTTAGTTTTCAACAATGAAATAGTAACCGCCCAGTTAGTAAATAGTACACGGTTATAATGGATCAGAAGTGTTAAAATGTCTAATGGCACGGTTGTTGTAAGTTCATCAGTATGTTTGGCTGTTATAGAGTTTATTCGCTGCGTTTCCCAAGTCACAAAGAGTGGTTTGGTGTCAGCTGATGACTGAGGAAATTTCCCTGGTCAAAGCAAAACAAACGGGGAGGAAGAAACCACTAATTTCTTGAAAATTGATGATTTTTCCCCCCGCATTATACAAGATCCTGATTATGCAGGAAGACTAACTCTACCTCTCTCTCTCTCTCTGTATGTGTGTGTTGTTGTTGTTGAGGTTGTGTAGTGTGACCACGGCAAACTGTCAAATTTGGAAGAATGTGTGTTTTTATATGGTAAGTTTTACGATGGCATTATAATCTAGCATTAAGTTGGTTCACTTGTGTGTTGTGCAGCAAGGCGGTGATACCTATCAGCCAAGCACATCCAACTAAAGCACAGCATATTTAAGTACTGTATCGTCTTCTCTGTTCGACCCCTACAAGTTTAGCTAAAATGACCTGGCAGCTTTCGGGAACACTACCTGAAAGTGGAGTAGGTTCCATATCAGTCATGTTGTTCACTGATCCAGACACACACAGTCAGCTATGGGTTGCTGACTGCTCTCAACTCAGTTGCTAGTAGGCAACTCTACCTCTCTAAAAAGCCTCATACCATATTTCTAAAAATTAATTTTTTTTCTCAAAAGTTCCATTTTCTCTTTCTGTCCATAAATTAACCATTCCCTCTGACTAAGACCATTCCCTTACATTTAAATTCCAAATTCCATTTTCTTTATCTCTAAATTCCTTATTCCTTATTCCCTCTAAGACATTCCCCTACATTTAAATTCCAAATTCCCTTTTCTTTATCTCTAAATTCCTTATTCCCTCTAACTAAGACCACTCCCTTGGATTTAAATTCCAAATTTCTTTTTCTTTTTTTTATCTCTAAATTCCTTATTGTCTCTGACAAAGACCATTCCCTTACATTTAAATTCCAAACCCCCCTCTCTAAAGACCCTTTCTCTATCTCTAAATTCCTTATTCCCTCTAAGATTATTCTCTTAACTCATCTCTCTAAAGTCCTAATTCCCACTAAAGATCCTTTCTCTAATTTCTCAAATCCTTCTGGGTAAAAACCATTTTCTAAACTTTGAATGTGGACAACTCAATCCCACATTGATTACATCTTCAAGCTGGCATACCTATGATCCCTGCTTCAATCTCTCCTTTCGGACACGCATGCACACAAACAGCACTCAGACCAAGTCCTAGACAGCACGCACACAAACAGCACTCAGACCAAGTCCTAGACAGCACACACACACAAACAGCACTCAGACTAAGTCCTAGACAGCACACACACACACACACACAAACAGCACTCAGACCAAGTCCTAGACAGCACACACACAAACAGCACTCAGACCAAGTCTTAGCACACACACACAAACAGCACTCAGACCAAGTCCTAGACAGTACACACACACAAACAGCACTCAGACCAAGTCCTAGACAGCATGCACACACAAACAGCATTCAGACCAAGTCTTAGACAGCACACACACACACAAACAGCACTCAGACCAAAACCTAGACAAACACCCCTACCTGGCCCAGTGGGTAAAGCTGTAAATGGTGGTTGTTGACTGTTTCTGTGCATCTTTCTCTGCTCCACCACCAGCAGACTTGGTTACAGCAGCTGTTGCTGTCACATTTGGCTTCAGTGGACCCAAGGTTGTTGGAAGGTCATCGACTGATGATCTGCAGAATTTATTATTAGCCTCACATTAAGTAAACCTTTACAATAGGACAACAATTCTCACAATTAATCTTCAGAATTATACAAACTCTACCACAGAAATATACTTTCCAAAAACTAATATTAATCTTCAGAATTATACAAACTCTACCACAGAAATATACTTTCCAAAAACTAATATTAATCTTTGAAAGAGTTGATAGAACCATACTATGGCATATATTGGCCCAATATGGAGTAAGAGAGGGAGTCACGATAGCTCAGTGGTTAGTGAACTGGACTACAAAGCACAAGAAGTCGAGTTCGATCCTGATCAATGGCTTCCAAGTTCACCCAGCCTTAAATTGGTCCTTGATTTTTTTTCTGGGAAAGTAAAGTGACACAGGTGTAATACTGACCAGATTACCCCAAAAATCATGTGCTGAAGTTCTGTCAAAATTATGGTCACTAAAACACCATATTCCCTATACGCCACGTGGCGTAACAGGGCTCTTTACTTACTTATGAAGTAAGAGAACATATTATAGTATGCACAAGTCTGTACAGAGATTTCAAAAGTGTGGTTTGAACAAATCAAGTAACATCACAACCATTCTTAACATCCACAGTAAGACAGGGATGTGTCCAATCGTCACATTTAATCACTTTCTACATGGACACTACAAGCATTCTAACATCCACAGTAAGACAGGGATGTGTCCAATCGTCATATTTAATCACTTTCTACATGGACACTACAAGCATTCTAACATCCATAGTAAGACAGGGATGTGTCCAATCGTCACATTTAATCACTTTCTACATGGACACTACAAGCATTCTAACATCCACAGTAAGACAGGGATGTGTCCAATCGTCACATTTAATCACTTTCTACATCGACACTAGAAGCATTCTAACATTCACAGTAAGACAGGGATGTGTCCAATCGTCATATTTAATCACTTTCTACATGGACACTACAAGCATTCTAACATCCATAGTAAGACAGGGATGTGTCCAATCATCACATTTAACCACTTTCTACATCGACACTAGAAGCAAAAATGCCAAGTCCAAAAATTAAAATAGCATCAATCAACTATTCTTGCAGATGATCAGGCCTTGATTGCATCAACATCTCATATCTATGAATCAAAAGTGTAAAACAAACAATATGTGAATCAACACAGAAAAAAACAGAGAGAAGCAAATTGTAAAAACATCAAGAGGACACAGATATAAAACAGGTAACATAGATCATGTACAACATTCTCCACTCTTAAAGATGTCAAAATGGATAAAGAAATTAACATTTGGTGGAATCGGGCAAACCATGTATTGGGACAACTAGCCCATTTCTTATAACACAGGACAATCTGCACAATGAAACACCTTATACAAAACAGTATCCCCACTTTATGTTACCAGTGTCAAACATGGTCACCCACAAGTCAGAAAATAAAGTTAATCATTTGGCACTGATAGCACAACGTTGAGTTGACTATTGTATTGAAGATAACTGTTTGTGCTCCAGTAGTGATGTCACTTACTTGATGGTTACAATGATGTCCCCTGCTGGTACCTCAGTGACAATTGAGCCCAGGGCGAGATGTTGGATGGCTGTCAGAGTTAGTGTTAGAGGATTGGACCTGAAATGTTTAAAACAACATCATGAATGGGATTGTAACAATCATCAAATTAGGGCAAATTCTGTGAATGGGATTGCAGTAAACATCAAAGTAGGGCAAAGTCTGACAATGGGATTGCAGTAAACCATCAAATTAGGGCAAAGTCTGTGAATGGAATTGTAACAAACATTGTGTATGATATGACCATGAGTAGCATGATGATGGAGGTGATGGCAGTGACCAGGGCATTCATCTAGTTGGAGTCACAAGACTACACCCATGTCTGTATACTAAGTAATTTGATGAGCATGATAAGAAAAGTGGAGGTGTACTCTGTACACAGACAATGGGTTGAGTCATAACAAAAGTCAACAACACACAGAGTCACCTTTGTCTACATCCCTGGACATGCGGGAGTACATGAAAAAGAAAGAATGGACAGGCTGACTAGCTGTGCTGTCATCAAAGACAGTCAACCAATGCATCATGCAGATGTCATTAATGCCCTCAGCGATGTGGAAAGGGCACAAGACTTCGACAAGTCATTAATGTCCTCTGAGATGTAGAAAGGGCACAAGACTTCGATAACCATCAGTCGACATTTCACATCAAAGATGATCAACCAATAGTTCAGGCAGATGTCATTAATGTCCTCAGTGATGTGGAAAGGGCACAAGACTTCGACAAGTCATTAATGTTGTCCGAGATGTAGAAAGGGCACAGGACTTCGACAAGTCATTAATGTCGTCCGAGATGTAGAAAGGGCACAGGACTTCGACAAGTCATTAATGTCCTCCGAGATGTAGAAAGGGCACAGGACTTTGACAACCATCAGTCGACATCTCTTCTTCAGATGAAGGAGATGGGAGTTAAGATGGGCACAGCCAGAAACAAGAAACTTAATGGGTGCATAAGAGGACATACCAACACTGAGCTGGAGTTGGCAGTTGTTGCGGGACCTGCTGAGTAGGGGTATCTAAGCACCTAAGGACATGTTTGAAATGCAATGATGATAACCTGCAAAAACCTCAATAAATGGCTGTATCAGGACAAAAGAAACATCTTTGATATTTTCAGTGCAAACTGTGATACAAAGTAACATGATGAAGAGGACCTTACTTTATTATAAAGAGAAAAAAAAAAAAAGCAACATCTTGAGAGAATGCACCTTTTGCTACTCTCTCTAATCAAGAAAATCATATAAAGCATTTCTTACTACTTTCTCTTATTCTCATACATGCCCATAATCTTACGTGTCATAGCTATAGTTCTCCTGGTCAAATCGATGGCATGAATCTGGTGTCAGTTGGTAAACTCCTGGATGAGCAAGGCAGAATCGGTTCAAGCCCTTGTCCAGTAAGAAGGAACCCACATTCATATCTTTCTTGTTGTGAGCAAAATTCTGGGAGAGGTGAATATAAAACATGGTTGGTTTTAATTTGTAAAATAGGACATTGTTGATACAGAGTTTTGCTGTAGAAGATAATCTGACCAGCTGAAGTGGAACCTCTGCAGAGCAAGTGCTGGGAGAAAACCACCATGTATGGTCAATATCTCATGGCATTCACATAAAAGGTTGGAGGTTATCATCAAATATATCAAGTACCATATTTACTGACATAGTTCTTGATGTATCTATCAAATTACTATCATTATTAATTACCATGCCTACTGGCTTAGTTGTTGATGTATGTATCAAATTACTATCATTATTAATTATCATGCCTACTGGCTTAGTTGTTGATGTATGTATCAAATTACTATCATTATTAATTACCATGCCTACTGGCTTAGTTGTTGATGTATGTATCAAATTACTATCATTATTAATTACCATGCCTACTGGCTTAGTTGATGTATGTATCAAATTACTATCATTATTAATTACCATGCCTACTGGCTTAGTTGTTGATGTATGTATCAAATTACTATCATTATTAATTACTATGCCTACTGGCATAGTTGTTGATGTATCTATCAAATTAACTATCATCAAGTGCTCTGCTTATTTAAATGAAATATGGTTGGCATAATTTATTATATTTGACATAATTGATGATGTGTAGCATAATTGACATTTGGTATAATTGATGGTGTTTGACTAATTGATGACATTTGGCATAAATGATGACATCTGGCATAACTGATGAAGTTTGACATAATTCATGATGTATAGCATTATTGACATTTGGTATAATTGATGGTGTTTGACATAATTGATGACATCTGGCATAATTGGTGATGTTTGGCATAATTGACATTTGGTATAATAGATGTTTGACATAAATGATGGCGTTTGGCATAATTGATGTCTTGTTGACTAAACTGATGTTTAACCTAACTGATGTTTGACATGATGTCTAGTTGACATAATTGATGTCTGACACAATTGATAATGGTTGACATGATGATGTTTCTCCACAAATTTCATCTCTACATTTGTTACTCAGATCAGTTTGTTGACTTCCCACCATGCAATTCTTGAATTTGTCTTATATCTTTTTCTCCCTCTCTCTCTCTCTGGGCACTGGTTGGTCTCAAGGGAAGACTCTGGCCTCGAGACAGAGAGGTTGTAGGCTCAAATTCCTGCTACACCAGTTGGGAATTTTATTGATGATTTCTCTCTGCAGCAAACCACCCCTGGTCTCAGCAGCAAGGCCTGGCATGAAATGTCAATTACTAATGGAAGGAAAAAATATGAGTACCTCAGAAGATGGAGTTATCAGCCTTTGTGGCGAGGAACCCTTGTGCAAATGGCTGCTAGGGAAAAACGGATTAACACGCAAAATTCAGTTCCTAGTCTCTAGGGACTTCATCAGAGGTAAAAGCTGACGATCACAGAGAGAATTTCATTCACAAAACTATAGGAGGCATGGAAATAAAAGAATGAGTATATCAGAGACAGTGAATTTCATTCACAAGACTATAGGAGGCATGGAAATAAAAGAATGAGTATATCAGAGACAGAGAGAATTTCATTCACAAGACTATAGGAGGCATGGAAATAAAAAAATGAGTATATCAGAGACAGAGAGAATTTCATTCACAAGACTATAGGAGGCATGGAAATAAAAAAATGAGTATATCAGAGGCAGAGAATTTCATTCACAAAACTATAGGAGGCATGGAAATAAAAGAATGAGTATATCAGAGACAGTGAATTTCATACACAATCTTTATGAGGCTCGGAAATAAAAAAAATGAGTATATCAGAGACAGAGAGAATTTCATTCACAAAACTATAGGAGGCATGGAAATAAAATTTTAAAAATTAATGAACACTCACGATTGTTATTGGATGTGAGACACTACACTTGAGGATGTAGCCAGTGTGTGTAAACTCTAGCCCAGTCAGATCATTATCGGACACATCCAGCTCAATAGATCTTTCCTTCCAGCACCACTTATCCAAGACAATGGAAGCTGAAAGACAAACAAAATTAGCTGAACAAAACACAAATAAATAAAAAACTCATTCAAGAAATATTAAATAATTTATAAGTCAAAGTTCCCTCTCCTGTCTTGCCAAACGTATAGAGAAGACAGTGTTAGTAATCATATTTGTCCATGGATCAAGGTATATTTTTGGGTGAAGTGGTTGGTATCAAGCCAGGCCACCTTTACTTCCCAGGAAAACTCAGGTACCTATTTTTATAGGCCGGTTGAACCCTGGAACCTTGTCAGTTAAACAAAAATCTGCCAATTCTGAGAATCAAACACAAACCCTTGTGAAATGTAAGTGAGCACATTAACCTACACAGCCAGTGAGGGTCCTAAACAAAGGTGGACTAGTGTGTCAGAGATCTCTAATGTTGTATTCAGTTGATCTTGACATAAGGATGCAGAACATGGACAATATATTAACAAAAAAATAAATCTGACACTAACTCATACTTTCATTCTACATAAAAGAAAACTACAAGTACCTTTGTACTTTCCTGGCAACACATTCTCAAACAAAATTGTGGCCTCATTTCCTGAGATCTTGCCTGGCACCTTGATCTGTGTGTCTGTCCTTCCAACAGCATCTAGTGTCACCTCTATATTCTGGCACTTCTCTGTGGGAGGGAAGACAAACCAATTATTGCAAGATTTATATTTCTGGTAGCTACTGTTAAGGTATGAGCAGCTCTTGGAATCATACAATGGCAAGGAATGGACAGAAGTGAAACAGCACCCATCAACTCACTCACATAAGAGCAGACAGCAGCCATCAACTAACCAACAAGAGCAGACAGCAGCCATCAACTCACTCACATAAGAGCAGACAGCACCCATCAACTCACTCACGTAAGAGCAGACAGCACCCATCAACTCACTCACATAAGAGCAGGCAGCACCCATCAACTCACTCACATAAGAGCAGACAGCAACCATCAACTAACCAACAAGAGCAGACAGCACCCATCAACTCACTCACATAAGAGCAGACAGCACCCATCAACTCACTCACATAAGAGCAGACAGCACCCATCAACTCACTCACATAAGAGCAGACAGCACCCATCAACTCACTCACATAAGAGCAGACAGCACCCATCAACTCACTCACATAAGAGCAGACAGCACCCATCAACTCACTCACATAAGAGCAGACAGCACCCATCAACTCACTCACATAAGAGCAGACAGCACCCATCAACTCACTCACATAAGAGCAGACAGCACCCATCAACTCACTCACATAAGAGCAGACAGCACCCATCAACTAACCAACAAGAGCAGACAGCAGCCATCAACTCACTCACATAAGAGCAGACAGCACCCATCAACTCACTCCCATAAGAGCAGACAGCACCCATCAACTCACTCACATAAGAGCAGACAGCACCCATCAACTCACTCACATAAGAGCAGACAGCATCCATCAACTCACTCACGTAAGAGCAGACAGCTCCCATCAACTCACTCACATAAGAGCAGACAGCACCCATCAACTCACTCACATAAGAGCAGACAGCACCCATCAACTCACTCACATAAGAGCAGAGAGCACCCATCAACTCACTCACATAAGAGCAGACAGCACCCATCAACTCACTCACATAAGAGCAGACAGCACCCATCAACTCACTCACATAAGAGCAGACAGCACCCATCAACTAACCAACAAGAGCAGACAGCACCCATCAACCCACTCACATAAGAGCAGACAGCACCCATCAACTAACCAACAAGAGCAGACAGCACCCATCAACCCACTCACATAAGAGCAGACAGCACCCATCAACTAACCAACAAGAGCAGACAGCATCCATCAACTCACTCACATAAGAGCAGATAGCACCCATCAACTCACTCACATAAGAGCAGACAGCACCCATCAACTCAGTCACATAAGAGCAGGCAGCACCCATCAACTCACTCACATAAGAGCAGACAGCACCCATCAACTCACTCACATAAGAGCAGACAGCACCCATCAACTCACTCACATAAGAGTAGACAGCACCCATCAACTCACTCACATAAGAGCAGACAGCAGCCATCAACACACTCACATAAGAGCAGACAGCACACATCAACTCACTCACATAAGAGCAGACAGCACCCATCAACTCACTCACATAAGAGCAGACAGCACCCATCAACTCATTCACATAAGAGCAGACAGCACCCATCAACTCACTCACATAAGAATAGACAGCACCCATCAACTCACTCACATAAGAGCAGACAGCAGCCATCAACTAACCAACAAGAGCAGACAGCACCCATCAACTCACTCACATAAGAGCAGACAGCACCCATCAACTCACTCACATAAGAGCAGACAGCACCCATCAACTCACTCACATAAGAGCAGACAGCACCCATCAACTCACTCACATAAGAGCAGACAGCACCCATCAACTCACTCACATAAGAGCAGACAGCACCCATCAACTCACTCACATAAGAGCAGACAGCACCCATCAACTCACTCACATAAGAGCAGACAGCACCCATCAACTCACTCACATAAGAGCAGACAGCACCCATCAACTAACCAACAAGAGCAGACAGCAACCATCAACTCACTCACATAAGAGCAGACAGCACCCATCAACTCACTCACATAAGAGCAGACAGCACCCATCAACTCACTCACATAAGAGCAGACAGCAACCATCAACTAACCAACAAGAGCAGACAGCACCCATCAACTCACTCACATAAGAGCAGACAGCACCCATCAACTCACTCACATAAGAGCAGACAGCACCCATCAACTCACTCACATAAGAGCAGACAGCACCCATCAACTCACTCACATAAGAGCAGACAGCACCCATCAACTCACTCACATAAGAGCAGACAGCACCCATCAACTCACTCACATAAGAGCAGACAGCACCCATCAACTCACTCACATAAGAGCAGACAGCACCCATCAACTAACCAACAAGAGCAGACAGCAGCCATCAACTCACTCACATAAGAGCAGACAGCACCCATCAACTCACTCACATAAGAGCAGACAGCACCCATCAACTCACTCACATAAGAGCAGACAGCACCCATCAACTCACTCACATAAGAGCAGACAGCATCCATCAACTCACTCACGTAAGAGCAGACAGCACCCATCAACTCACTCACATAAGAGCAGACAGCACCCATCAACTCACTCACATAAGAGCAGACAGCACCCATCAACTCACTCACACAAGAGCAGACAGCACCCATCAACTCACTCACATAAGAGCAGACAGCAGCCATCAACTCACTCACGTAAGAGCAGACAGCACCCATCAACTCACTCACATAAGAGCAGACAGCACCCATCAACTCACTCACATAAGAGCAGACAGCAACCATCAACTAACCAACAAGAGCAGACAGCACCCATCAACTCACTCACATAAGAGCAGACAGCACCCATCAACTCACTCACGTAAGAGCAGACAGCACCCATCAACTCACTCACATAAGAGCAGACAGCACCCATCAACTCACTCACATAAGAGCAGACAGCACCCATCAACTAACTCACATAAGAGCAGACAGCAGCCATCAACTCACTCACATAAGAGCAGACAGCACCCATCAACTCACTCACATAAAAGCAGACAGCACCCATCAACTCACTCACATAAGAGCAGACAGCACCCATCAACTAACCAACAAGAGCAGACAGCACCCATCAACCCACTCACATAAGAGCAGACAGCACCCATCAACTAACCAACAAGAGCAGACAGCACCCATCAACTCACTCACATAAGAGCAGACAGCACCCATCAACTCACTCACATAAGAGCAGACAGCACCCATCAACTCACTCACATAAGAGCAGACAGCACCCATCAACTCACTCACATAAGAGCAGACAGCACCCATCAACTCACTCACATAAGAGCAGACAGCACCCATCAACTCACTCACATAAGAGCAGACAGCACCCATCAACTCACTCACATAAGAGCAGACAGCATCCATCAACTCACTCACATAAGAGCAGACAGCAGCCATCAACTAACCAACAAGAGCAGACAGCACCCATCAACTCACTCACATAAGAGCAGACAGAAGCCATCAACTCACTCACATAAGAGCAGACAGCACCCATCAACTCACTCACATAAGAGCAGACAGCACCCATCAACTCACTCACATAAGAGCAGACAGCACCCATCAACTCACTCACATAAGAGCAGACAGCACCCATCAACTCACTCACATAAGAGCAGACAGCACCCATCAACTAACCAACAAGAGCAGACAGCAACCATCAACTCACTCACATAAGAGCAGACAGCACCCATCAACTAACCAACAAGAGCAGACAGCACCCATCAACTCACTCACATAAGAGCAGACAGCACCCATCAACTCACTCACGTAAGAGCAGACAGCACCCATCAACTCACTCACATAAGAGCAGACAGCACCCATCAACTCACTCACATAAGAGCAGACAGCACCCATCAACTCACTCACATAAGAGCAGACAGCACCCATCAACTCACTCACATAAGAGCAGACAGCACCCATCAACTCACTCACATAAGAGCAGACAGCACCCATCAACTCACTCACATAAAAGCAGACAGCACCCATCAACTCACTCACATAAGAGCAGACAGCACCCATCAACTAACCAACAAGAGCAGACAGCACCCATCAACCCACTCACATAAGAGCAGACAGCACCCATCAACTAACCAACAAGAGCAGACAGCACCCATCAACTCACTCACATAAGAGCAGACAGCACCCATCAACTCACTCACATAAGAGCAGACAGCACCCATCAACTCACTCACATAAGAGCAGACAGCAACCATCAACTAACCAACAAGAGCAGACAGCACCCATCAACTCACTCACATAAGAGCAGACAGCACCCATCAACTCACTCACATAAGAGCAGACAGCACCCATCAACTCACTCACATAAGAGCAGACAGCACCCATCAACTCACTCACATAAGAGCAGACAGCACCCATCAACTCACTCACATAAGAGCAGACAGCACCCATCAACTCACTCACATAAGAGCAGACAGCACCCATCAACTCACTCACATAAGAGCAGACAGCACCCATCAACTAACCAACAAGAGCAGACAGCAGCCATCAACTCACTCACATAAGAGCAGACAGCACCCATCAACTCACTCACATAAGAGCAGACAGCACCCATCAACTCACTCACATAAGAGCAGACAGCACCCATCAACTCACTCACATAAGAGCAGACAGCATCCATCAACTCACTCACGTAAGAGCAGACAGCACCCATCAACTCACTCACATAAGAGCAGACAGCACCCATCAACTCACTCACATAAGAGCAGACAGCACCCATCAACTCACTCACACAAGAGCAGACAGCACCCATCAACTCACTCACATAAGAGCAGACAGCAGCCATCAACTCACTCACGTAAGAGCAGACAGCACCCATCAACTCACTCACATAAGAGCAGACAGCACCCATCAACTCACTCACATAAGAGCAGACAGCAACCATCAACTAACCAACAAGAGCAGACAGCACCCATCAACTCACTCACATAAGAATAGACAGCACCCATCAACTCACTCACATAAGAGCAGACAGCAGCCATCAACTAACCAACAAGAGCAGACAGCCCCCATCAACTCACTCACATAAGAGCAGACAGCACCCATCAACTCACTCACATAAAAGCAGACAGCACCCATCAACTCACTCACATAAGAGCAGACAGCACCCATCAACTCACTCACATAAGAGCAGACAGCACCCATCAACTCACTCACATAAGAGCAGACAGCACCCATCAACTCACTCACATAAGAGCAGACAGCACCCATCAACTCACTCACATAAGAGCAGACAGCACCCATCAACTCACTCACATAAGAGCAGACAGCACCCATCAACTCACTCACATAAGAGCAGACAGCACCCATCAACTCACTCACATAAGAACAGACAGCACCCATCAACTCACTCACATAAGAGCAGACAGCACCAATCAACTCACTCACATAAGAGCAGACAGCACCCATCAACTCACTCACGTAAGAGCAGACAGCACCCATCAACTCACTCACGTAAGAGCAGACAGCACCCATCAACTCACTCACGTAAGAGCAGACAGCACCCATCAACTCACTCACATAAGAGCCTTCAACAACAACCAACCAACTCACCAACAAGAGCCTTCAACAACCAACCAACTCACCAACAAGAGCCTTCAACAACAACCAACCAACTCACTCACATAAGAGCAGACAGCAGCCATCAACTCACTCACGTAAGAGCAGACAGCAGCCATCAACTCACTCACATAAGAGCAGACAGCACCCATCAACTCACTCACATAAGAGCAGACAGCAACCATCAACTAACCAACAAGAGCAGACAGCACCCATCAACTCACTCACATAAGAGCAGACAGCACCCATCAACTCACTCACATAAGAACAGACAGCACCCATCAACTCACTCACATAAGAGCAGACAGCACCCATCAACTCACTCACATAAGAGCAGACAGCACCCATCAACTCACTCACATAAGAGCAGACAGCACCCATCAACTCACTCACGTAAGAGCAGACAGCACCCATCAACTCACTCACGTAAGAGCAGACAGCACCCATCAACTAACCAACAAGAGCAGACAGCACCCATCAACCCACTCACATAAGAGCAGACAGCACCCATCAACTAACCAACAAGAGCAGACAGCACCCATCAACCCACTCACATAAGAGCAGACAGCACCCATCAACTAACCAACAAGAGCAGACAGCATCCATCAACTCACTCACATAAGAGCAGACAGCACCCATCAACTCACTCACATAAGAGCAGACAGCACCCATCAACTCAGTCACATAAGAGCAGGCAGCACCCATCAACTCACTCACATAAGAGCAGACAGCACCCATCAACTCACTCACATAAGAGCAGACAGCACCCATCAACTAACTCACATAAGAGCAGACAGCACCCATCAACTCACTCACATAAGAGCAGACAGCACCCATCAACTCACTCACATAAAAGCAGACAGCACCCATCAACTCACTCACATAAGAGCAGACAGCACCCATCAACTAACCAACAAGAGCAGACAGCACCCATCAACCCACTCACATAAGAGCAGACAGCACCCATCAACTCACTCACATAAGAGCAGACAGCACCCATCAACTCACTCACATAAGAGCAGACAGCACCCATCAACTCACTCACATAAGAGCAGACAGCACCCATCAACTCAGTCACATAAGAGCAGACAGCACCCATCAACTCACTCACATAAGAGCAGACAGCACCCATCAACTCACTCACATAAGAGCAGACAGCACCCATCAACTCACTCACATAAGAGCAGACAGCACCCATCAACTAACCAACAAGAGCAGACAGCAACCATCAACTCACTCACATAAGAGCAGACAGCACCCATCAACTAACCAACAAGAGCAGACAGCACCCATCAACTCACTCACATAAGAGCAGACAGCACCCATCAACTCACTCACGTAAGAGCAGACAGCACCCATCAACTCACTCACATAAGAGCAGACAGCACCCATCAACTCACTCACATAAGAGCAGACAGCACCCATCAACTCACTCACATAAGAGCAGACAGCAGCCATCAACTAACTCACATAAGAGCAGACAGCACCCATCAACTCACTCACATAAGAGCAGACAGCACCCATCAACTCACTCACATAAAAGCAGACAGCACCCATCAACTCACTCACATAAGAGCAGACAGCACCCATCAACTAACCAACAAGAGCAGACAGCACCCATCAACCCACTCACATAAGAGCAGACAGCACCCATCAACTAACCAACAAGAGCAGACAGCACCCATCAACTCACTCACATAAGAGCAGACAGCACCCATCAACTCACTCACATAAGAGCAGACAGCACCCATCAACTCACTCACATAAGAGCAGACAGCAGCCATCAACACACTCACATAAGAGCAGACAGCACACATCAACTCACTCACATAAGAGCAGACAGCACCCATCAACTCACTCACATAAGAGCAGACAGCACCCATCAACTCACTCACATAAGAGCAGACAGCACCCATCAACTAACCAACAAGAGCAGACAGCACCCATCAACCCACTCACATAAGAGCAGACAGCACCCATCAACTAACCAACAAGAGCAGACAGCACCCATCAACTCACTCACATAAGAGCAGACAGCACCCATCAACTCACTCACATAAGAGCAGACAGCACCCATCAACTCACTCACATAAGAGCAGACAGCAGCCATCAACACACTCACATAAGAGCAGACAGCACACATCAACTCACTCACATAAGAGCAGACAGCACCCATCAACTCACTCACATAAGAGCAGACAGCACCCATCAACTAACCAACAAGAGCAGACAGCACCCATCAACTCACTCACATAAGAATAGACAGCACCCATCAACTCACTCACATAAGAGCAGACAGCAGCCATCAACTAACCAACAAGAGCAGACAGCACCCATCAACTCACTCACATAAGAGCAGACAGCACCCATCAACTCACTCACATAAGAGCAGACAGCACCCATCAACTCACTCACATAAGAGCAGACAGCACCCATCAACTCACTCACATAAGAGCAGACAGCACCCATCAACTCACTCACATAAGAGCAGACAGCACCCATCAACTCACTCACATAAGAGCAGACAGCACCCATCAACTCACTCACATAAGAGCAGACAGCACCCATCAACTCACTCACATAAGAGCAGACAGCACCCATCAACTCACTCACATAAGAGCAGACAGCAACCATCAACTCACTCACATAAGAGCAGACAGCACCCATCAACTCACTCACATAAGAGCAGACAGCACCCATCAACTCACTCACATAAGAGCAGACAGCAACCATCAACTAACCAACAAGAGCAGACAGCACCCATCAACTCACTCACATAAGAGCAGACAGCACCCATCAACTCACTCACATAAGAGCAGACAGCACCCATCAACTCACTCACATAAGAGCAGACAGCACCCATCAACTCACTCACATAAGAGCAGACAGCACCCATCAACTCACTCACATAAGAGCAGACAGCACCCATCAACTCACTCACATAAGAGCAGACAGCACCCATCAACTCACTCACATAAGAGCAGACAGCACCCATCAACTAACCAACAAGAGCAGACAGCAGCCATCAACTCACTCACATAAGAGCAGACAGCACCCATCAACTCACTCACATAAGAGCAGACAGCACCCATCAACTCACTCACATAAGAGCAGACAGCACCCATCAACTCACTCACATAAGAGCAGACAGCATCCATCAACTCACTCACGTAAGAGCAGACAGCACCCATCAACTCACTCACATAAGAGCAGACAGCACCCATCAACTCACTCACATAAGAGCAGACAGCACCCATCAACTCACTCACATAAGAGCAGACAGCACCCATCAACTCACTCACATAAGAGCAGACAGCACCCATCAACTCACTCACATAAGAGCAGACAGCAGCCATCAACTAACCAACAAGAGCAGACAGCCCCCATCAACTCACTCACATAAGAGCAGACAGCACCCATCAACTCACTCACATAAGAGCAGACAGCACCCATCAACTCACTCACATAAGAGCAGACAGCACCCATCAACTCACTCACATAAGAGCAGACAGCACCCATCAACTCACTCACATAAGAGCAGACAGCACCCATCAACTCACTCACATAAGAGCAGACAGCACCCATCAACTCACTCACATAAGAGCAGACAGCACCCATCAACTCACTCACATAAGAGCAGACAGCACCCATCAACTCACTCACATAAGAGCAGACAGCACCCATCAACTCACTCACATAAGAACAGACAGCACCCATCAACTCACTCACATAAGAGCAGACAGCACCAATCAACTCACTCACATAAGAGCAGACAGCACCCATCAACTCACTCACGTAAGAGCAGACAGCACCCATCAACTCACTCACGTAAGAGCAGACAGCACCCATCAACTCACTCACGTAAGAGCAGACAGCACCCATCAACTCACTCACATAAGAGCCTTCAACAACAACCAACCAACTCACCAACAAGAGCCTTCAACAACAACCAACCAACTCACCAACAAGAGCCTTCAACAACAACCAACCAACTCACTCACATAAGAGCAGACAGCAGCCATCAACTCACTCACGTAAGAGCAGACAGCAGCCATCAACTCACTCACATAAGAGCAGACAGCACCCATCAACTCACTCACATAAGAGCAGACAGCAACCATCAACTAACCAACAAGAGCAGACAGCACCCATCAACTCACTCACATAAGAGCAGACAGCACCCATCAACTCACTCACATAAGAACAGACAGCACCCATCAACTCACTCACATAAGAGCAGACAGCACCCATCAACTCACTCACATAAGAGCAGACAGCACCCATCAACTCACTCACATAAGAGCAGACAGCACCCATCAACTCACTCACGTAAGAGCAGACAGCACCCATCAACTCACTCACGTAAGAGCAGACAGCACCCATCAACTAACCAACAAGAGCAGACAGCACCCATCAACCCACTCACATAAGAGCAGACAGCACCCATCAACTAACCAACAAGAGCAGACAGCACCCATCAACCCACTCACATAAGAGCAGACAGCACCCATCAACTAACCAACAAGAGCAGACAGCATCCATCAACTCACTCACATAAGAGCAGACAGCACCCATCAACTCACTCACATAAGAGCAGACAGCACCCATCAACTCAGTCACATAAGAGCAGACAGCACCCATCAACTCACTCACATAAGAGCAGACAGCACCCATCAACTCACTCACATAAGAGCAGACAGCACCCATCAACTAACTCACATAAGAGCAGACAGCAGCCATCAACTCACTCACATAAGAGCAGACAGCACCCATCAACTCACTCACATAAAAGCAGACAGCACCCATCAACTCACTCACATAAGAGCAGACAGCACCCATCAACTAACCAACAAGAGCAGACAGCACCCATCAACCCACTCACATAAGAGCAGACAGCACCCATCAACTCACTCACATAAGAGCAGACAGCACCCATCAACTCACTCACATAAGAGCAGACAGCACCCATCAACTCACTCACATAAGAGCAGACAGCACCCATCAACTCAGTCACATAAGAGCAGACAGCACCCATCAACTCACTCACATAAGAGCAGACAGCACCCATCAACTCACTCACATAAGAGCAGACAGCACCCATCAACTCACTCACATAAGAGCAGACAGCACCCATCAACTAACCAACAAGAGCAGACAGCAACCATCAACTCACTCACATAAGAGCAGACAGCACCCATCAACTAACCAACAAGAGCAGACAGCACCCATCAACTCACTCACATAAGAGCAGACAGCACCCATCAACTCACTCACGTAAGAGCAGACAGCACCCATCAACTCACTCACATAAGAGCAGACAGCACCCATCAACTCACTCACATAAGAGCAGACAGCACCCATCAACTCACTCACATAAGAGCAGACAGCAGCCATCAACTAACTCACATAAGAGCAGACAGCACCCATCAACTCACTCACATAAGAGCAGACAGCACCCATCAACTCACTCACATAAAAGCAGACAGCACCCATCAACTCACTCACATAAGAGCAGACAGCACCCATCAACTAACCAACAAGAGCAGACAGCACCCATCAACCCACTCACATAAGAGCAGACAGCACCCATCAACTAACCAACAAGAGCAGACAGCACCCATCAACTCACTCACATAAGAGCAGACAGCACCCATCAACTCACTCACATAAGAGCAGACAGCACCCATCAACTCACTCACATAAGAGCAGACAGCAGCCATCAACTCACTCACATAAGAGCAGACAGCACCCATCAACTCACTCACATAAGAGCAGACAGCACCCATCAACTCACTCACATAAGAGCAGACAGCAACCATCAACTAACCAACAAGAGCAGACAGCACCCATCAACTCACTCACATAAGAGCAGACAGCACCCATCAACTAACTCACATAAGAGCAGACAGCACCCATCAACTCACTCACATAAGAGCAGACAGCACCCATCAACTCACTCACATAAAGCAGACAGCACCCATCAACTCACTCACATAAGAGCAGACAGCACCCATCAACTAACCAACAAGAGCAGACAGCACCCATCAACTCACTCACATAAGAGCAGACAGCACCCATCAACTCACTCACATAAGAGCAGACAGCACCCATCAACTCACTCACATAAGAGCAGACAGCACCCATCAACTCACTCACATAAGAGCAGACAGCACCCATCAACTCACTCACATAAGAGCAGACAGCACCCATCAACTCACTCACATAAGAGCAGACAGCACCCATCAACTCACTCACATAAGAGCAGACAGCACCCATCAACTCACTCACATAAGAGCAGACAGCACCCATCAACTCACTCACATAAGAGCAGACAGCACCCATCAACTAACCAACAAGAGCAGACAGCACCCATCAACTCACTCACATAAGAGCAGACAGCACCCATCAACTCACTCACATAAGAGCAGACAGCACCCATCAACTCACTCACATAAGAGCAGACAGCACCCATCAACTCACTCACATAAGAGCAGACAGCACCCATCAACTCACTCACATAAGAGCAGACAGCACCCATCAACTCACTCACATAAGAGCAGACAGCACCCATCAACTCACTCACATAAGAGCAGACAGCACCCATCAACTCACTCACATAAGAGCAGACAGCACCCATCAACTCACTCACATAAGAGCAGACAGCAGCCATCAACTCACTCACATAAGAGCAGACAGCACCCATCAACTCACTCACATAAGAGCAGACAGCACCCATCAACTCACTCACATAAGAGCAGACAGCAACCATCAACTAACCAACAAGAGCAGACAGCACCCATCAACTCACTCACATAAGAGCAGACAGCACCCATCAACTCACTCACATAAGAGCAGACAGCACCCATCAACTCACTCACATAAGAGCAGACAGCACCCATCAACTCACTCACATAAGAGCAGACAGCACCCATCAACTCACTCACATAAGAGCAGACAGCAACCATCAACTAACCAACAAGAGCAGACAGCACCCATCAACTCACTCACATAAGAGCAGACAGCACCCATCAACTCACTCACATAAGAGCAGACAGCACCCATCAACTAACCAACAAGAGCAGACAGCAACCATCAACTCACTCACATAAGAGCAGACAGCACCCATCAACTCACTCACATAAGAGCAGACAGCACCCATCAACTCACTCACATAAGAGCAGACAGCACCCATCAACTCACTCACATAAGAGCAGACAGCACCCATCAACTCACTCACATAAGAGCAGACAGCACCCATCAACTCACTCACATAAGAGCAGACAGCACCCATCAACTCACTCACATAAGAGCAGACAGCAGCCATCAACTAACCAACAAGAGCAGACAGCACCCATCAACTCACTCACATAAGAGCAGACAGCACCCATCAACTCACTCACATAAGAGCAGACAGCACCCATCAACTCACTCACATAAGAGCAGACAGCACCCATCAACTCACTCACATAAGAGCAGACAGCACCCATCAACTCACTCACATAAGAGCAGACAGCACCCATCAACTCACTCACATAAGAGCAGACAGCACCCATCAACTAACCAACAAGAGCAGACAGCAACCATCAACTCACTCACATAAGAGCAGACAGCACCCATCAACTCACTCACATAAGAGCAGACAGCACCCATCAACTCACTCACATAAGAGCAGACAGCACCCATCAACTCACTCACATAAAAGCAGACAGCACCCATCAACTCACTCACATAAGAGCAGACAGCACCCATCAACTAACCAACAAGAGCAGACAGCACCCATCAACCACTCACATAAGAGCAGACAGCACCCATCAACTAACCAACAAGAGCAGACAGCACCCATCAACTCACTCACATAAGAGCAGACAGCACCCATCAACTCACTCACATAAGAGCAGACAGCACCCATCAACTCACTCACATAAGAGCAGACAGCACCCATCAACTCACTCACATAAGAGCAGACAGCACCCATCAACTCACTCACATAAGAGCAGACAGCACCCATCAACTCACTCACATAAGAGCAGACAGCACCCATCAACTCACTCACATAAGAGCAGACAGCACCCATCAACTAACCAACAAGAGCAGACAGCACCCATCAACTCACTCACATAAGAGCAGACAGCAGCCATCAACTCCTCACATAAGAGCAGACAGCACCCATCAACTCACTCACATAAGAGCAGACAGCACCCATCAACTCACTCACATAAGAGCAGACAGCACCCATCAACTCACTCACATAAGAGCAGACAGCACCCATCAACTCACTCACATAAGAGCAGACAGCACCCATCAACTCACTCACATAAGAGCAGACAGCACCCATCAACTCACTCACATAAGAGCAGACAGCACCCATCAACTCACTCACATAAGAGCAGACAGCACCCATCAACTCACTCACATAAGAGCAGACAGCACCCATCAACTAACCAACAAGAGCAGACAGCAACCATCAACTCACTCACATAAGAGCAGACAGCACCCATCAACTCACTCACATAAGAGCAGACAGCACCCATCAACTCACTCACATAAGAGCAGACAGCACCCATCAACTAACCAACAAGAGCAGACAGCACCCATCAACTCACTCACATAAGAGCAGACAGCACCCATCAACTAACCAACAAGAGCAGACAGCACCCATCAACTCACTCACATAAGAGCAGACAGCACCCATCAACTCACTCACATAAGAGCAGACAGCACCCATCAACTCACTCACATAAGAGCAGACAGCACCCATCAACTCACTCACATAAGAGCAGACAGCACCCATCAACTAACCAACAAGAGCAGACAGCACCCATCAACTCACTCACATAAGAGCAGACAGCACCCATCAACTCACTCACATAAGAGCAGACAGCACCCATCAACTCACTCACATAAGAGCAGACAGCACCCATCAACTCACTCACATAAGAGCAGACAGCATCCATCAACTCACTCACATAAGAGCAGACAGCACCCATCAACTCACTCACATAAGAGCAGACAGCACCCATCAACTCACTCACATAAGAGCAGACAGCACCCATCAACTCACTCACATAAGAGCAGACAGCACCCATCAACTAACCAACAAGAGCAGACAGCAACCATCAACTCACTCACATAAGAGCAGACAGCACCCATCAACTAACCAACAAGAGCAGACAGCACCCATCAACTCACTCACATAAGAGCAGACAGCACCCATCAACTCACTCACATAAGAGCAGACAGCACCCATCAACTCACTCACATAAGAGCAGACAGCACCCATCAACTCACTCACATAAGAGCAGACAGCACCCATCAACTCACTCACATAAGAGCAGACAGCACCCATCAACTCACTCACATAAGAGCAGACAGCACCCATCAACTAACTCACATAAGAGCAGACAGCACCCATCAACTCACTCACATAAGAGCAGACAGCACCCATCAACTCACTCACATAAGAGCAGACAGCACCCATCAACTCACTCACATAAGAGCAGACAGCACCCATCAACTAACCAACAAGAGCAGACAGCACCCATCAACTCACTCACATAAGAGCAGACAGCACCCATCAACTAACCAACAAGAGCAGACAGCACCCATCAACTCACTCACATAAGAGCAGACAGCACCCATCAACTCACTCACATAAGAGCAGACAGCACCCATCAACTCACTCACATAAGAGCAGACAGCACCCATCAACTCACTCACATAAGAGCAGACAGCACCCATCAACTCACTCACATAAGAGCAGACAGCACCCATCAACTCACTCACATAAGAGCAGACAGCACCCATCAACTCACTCACATAAGAGCAGACAGCACCCATCAACTAACCAACAAGAGCAGACAGCACCCATCAACTCACTCACATAAGAGCAGACAGCACCCATCAACTCACTCACATAAGAGCAGACAGCACCCATCAACTCACTCACATAAGAGCAGACAGCACCCATCAACTCACTCACATAAGAGCAGACAGCACCCATCAACTCACTCACATAAGAGCAGACAGCACCCATCAACTCACTCACATAAGAGCAGACAGCACCCATCAACTCACTCACATAAGAGCAGACAGCACCCATCAACTCACTCACATAAGAACAGACAGCACCCATCAACTCACTCACATAAGAGCAGACAGCACCAATCAACTCACTCACATAAGAGCAGACAGCACCCATCAACTCACTCACGTAAGAGCAGACAGCACCCATCAACTCACTCACGTAAGAGCAGACAGCACCCATCAACTCACTCACGTAAGAGCAGACAGCACCCATCAACTCACTCACATAAGAGCCTTCAACAACAACCAACCAACTCACCAACAAGAGCCTTCAACAACAACCAACCAACTCACCAACAAGAGCCTTCAACAACAACCAACCAACTCACTCACATAAGAGCAGACAGCAGCCATCAACTCACTCACGTAAGAGCAGACAGCAGCCATCAACTCACTCACATAAGAGCAGACAGCACCCATCAACTCACTCACATAAGAGCAGACAGCAACCATCAACTAACCAACAAGAGCAGACAGCACCCATCAACTCACTCACATAAGAGCAGACAGCACCCATCAACTCACTCACATAAGAACAGACAGCACCCATCAACTCACTCACATAAGAGCAGACAGCACCCATCAACTCACTCACATAAGAGCAGACAGCACCCATCAACTCACTCACATAAGAGCAGACAGCACCCATCAACTCACTCACATAAGAGCAGACAGCACCCATCAACTCACTCACATAAGAGCAGACAGCACCCATCAACTAACCAACAAGAGCAGACAGCACCCATCAACCCACTCACATAAGAGCAGACAGCACCCATCAACTAACCAACAAGAGCAGACAGCACCCATCAACCCACTCACATAAGAGCAGACAGCACCCATCAACTAACCAACAAGAGCAGACAGCATCCATCAACTCACTCACATAAGAGCAGACAGCACCCATCAACTCACTCACATAAGAGCAGACAGCACCCATCAACTCAGTCACATAAGAGCAGGCAGCACCCATCAACTCACTCACATAAGAGCAGACAGCACCCATCAACTCACTCACATAAGAGCAGACAGCACCCATCAACTAACTCACATAAGAGCAGACAGCAGCCATCAACTCACTCACATAAGAGCAGACAGCACCCATCAACTCACTCACATAAAAGCAGACAGCACCCATCAACTCACTCACATAAGAGCAGACAGCACCCATCAACTAACCAACAAGAGCAGACAGCACCCATCAACCCACTCACATAAGAGCAGACAGCACCCATCAACTCACTCACATAAGAGCAGACAGCACCCATCAACTCACTCACATAAGAGCAGACAGCACCCATCAACTCACTCACATAAGAGCAGACAGCACCCATCAACTCAGTCACATAAGAGCAGACAGCACCCATCAACTCACTCACATAAGAGCAGACAGCACCCATCAACTCACTCACATAAGAGCAGACAGCACCCATCAACTCACTCACATAAGAGCAGACAGCACCCATCAACTAACCAACAAGAGCAGACAGCAACCATCAACTCACTCACATAAGAGCAGACAGCACCCATCAACTCACTCACATAAGAGCAGACAGCACCCATCAACTCACTCACATAAAAGCAGACAGCACCCATCAACTCACTCACATAAGAGCAGACAGCACCCATCAACTAACCAACAAGAGCAGACAGCACCCATCAACTCACTCACATAAGAGCAGACAGCACCCATCAACTAACCAACAAGAGCAGACAGCACCCATCAACTCACTCACATAAGAGCAGACAGCACCCATCAACTCACTCACATAAGAGCAGACAGCACCCATCAACTCACTCACATAAGAGCAGACAGCACCCATCAACTCACTCACATAAGAGCAGACAGCACCCATCAACTCACTCACATAAGAGCAGACAGCACCCATCAACTCACTCACATAAGAGCAGACAGCACCCATCAACTAACCAACAAGAGCAGACAGCAACCATCAACTCACTCACATAAGAGCAGACAGCACCCATCAACTAACCAACAAGAGCAGACAGCACCCATCAACTCACTCACATAAGAGCAGACAGCACCCATCAACTAACCAACAAGAGCAGACAGCACCCATCAACCCACTCACATAAGAGCAGACAGCACCCATCAACTAACCAACAAGAGCAGACAGCATCCATCAACTCACTCACATAAGAGCAGACAGCACCCATCAACTAACCAACAAGAGCAGACAGCACCCATCAACTCACTCACATAAGAGCAGACAGCACCCATCAACTAACCAACAAGAGCAGACAGCACCCATCAACTCACTCACATAAGAGCAGACAGCACCCATCAACTCACTCACATAAGAGCAGACAGCACCCATCAACTCACTCACATAAGAGCAGACAGCACCCATCAACTCACTCACATAAGAGCAGACAGCACCCATCAACTCACTCACATAAGAGCAGACAGCACCCATCAACTCACTCACATAAGAGCAGACAGCAGCCATCAACTCACTCACATAAGAGCAGACAGCACCCATCAACTCACTCACATAAAAGCAGACAGCACCCATCAACTCACTCACATAAGAGCAGACAGCACCCATCAACTAACCAACAAGAGCAGACAGCAACCATCAACTCACTCACATAAGAGCAGACAGCACCCATCAACTCACTCACATAAGAGCAGACAGCAACCATCAACTAACCAACAAGAGCAGACAGCACCCATCAACTCACTCACATAAGAGCAGACAGCACCCATCAACTCACTCACATAAGAGCAGACAGCACCCATCAACTCACTCACATAAGAGCAGACAGCACCCATCAACTAACCAACAAGAGCAGACAGCACCCATCAACTCACTCACATAAGAGCAGACAGCACCCATCAACTAACCAACAAGAGCAGACAGCATCCATCAACTCACTCACATAAGAGCAGACAGCACCCATCAACTCACTCACATAAGAGCAGACAGCACCCATCAACTCACTCACATAAGAGCAGACAGCAGCCATCAACTAACCAACAAGAGCAGACAGCAACCATCAACTCACTCACATAAGAGCAGACAGCACCCATCAACTCACTCACATAAGAGCAGACAGCACCCATCAACTCACTCACATAAGAGCAGACAGCAGCCATCAACTCACTCACATAAGAGCAGACAGCACCCATCAACTCACTCACATAAAAGCAGACAGCACCCATCAACTCACTCACATAAGAGCAGACAGCACCCATCAACTAACCAACAAGAGCAGACAGCACCCATCAACCCACTCACATAAGAGCAGACAGCACCCATCAACTAACCAACAAGAGCAGACAGCACCCATCAACTCACTCACATAAGAGCAGACAGCACCCATCAACTCACTCACATAAGAGCAGACAGCAGCCATCAACTCACTCACATAAGAGCAGACAGCACCCATCAACTCACTCACATAAGAGCAGACAGCACCCATCAACTCACTCACATAAGAGCAGACAGCACCCATCAACTCACTCACATAAGAGCAGACAGCACCCATCAACTCACTCACATAAGAGCAGACAGCACCCATCAACTCACTCACATAAGAGCAGACAGCAGCCATCAACTAACCAACAAGAGCAGACAGCACCCATCAACTCACTCACATAAGAGCAGACAGCAGCCATCAACTCACTCACATAAGAGCAGACAGCACCCATCAACTCACTCACATAAGAGCAGACAGCACCCATCAACTCACTCACATAAGAGCAGACAGCACCCATCAACTCACTCACATAAGAGCAGACAGCACCCATCAACTCACTCACATAAGAGCAGACAGCACCCATCAACTCACTCACATAAGAACAGACAGCACCCATCAACTCACTCACATAAGAGCAGACAGCACCAATCAACTCACTCACATAAGAGCAGACAGCACCCATCAACTCACTCACGTAAGAGCAGACAGCACCCATCAACTCACTCACGTAAGAGCAGACAGCACCCATCAACTCACTCACGTAAGAGCAGACAGCACCCATCAACTCACTCACATAAGAGCCTTCAACAACAACCAACCAACTCACCAACAAGAGCCTTCAACAACAACCAACCAACTCACCAACAAGAGCCTTCAACAACAACCAACCAACTCACTCACATAAGAGCAGACAGCAGCCATCAACTCACTCACGTAAGAGCAGACAGCAGCCATCAACTCACTCACATAAGAGCAGACAGCACCCATCAACTCACTCACATAAGAGCAGACAGCAACCATCAACTAACCAACAAGAGCAGACAGCACCCATCAACTCACTCACATAAGAGCAGACAGCACCCATCAACTCACTCACATAAGAACAGACAGCACCCATCAACTCACTCACATAAGAGCAGACAGCACCCATCAACTCACTCACATAAGAGCAGACAGCACCCATCAACTCACTCACATAAGAGCAGACAGCACCCATCAACTCACTCACGTAAGAGCAGACAGCACCCATCAACTCACTCACGTAAGAGCAGACAGCACCCATCAACTAACCAACAAGAGCAGACAGCACCCATCAACCCACTCACATAAGAGCAGACAGCACCCATCAACTAACCAACAAGAGCAGACAGCACCCATCAACCCACTCACATAAGAGCAGACAGCACCCATCAACTAACCAACAAGAGCAGACAGCATCCATCAACTCACTCACATAAGAGCAGACAGCACCCATCAACTAACCAACAAGAGCAGACAGCAACCATCAACTCACTCACATAAGAGCAGACAGCACCCATCAACTCACTCACATAAGAGCAGACAGCACCCATCAACTCACTCACATAAGAGCAGACAGCACCCATCAACTAACTCACATAAGAGCAGACAGCAGCCATCAACTCACTCACATAAGAGCAGACAGCACCCATCAACTCACTCACATAAAAGCAGACAGCACCCATCAACTCACTCACATAAGAGCAGACAGCACCCATCAACTAACCAACAAGAGCAGACAGCACCCATCAACCCACTCACATAAGAGCAGACAGCACCCATCAACTCACTCACATAAGAGCAGACAGCACCCATCAACTCACTCACATAAGAGCAGACAGCACCCATCAACTCACTCACATAAGAGCAGACAGCACCCATCAACTCAGTCACATAAGAGCAGACAGCACCCATCAACTCACTCACATAAGAGCAGACAGCACCCATCAACTCACTCACATAAGAGCAGACAGCACCCATCAACTCACTCACATAAGAGCAGACAGCACCCATCAACTAACCAACAAGAGCAGACAGCAACCATCAACTCACTCACATAAGAGCAGACAGCACCAAACAACTAACCAACAAGAGCAGACAGCACCCATCAACTCACTCACATAAGAGCAGACAGCACCCATCAACTCACTCACGTAAGAGCAGACAGCACCCATCAACTCACTCACATAAGAGCAGACAGCACCCATCAACTCACTCACATAAGAGCAGACAGCACCCATCAACTCACTCACATAAGAGCAGACAGCAGCCATCAACTAACTCACATAAGAGCAGACAGCACCCATCAACTCACTCACATAAGAGCAGACAGCACCCATCAACTCACTCACATAAAAGCAGACAGCACCCATCAACTCACTCACATAAGAGCAGACAGCACCCATCAACTAACCAACAAGAGCAGACAGCACCCATCAACCCACTCACATAAGAGCAGACAGCACCCATCAACTAACCAACAAGAGCAGACAGCACCCATCAACTCACTCACATAAGAGCAGACAGCACCCATCAACTCACTCACATAAGAGCAGACAGCACCCATCAACTCACTCACATAAGAGCAGACAGCACCCATCAACTCACTCACATAAGAGCAGACAGCACCCATCAACTCACTCACATAAGAGCAGACAGCACCCATCAACTCACTCACATAAGAGCAGACAGCACCCATCAACTAACCAACAAGAGCAGACAGCAACCATCAACTCACTCACATAAGAGCAGACAGCACCCATCAACTCACTCACATAAGAGCAGACAGCACCCATCAACTCACTCACATAAGAGCAGACAGCACCCATCAACTCACTCACATAAGAACAGACAGCACCCATCAACTCACTCACATAAGAGCAGACAGCACCAATCAACTCACTCACATAAGAGCAGACAGCACCCATCAACTCACTCACGTAAGAGCAGACAGCACCCATCAACTCACTCACGTAAGAGCAGACAGCACCCATCAACTCACTCACGTAAGAGCAGACAGCACCCATCAACTCACTCACATAAGAGCCTTCAACAACAACCAACCAACTCACCAACAAGAGCCTTCAACAACAACCAACCAACTCACCAACAAGAGCCTTCAACAACAACCAACCAACTCACTCACATAAGAGCAGACAGCAGCCATCAACTCACTCACGTAAGAGCAGACAGCAGCCATCAACTCACTCACATAAGAGCAGACAGCACCCATCAACTCACTCACATAAGAGCAGACAGCAACCATCAACTAACCAACAAGAGCAGACAGCACCCATCAACTCACTCACATAAGAGCAGACAGCACCCATCAACTCACTCACATAAGAACAGACAGCACCCATCAACTCACTCACATAAGAGCAGACAGCACCCATCAACTAACCAACAAGAGCAGACAGCACCCATCAACCCACTCACATAAGAGCAGACAGCACCCATCAACTAACCAACAAGAGCAGACAGCATCCATCAACTCATTCACATAAGAGCAGACAGCACCCATCAACTCACTCACATAAGAGCAGACAGCACCCATCAACTCAGTCACATAAGAGCAGGCAGCACCCATCAACTCACTCACATAAGAGCAGACAGCACCCATCAACTCACTCACATAAGAGCAGACAGCACCCATCAACTCACTCACATAAGAGCAGACAGCACCCATCAACTCACTCACATAAGAGCAGACAGCAGCCATCAACACACTCACATAAGAGCAGACAGCACCCATCAACTCACTCACATAAGAGCAGACAGCAGCCATCAACTCACTCACATAAGAGCAGACAGCACCCATCAACTCATTCACATAAGAGCAGACAGCACCCATCAACTCACTCACATAAGAACAGACAGCACCCATCAACTCACTCACATAAGAGCAGACAGCAGCCATCAACTAACCAACAAGAGCAGACAGCACCCATCAACTCACTCACATAAGAGCAGACAGCACCCATCAACTCACTCACATAAGAGCAGACAGCACCCATCAACTCACTCACATAAGAGCAGACAGCACCCATCAACTCACTCACATAAGAGCAGACAGCACCCATCAACTCAGTCACATAAGAGCAGACAGCACCCATCAACTCACTCACATAAGAGCAGACAGCACCCATCAACTCACTCACATAAGAGCAGACAGCACCCATCAACTCACTCACATAAGAGCAGACAGCACCCATCAACTAACCAACAAGAGCAGACAGCAACCATCAACTCACTCACATAAGAGCAGACAGCACCCATCAACTAACCAACAAGAGCAGACAGCACCCATCAACTCACTCACATAAGAGCAGACAGCACCCATCAAATCACTCACATAAGAGCAGACAGCACCCATCAACTCACTCACATAAGAGCAGACAGCACCCATCAACTCACTCACATAAGAGCAGACAGCACCCATCAACTAACCAACAAGAGCAGACAGCAGCCATCAACTCACTCACATAAGAGCAGACAGCAGCCATCAACTCACTCACATAAGAGCAGACAGCACCCATCAACTCACTCACATAAGAGCAGACATCACCCATCAACTCACTCACATAAGAGCAGACAGCACCCATCAACTCACTCACATAAGAGCAGACAGCACCCATCAACTCACTCACGTAAGAGCAGACAGCACCCATCAACTCACTCACATAAGAGCAGACAGCACCCATCAACTAACCAACAAGAGCAGACAGCACCCATCAACTCACTCACATAAGAGCAGACAGCACCCATCAACTAACCAACAAGAGCAGACAGCACCCATCAACCCACTCACATAAGAGCAGACAGCACCCATCAACTAACCAACAAGAGCAGACAGCATCCATCAACTCACTCACATAAGAGCAGACAGCACCCATCAACTAACCAACAAGAGCAGACAGCAACCATCAACTCACTCACATAAGAGCAGACAGCACCCATCAACTAACCAACAAGAGCAGACAGCACCCATCAACTAACAACAAGAGCAGACAGCACCCATCAACTAACCAACAAGAGCAGACAGCACCCATCAACTAACCAACAAGAGCAGACAGCACCCATCAACTAACCAACAAGAGCAGACAGCACCCATCAACTCACTCACATAAGAGCAGACAGCACCCATCAACTCACTCACATAAGAGCAGACAGCACCCATCAACTCACTCACATAAGAGCAGACAGCACCCATCAACTAACTCACATAAGAGCAGACAGCAGCCATCAACTCACTCACATAAGAGCAGACAGCACCCATCAACTCACTCACATAAAAGCAGACAGCACCCATCAACTCACTCACATAAGAGCAGACAGCACCCATCAACTAACCAACAAGAGCAGACAGCACCCATCAACCCACTCACATAAGAGCAGACAGCACCCATCAACTCACTCACATAAGAGCAGACAGCACCCATCAACTCACTCACATAAGAGCAGACAGCACCCATCAACTCACTCACATAAGAGCAGACAGCACCCATCAACTCAGTCACATAAGAGCAGACAGCACCCATCAACTCACTCACATAAGAGCAGACAGCACCCATCAACTCACTCACATAAGAGCAGACAGCACCCATCAACTCACTCACATAAGAGCAGACAGCACCCATCAACTAACCAACAAGAGCAGACAGCAACCATCAACTCACTCACATAAGAGCAGACAGCACCAAACAACTAACCAACAAGAGCAGACAGCACCCATCAACTCACTCACATAAGAGCAGACAGCACCCATCAACTCACTCACGTAAGAGCAGACAGCACCCATCAACTCACTCACATAAGAGCAGACAGCACCCATCAACTCACTCACATAAGAGCAGACAGCACCCATCAACTCACTCACATAAGAGCAGACAGCAGCCATCAACTAACTCACATAAGAGCAGACAGCACCCATCAACTCACTCACATAAGAGCAGACAGCACCCATCAACTCACTCACATAAAAGCAGACAGCACCCATCAACTCACTCACATAAGAGCAGACAGCACCCATCAACTAACCAACAAGAGCAGACAGCACCCATCAACCACTCACATAAGAGCAGACAGCACCCATCAACTAACCAACAAGAGCAGACAGCACCCATCAACTCACTCACATAAGAGCAGACAGCACCCATCAACTCACTCACATAAGAGCAGACAGCACCCATCAACTCACTCACATAAGAGCAGACAGCACCCATCAACTCACTCACATAAGAGCAGACAGCACCCATCAACTCACTCACATAAGAGCAGACAGCACCCATCAACTCACTCACATAAGAGCAGACAGCACCCATCAACTAACCAACAAGAGCAGACAGCAACCATCAACTCACTCACATAAGAGCAGACAGCACCCATCAACTCACTCACATAAGAGCAGACAGCACCCATCAACTCACTCACATAAGAGCAGACAGCACCCATCAACTCACTCACATAAGAACAGACAGCACCCATCAACTCACTCACATAAGAGCAGACAGCACCAATCAACTCACTCACATAAGAGCAGACAGCACCCATCAACTCACTCACGTAAGAGCAGACAGCACCCATCAACTCACTCACGTAAGAGCAGACAGCACCCATCAACTCACTCACGTAAGAGCAGACAGCACCCATCAACTCACTCACATAAGAGCCTTCAACAACAACCAACCAACTCACCAACAAGAGCCTTCAACAACAACCAACCAACTCACCAACAAGAGCCTTCAACAACAACCAACCAACTCACTCACATAAGAGCAGACAGCAGCCATCAACTCACTCACGTAAGAGCAGACAGCAGCCATCAACTCACTCACATAAGAGCAGACAGCACCCATCAACTCACTCACATAAGAGCAGACAGCAACCATCAACTAACCAACAAGAGCAGACAGCACCCATCAACTCACTCACATAAGAGCAGACAGCACCCATCAACTCACTCACATAAGAACAGACAGCACCCATCAACTCACTCACATAAGAGCAGACAGCACCCATCAACTAACCAACAAGAGCAGACAGCACCCATCAACCCACTCACATAAGAGCAGACAGCACCCATCAACTAACCAACAAGAGCAGACAGCATCCATCAACTCACTCACATAAGAGCAGACAGCACCCATCAACTCACTCACATAAGAGCAGACAGCACCCATCAACTCACTCACATAAGAGCAGGCAGCACCCATCAACTCACTCACATAAGAGCAGACAGCACCCATCAACTCACTCACATAAGAGCAGACAGCACCCATCAACTCACTCACATAAGAGCAGACAGCACCCATCAACTCACTCACATAAGAGCAGACAGCAGCCATCAACACACTCACATAAGAGCAGACAGCACCCATCAACTCACTCACATAAGAGCAGACAGCAGCCATCAACTCACTCACATAAGAGCAGACAGCACCCATCAACTCATTCACATAAGAGCAGACAGCACCCATCAACTCACTCACATAAGAACAGACAGCACCCATCAACTCACTCACATAAGAGCAGACAGCAGCCATCAACTAACCAACAAGAGCAGACAGCAGCCATCAACTCACTCACATAAGAGCAGACAGCACCCATCAACTCACTCACATAAAAGCAGACAGCACCCATCAACTCACTCACATAAGAGCAGACAGCACCCATCAACTAACCAACAAGAGCAGACAGCACCCATCAACCCACTCACATAAGAGCAGACAGCACCCATCAACTCACTCACATAAGAGCAGACAGCACCCATCAACTCACTCACATAAGAGCAGACAGCACCCATCAACTCACTCACATAAGAGCAGACAGCACCCATCAACTCAGTCACATAAGAGCAGACAGCACCCATCAACTCACTCACATAAGAGCAGACAGCACCCATCAACTCACTCACATAAGAGCAGACAGCACCCATCAACTCACTCACATAAGAGCAGACAGCACCCATCAACTAACCAACAAGAGCAGACAGCAACCATCAACTCACTCACATAAGAGCAGACAGCACCAAACAACTAACCAACAAGAGCAGACAGCACCCATCAACTCACTCACATAAGAGCAGACAGCACCCATCAACTCACTCACGTAAGAGCAGACAGCACCCATCAACTCACTCACATAAGAGCAGACAGCACCCATCAACTCACTCACATAAGAGCAGACAGCACCCATCAACTCACTCACATAAGAGCAGACAGCAGCCATCAACTAACTCACATAAGAGCAGACAGCACCCATCAACTCACTCACATAAGAGCAGACAGCACCCATCAACTCACTCACATAAAAGCAGACAGCACCCATCAACTCACTCACATAAGAGCAGACAGCACCCATCAACTAACCAACAAGAGCAGACAGCACCCATCAACCCACTCACATAAGAGCAGACAGCACCCATCAACTAACCAACAAGAGCAGACAGCACCCATCAACTCACTCACATAAGAGCAGACAGCACCCATCAACTCACTCACATAAGAGCAGACAGCACCCATCAACTCACTCACATAAGAGCAGACAGCACCCATCAACTCACTCACATAAGAGCAGACAGCACCCATCAACTCACTCACATAAGAGCAGACAGCACCCATCAACTCACTCACATAAGAGCAGACAGCACCCATCAACTAACCAACAAGAGCAGACAGCAACCATCAACTCACTCACATAAGAGCAGACAGCACCCATCAACTCACTCACATAAGAGCAGACAGCACCCATCAACTCACTCACATAAGAGCAGACAGCACCCATCAACTCACTCACATAAGAAGCAGACAGCACCCATCAACTCACTCACATAAGAGCAGACAGCACCAATCAACTCACTCACATAAGAGCAGACAGCACCCATCAACTCACTCACGTAAGAGCAGACAGCACCCATCAACTCACTCACGTAAGAGCAGACAGCACCCATCAACTCACTCACGTAAGAGCAGACAGCACCCATCAACTCACTCACATAAGAGCCTTCAACAACAACCAACCAACTCACCAACAAGAGCCTTCAACAACAACCAACCAACTCACCAACAAGAGCCTTCAACAACAACCAACCAACTCACTCACATAAGAGCAGACAGCAGCCATCAACTCACTCACGTAAGAGCAGACAGCAGCCATCAACTCACTCACATAAGAGCAGACAGCACCCATCAACTCACTCACATAAGAGCAGACAGCAACCATCAACTAACCAACAAGAGCAGACAGCACCCATCAACTCACTCACATAAGAGCAGACAGCACCCATCAACTCACTCACATAAGAACAGACAGCACCCATCAACTCACTCACATAAGAGCAGACAGCACCCATCAACTAACCAACAAGAGCAGACAGCACCCATCAACCCACTCACATAAGAGCAGACAGCACCCATCAACTAACCAACAAGAGCAGACAGCATCCATCAACTCATTCACATAAGAGCAGACAGCACCCATCAACTCACTCACATAAGAGCAGACAGCACCCATCAACTCAGTCACATAAGAGCAGACAGCACCCATCAACTCACTCACATAAGAGCAGACAGCACCCATCAACTCACTCACATAAGAGCAGACAGCACCCATCAACTCACTCACATAAGAGCAGACAGCACCCATCAACTCACTCACATAAGAGCAGACAGCACCCATCAACTCACTCACATAAGAGCAGACAGCACCCATCAACTCACTCACATAAGAGCAGACAGCACCCATCAACTCACTCACATAAGAGCAGACAGCACCCATCAACTCACTCACATAAGAGCAGACAGCACCCATCAACTCACTCACATAAGAGCAGACAGCACCCATCAACTCACTCACATAAGAGCAGACAGCACCCATCAACTCACTCACATAAGAGCAGACAGCACCCATCAACTCACTCACATAAGAGCAGACAGCACCCATCAACTCACTCACATAAGAGCAGACAGCACCCATCAACTCACTCACATAAGAGCAGACAGCACCCATCAACTCACTCACATAAGAGCAGACAGCACCCATCAACTCACTCACATAAGAGCAGACAGCACCCATCAACTCACTCACATAAGAGCAGACAGCACCCATCAACTCACTCAATAAGAGCAGACAGCACCCATCAACTCACTCACATAAGAGCAGACAGCACCCATCAACTCACTCACATAAGAGCAGACAGCACCCATCAACTCACTCACATAAGAGCAGACAGCACCCATCAACTCACTCACATAAGAGCAGACAGCACCCATCAACTCACTCACATAAGAGCAGACAGCACCCATCAACTCACTCACATAAGAGCAGACAGCACCCATCAACTAACCAACAAGAGCAGACAGCACCATCAACTCACTCACATAAGAGCAGACAGCACCCATCAACTAACCAACAAGAGCAGACAGCACCCATCAACTCACTCACATAAGAGCAGACAGCACCCATCAATCACTCACATAAGAGCAGACAGCACCCATCAACTCACTCACATAAGAGCAGACAGCACCCATCAACTCACTCACATAAGAGCAGACAGCACCCATCAACTAACCAACAAGAGCAGACAGCAGCCATCAACTCACTCACATAAGAGCAGACAGCAGCCATCAACTCACTCACATAAGAGCAGACAGCACCCATCAACTCACTCACATAAGAGCAGACATCACCCATCAACTCACTCACATAAGAGCAGACAGCACCCATCAACTCACTCACATAAGAGCAGACAGCACCCATCAACTCACTCACGTAAGAGCAGACAGCACCCATCAACTCACTCACGTAAGAGCAGACAGCACCCATCAACTAACCAACAAGAGCAGACAGCACCCATCAACCCACTCACATAAGAGCAGACAGCACCCATCAACTAACCAACAAGAGCAGACAGCACCCATCAACCACTCACATAAGAGCAGACAGCACCCATCAACTAACCAACAAGAGCAGACAGCATCCATCAACTCACTCACATAAGAGCAGACAGCACCCATCAACTAACCAACAAGAGCAGACAGCAACCATCAACTCACTCACATAAGAGCAGACAGCACCCATCAACTAACCAACAAGAGCAGACAGCACCCATCAACTAACCAACAAGAGCAGACAGCACCCATCAACTAACCAACAAGAGCAGACAGCACCCATCAACTAACCAACAAGAGCAGACAGCACCCATCAACTAACAACAAGAGCAGACAGCACCCATCAACTCACTCACGTAAGAGCAGACAGCACCCATCAACTCACTCACATAAGAGCAGACAGCACCCATCAACTCACTCACATAAGAGCAGACAGCACCCATCAACTAACTCACATAAGAGCAGACAGCAGCCATCAACTCACTCACATAAGAGCAGACAGCACCCATCAACTCACTCACATAAAAGCAGACAGCACCCATCAACTCACTCACATAAGAGCAGACAGCACCCATCAACTAACCAACAAGAGCAGACAGCACCCATCAACCCACTCACATAAGAGCAGACAGCACCCATCAACTCACTCACATAAGAGCAGACAGCACCCATCAACTCACTCACATAAGAGCAGACAGCACCCATCAACTCACTCACATAAGAGCAGACAGCACCCATCAACTCAGTCACATAAGAGCAGACAGCACCCATCAACTCACTCACATAAGAGCAGACAGCACCCATCAACTCACTCACATAAGAGCAGACAGCACCCATCAACTCACTCACATAAGAGCAGACAGCACCCATCAACTAACCAACAAGAGCAGACAGCAACCATCAACTCACTCACATAAGAGCAGACAGCACCAAACAACTAACCAACAAGAGCAGACAGCACCCATCAACTCACTCACATAAGAGCAGACAGCACCCATCAACTCACTCACGTAAGAGCAGACAGCACCCATCAACTCACTCACATAAGAGCAGACAGCACCCATCAACTCACTCACATAAGAGCAGACAGCACCCATCAACTCACTCACATAAGAGCAGACAGCAGCCATCAACTAACTCACATAAGAGCAGACAGCACCCATCAACTCACTCACATAAGAGCAGACAGCACCCATCAACTCACTCACATAAAAGCAGACAGCACCCATCAACTCACTCACATAAGAGCAGACAGCACCCATCAACTAACCAACAAGAGCAGACAGCACCCATCAACCCACTCACATAAGAGCAGACAGCACCCATCAACTAACCAACAAGAGCAGACAGCACCCATCAACTCACTCACATAAGAGCAGACAGCACCCATCAACTCACTCACATAAGAGCAGACAGCACCCATCAACTCACTCACATAAGAGCAGACAGCACCCATCAACTCACTCACATAAGAGCAGACAGCACCCATCAACTCACTCACATAAGAGCAGACAGCACCCATCAACTCACTCACATAAGAGCAGACAGCACCCATCAACTAACCAACAAGAGCAGACAGCAACCATCAACTCACTCACATAAGAGCAGACAGCACCCATCAACTCACTCACATAAGAGCAGACAGCACCCATCAACTCACTCACATAAGAGCAGACAGCACCCATCAACTCACTCACATAAGAACAGACAGCACCCATCAACTCACTCACATAAGAGCAGACAGCACCAATCAACTCACTCACATAAGAGCAGACAGCACCCATCAACTCACTCACGTAAGAGCAGACAGCACCCATCAACTCACTCACGTAAGAGCAGACAGCACCCATCAACTCACTCACGTAAGAGCAGACAGCACCCATCAACTCACTCACATAAGAGCCTTCAACAACAACCAACCAACTCACCAACAAGAGCCTTCAACAACAACCAACCAACTCACCAACAAGAGCCTTCAACAACAACCAACCAACTCACTCACATAAGAGCAGACAGCAGCCATCAACTCACTCACGTAAGAGCAGACAGCAGCCATCAACTCACTCACATAAGAGCAGACAGCACCCATCAACTCACTCACATAAGAGCAGACAGCAACCATCAACTAACCAACAAGAGCAGACAGCACCCATCAACTCACTCACATAAGAGCAGACAGCACCCATCAACTCACTCACATAAGAACAGACAGCACCCATCAACTCACTCACATAAGAGCAGACAGCACCCATCAACTAACCAACAAGAGCAGACAGCACCCATCAACCCACTCACATAAGAGCAGACAGCACCCATCAACTAACCAACAAGAGCAGACAGCATCCATCAACTCATTCACATAAGAGCAGACAGCACCCATCAACTCACTCACATAAGAGCAGACAGCACCCATCAACTCAGTCACATAAGAGCAGGCAGCACCCATCAACTCACTCACATAAGAGCAGACAGCACCCATCAACTCACTCACATAAGAGCAGACAGCACCCATCAACTCACTCACATAAGAGCAGACAGCACCCATCAACTCACTCACATAAGAGCAGACAGCAGCCATCAACACACTCACATAAGAGCAGACAGCACCCATCAACTCACTCACATAAGAGCAGACAGCAGCCATCAACTCACTCACATAAGAGCAGACAGCACCCATCAACTCATTCACATAAGAGCAGACAGCACCCATCAACTCACTCACATAAGAACAGACAGCACCCATCAACTCACTCACATAAGAGCAGACAGCAGCCATCAACTAACCAACAAGAGCAGACAGCACCCATCAACTCACTCACATAAGAGCAGACAGCACCCATCAACTCACTCACATAAGAGCAGACAGCACCCATCAACTCACTCACATAAGAGCAGACAGCACCCATCAACTCACTCACATAAGAGCAGACAGCACCCATCAACTCAGTCACATAAGAGCAGACAGCACCCATCAACTCACTCACATAAGAGCAGACAGCACCCATCAACTCACTCACATAAGAGCAGACAGCACCCATCAACTCACTCACATAAGAGCAGACAGCACCCATCAACTAACCAACAAGAGCAGACAGCAACCATCAACTCACTCACATAAGAGCAGACAGCACCCATCAACTAACCAACAAGAGCAGACAGCACCCATCAACTCACTCACATAAGAGCAGACAGCACCCATCAAATCACTCACATAAGAGCAGACAGCACCCATCAACTCACTCACATAAGAGCAGACAGCACCCATCAACTCACTCACATAAGAGCAGACAGCACCCATCAACTAACCAACAAGAGCAGACAGCAGCCATCAACTCACTCACATAAGAGCAGACAGCAGCCATCAACTCACTCACATAAGAGCAGACAGCACCCATCAACTCACTCACATAAGAGCAGACATCACCCATCAACTCACTCACATAAGAGCAGACAGCATCCATCAACTCACTCACGTAAGAGCAGACAGCACCCATCAACTCACTCACATAAGAGCAGACAGCACCCATCAACTCACTCACATAAGAGCAGACAGCACCCATCAACTCACTCACATAAAAGCAGACAGCACCCATCAACTCACTCACATAAGAGCAGACAGCACCCATCAACTAACCAACAAGAGCAGACAGCACCCATCAACCCACTCACATAAGAGCAGACAGCACCCATCAACTAACCAACAAGAGCAGACAGCACCCATCAACTCACTCACATAAGAGCAGACAGCACCCATCAACTCACTCACATAAGAGCAGACAGCACCCATCAACTCACTCACATAAGAGCAGACAGCACCCATCAACTCACTCACATAAGAGCAGACAGCACCCATCAACTCACTCACATAAGAGCAGACAGCACCCATCAACTAACCAACAAGAGCAGACAGCAGCCATCAACTCACTCACATAAGAGCAGACAGCAGCCATCAACTCACTCACATAAGAGCAGACAGCACCCATCAACTCACTCACATAAGAGCAGACAGCACCCATCAACTCACTCACATAAGAGCAGACAGCATCCATCAACTCACTCACGTAAGAGCAGACAGCACCCATCAACTCACTCACATAAGAGCAGACAGCACCCATCAACTCACTCACATAAGAGCAGACAGCACCCATCAACTCACTCACACAAGAGCAGACAGCACCCATCAACTCACTCACATAAGAGCAGACAGCACCCATCAACTAACCAACAAGAGCAGACAGCAACCATCAACTCACTCACATAAGAGCAGACAGCACCCATCAACTCACTCACATAAGAGCAGACAGCACCCATCAACTCGCTCACATAAGAGCAGACAGCACCCATCAACTAACCAACAAGAGCAGACAGCACCCATCAACTCACTCACATAAGAGCAGACAGCACCCATCAACTAACCAACAAGAGCAGACAGCACCCATCAACTCACTCACATAAGAGCAGACAGCACCCATCAACTCACTCACATAAGAGCAGACAGCACCCATCAACTCACTCACATAAGAGCAGACAGCACCCATCAACTCACTCACATAAGAGCAGACAGCACCCATCAACTAACCAACAAGAGCAGACAGCAGCCATCAACTCACTCACATAAGAGCAGACAGCATCCATCAACTCACTCACATAAGAGCAGACAGCACCCATCAACTCACTCACATAAGAGCAGACAGCACCCATCAACTCACTCACATAAGAGCAGACAGCATCCATCAACTCACTCACGTAAGAGCAGACAGCACCCATCAACTCACTCACATAAGAGCAGACAGCACCCATCAACTCACTCACATAAGAGCAGACAGCACCCATCAACTCACTCACACAAGAGCAGACAGCACCCATCAACTCACTCACATAAGAGCAGACAGCAGCCATCAACTCACTCACGTAAGAGCAGACAGCACCCATCAACTCACTCACATAAGAGCAGACAGCACCCATCAACTCACTCACATAAGAGCAGACAGCAACCATCAACTAACCAACAAGAGCAGACAGCAGCCATCAACTCACTCACATAAGAGCAGACAGCACCCATCAACTCACTCACATAAGAGCAGACAGCACCCATCAACTCACTCACATAAGAGCAGACATCACCCATCAACTCACTCACATAAGAGCAGACAGCACCCATCAACTATCCAACAAGAGCAGACAGCAACCATCAACTCACTCACATAAGAGCAGACAGCACCCATCAACTCACTCACATAAGAGCAGACAGAACCCATCAACTAACTCACATAAGAGCAGACAGCAGCCATCAACTCACTCACATAAGAGCAGACAGCACCCATCAACTCACTCACATAAAAGCAGACAGCACCCATCAACTCACTCACATAAGAGCAGACAGCACCCATCAACTAACCAACAAGAGCAGACAGCACCCATCAACCCACTCACATAAGAGCAGACAGCACCCATCAACTAACCAACAGGAGCAGACAGCACCCATCAACTCACTCACATAAGAGCAGACAGCACCCATCAACTCACTCACATAAGAGCAGACAGCAGCCATCAACTCACTCACATAAGAGCAGACAGCACCCATCAACTCACTCACATAAGAGCAGACAGCACCCATCAACTCACTCACATAAGAGCAGACAGCACCCATCAACTCACTCACATAAGAGCAGACAGCACCCATCAACTCACTCACATAAGAGCAGACAGCACCCATCAACTCACTCACATAAGAGCAGACAGCAGCCATCAACTAACCAACAAGAGCAGACAGCACCCATCAACTCACTCACATAAGAGCAGACAGAAGCCATCAACTCACTCACATAAGAGCAGACAGCAGCCATCAACTCACTCACATAAGAGCAGACAGCACCCATCAACTCACTCACATAAGAGCAGACAGCACCCATCAACTCACTCACATAAGAGCAGACAGCACCCATCAACTCACTCACATAAGAGCAGACAGCACCCATCAACTCACTCACATAAGAACAGACAGCACCCATCAACTCACTCACATAAGAGCAGACAGCACCCATCAACTCACTCACATAAGAGCAGACAGCACCCATCAACTCACTCACGTAAGAGCAGACAGCACCCATCAACTCACTCACGTAAGAGCAGACAGCACCCATCAACTCACTCACATAAGAGCCTTCAACAACAACCAACCAACTCACCAACAAGAGCCTTCAACAACAACCAACCAACTCACCAACAAGAGCCTTCAACAACAACCAACCAACTCACTCACATAAGAGCAGACAGCAGCCATCAACTCACTCACGTAAGAGCAGACAGCACCCATCAACTCACTCACATAAGAGCAGACAGCACCCATCAACTCACTCACATAAGAGCAGACAGCACCCATCAACTCACTCACATAAGAACAGACAGCACCCATCAACTCACTCACATAAGAGCAGACAGCACCCATCAACTCACTCACATAAGAGCAGACAGCACCCATCAACTCACTCACATAAGAGCAGACAGCACCCATCAACTCACTCACATAAGAGCAGACAGCACCCATCAACTCACTCACATAAGAGCAGACAGCACCCATCAACTCACTCACATAAGAGCCTTCAACAACAACCAACCAACTCACCAACAAGAGCCTTCAACAACAACCAACCAACTCACTCACATAAGAGCAGACAGCAGCCATCAACTCACTCACGTAAGAGCAGACAGCAGCCATCAACTCACTCACATAAGAGCAGACAGCACCCATCAACTCACTCACATAAGAGCAGACAGCAACCATCAACTAACCAACAAGAGCAGACAGCACCCATCAACTCACTCACATAAGAGCAGACAGCACCCATCAACTCACTCACATAAGAACAGACAGCACCCATCAACTCACTCACATAAGAGCAGACAGCACCCATCAACTAACCAACAAGAGCAGACAGCACCCATCAACCCACTCACATAAGAGCAGACAGCACCCATCAACTAACCAACAAGAGCAGACAGCATCCATCAACTCATTCACATAAGAGCAGACAGCACCCATCAACTCACTCACATAAGAGCAGACAGCACCCATCAACTCAGTCACATAAGAGCAGGCAGCACCCATCAACTCACTCACATAAGAGCAGACAGCACCCATCAACTCACTCACATAAGAGCAGACAGCACCCATCAACTCACTCACATAAGAGCAGACAGCACCCATCAACTCACTCACATAAGAGCAGACAGCAGCCATCAACACACTCACATAAGAGCAGACAGCACCCATCAACTCACTCACATAAGAGCAGACAGCAGCCATCAACTCACTCACATAAGAGCAGACAGCACCCATCAACTCATTCACATAAGAGCAGACAGCACCCATCAACTCACTCACATAAGAACAGACAGCACCCATCAACTCACTCACATAAGAGCAGACAGCAGCCATCAACTAACCAACAAGAGCAGACAGCACCCATCAACTCACTCACATAAGAGCAGACAGCACCCATCAACTCACTCACATAAGAGCAGACAGCACCCATCAACTCACTCACATAAGAGCAGACAGCACCCATCAACTCACTCACATAAGAGCAGACAGCACCCATCAACTCAGTCACATAAGAGCAGACAGCACCCATCAACTCACTCACATAAGAGCAGACAGCACCCATCAACTCACTCACATAAGAGCAGACAGCACCCATCAACTCACTCACATAAGAGCAGACAGCACCCATCAACTAACCAACAAGAGCAGACAGCAACCATCAACTCACTCACATAAGAGCAGACAGCACCCATCAACTAACCAACAAGAGCAGACAGCACCCATCAACTCACTCACATAAGAGCAGACAGCACCCATCAAATCACTCACATAAGAGCAGACAGCACCCATCAACTCACTCACATAAGAGCAGACAGCACCCATCAACTCACTCACATAAGAGCAGACAGCACCCATCAACTAACCAACAAGAGCAGACAGCAGCCATCAACTCACTCACATAAGAGCAGACAGCAGCCATCAACTCACTCACATAAGAGCAGACAGCACCCATCAACTCACTCACATAAGAGCAGACATCACCCATCAACTCACTCACATAAGAGCAGACAGCATCCATCAACTCACTCACGTAAGAGCAGACAGCACCCATCAACTCACTCACATAAGAGCAGACAGCACCCATCAACTCACTCACATAAGAGCAGACAGCACCCATCAACTCACTCACATAAAAGCAGACAGCACCCATCAACTCACTCACATAAGAGCAGACAGCACCCATCAACTAACCAACAAGAGCAGACAGCACCCATCAACCCACTCACATAAGAGCAGACAGCACCCATCAACTAACCAACAAGAGCAGACAGCACCCATCAACTCACTCACATAAGAGCAGACAGCACCCATCAACTCACTCACATAAGAGCAGACAGCACCCATCAACTCACTCACATAAGAGCAGACAGCACCCATCAACTCACTCACATAAGAGCAGACAGCACCCATCAACTCACTCACATAAGAGCAGACAGCACCCATCAACTAACCAACAAGAGCAGACAGCAGCCATCAACTCACTCACATAAGAGCAGACAGCAGCCATCAACTCACTCACATAAGAGCAGACAGCACCCATCAACTCACTCACATAAGAGCAGACAGCACCCATCAACTCACTCACATAAGAGCAGACAGCATCCATCAACTCACTCACGTAAGAGCAGACAGCACCCATCAACTCACTCACATAAGAGCAGACAGCACCCATCAACTCACTCACATAAGAGCAGACAGCACCCATCAACTCACTCACACAAGAGCAGACAGCACCCATCAACTCACTCACATAAGAGCAGACAGCACCCATCAACTAACCAACAAGAGCAGACAGCAACCATCAACTCACTCACATAAGAGCAGACAGCACCCATCAACTCACTCACATAAGAGCAGACAGCACCCATCAACTCGCTCACATAAGAGCAGACAGCACCCATCAACTAACCAACAAGAGCAGACAGCACCCATCAACTCACTCACATAAGAGCAGACAGCACCCATCAACTAACCAACAAGAGCAGACAGCACCCATCAACTCACTCACATAAGAGCAGACAGCACCCATCAACTCACTCACATAAGAGCAGACAGCACCCATCAACTCACTCACATAAGAGCAGACAGCACCCATCAACTCACTCACATAAGAGCAGACAGCACCCATCAACTAACCAACAAGAGCAGACAGCAGCCATCAACTCACTCACATAAGAGCAGACAGCATCCATCAACTCACTCACATAAGAGCAGACAGCACCCATCAACTCACTCACATAAGAGCAGACAGCACCCATCAACTCACTCACATAAGAGCAGACAGCATCCATCAACTCACTCACGTAAGAGCAGACAGCACCCATCAACTCACTCACATAAGAGCAGACAGCACCCATCAACTCACTCACATAAGAGCAGACAGCACCCATCAACTCACTCACACAAGAGCAGACAGCACCCATCAACTCACTCACATAAGAGCAGACAGCAGCCATCAACTCACTCACGTAAGAGCAGACAGCACCCATCAACTCACTCACATAAGAGCAGACAGCACCCATCAACTCACTCACATAAGAGCAGACAGCAACCATCAACTAACCAACAAGAGCAGACAGCAGCCATCAACTCACTCACATAAGAGCAGACAGCACCCATCAACTCACTCACATAAGAGCAGACAGCACCCATCAACTCACTCACATAAGAGCAGACATCACCCATCAACTCACTCACATAAGAGCAGACAGCACCCATCAACTATCCAACAAGAGCAGACAGCAACCATCAACTCACTCACATAAGAGCAGACAGCACCCATCAACTCACTCACATAAGAGCAGACAGAACCCATCAACTAACTCACATAAGAGCAGACAGCAGCCATCAACTCACTCACATAAGAGCAGACAGCACCCATCAACTCACTCACATAAAAGCAGACAGCACCCATCAACTCACTCACATAAGAGCAGACAGCACCCATCAACTAACCAACAAGAGCAGACAGCACCCATCAACCCACTCACATAAGAGCAGACAGCACCCATCAACTAACCAACAGGAGCAGACAGCACCCATCAACTCACTCACATAAGAGCAGACAGCACCCATCAACTCACTCACATAAGAGCAGACAGCAGCCATCAACTCACTCACATAAGAGCAGACAGCACCCATCAACTCACTCACATAAGAGCAGACAGCACCCATCAACTCACTCACATAAGAGCAGACAGCACCCATCAACTCACTCACATAAGAGCAGACAGCACCCATCAACTCACTCACATAAGAGCAGACAGCACCCATCAACTCACTCACATAAGAGCAGACAGCAGCCATCAACTAACCAACAAGAGCAGACAGCACCCATCAACTCACTCACATAAGAGCAGACAGAAGCCATCAACTCACTCACATAAGAGCAGACAGCAGCCATCAACTCACTCACATAAGAGCAGACAGCACCCATCAACTCACTCACATAAGAGCAGACAGCACCCATCAACTCACTCACATAAGAGCAGACAGCACCCATCAACTCACTCACATAAGAGCAGACAGCACCCATCAACTCACTCACATAAGAACAGACAGCACCCATCAACTCACTCACATAAGAGCAGACAGCACCCATCAACTCACTCACATAAGAGCAGACAGCACCCATCAACTCACTCACGTAAGAGCAGACAGCACCCATCAACTCACTCACGTAAGAGCAGACAGCACCCATCAACTCACTCACATAAGAGCCTTCAACAACAACCAACCAACTCACCAACAAGAGCCTTCAACAACAACCAACCAACTCACCAACAAGAGCCTTCAACAACAACCAACCAACTCACTCACATAAGAGCAGACAGCAGCCATCAACTCACTCACGTAAGAGCAGACAGCACCCATCAACTCACTCACATAAGAGCAGACAGCACCCATCAACTCACTCACATAAGAGCAGACAGCACCCATCAACTCACTCACATAAGAACAGACAGCACCCATCAACTCACTCACATAAGAGCAGACAGCACCCATCAACTCACTCACATAAGAGCAGACAGCACCCATCAACTCACTCACATAAGAGCAGACAGCACCCATCAACTCACTCACATAAGAGCAGACAGCACCCATCAACTCACTCACATAAGAGCAGACAGCACCCATCAACTCACTCACATAAGAGCCTTCAACAACAACCAACCAACTCACCAACAAGAGCCTTCAACAACAACCAACCAACTCACTCACATAAGAGCAGACAGCAGCCATCAACTCACTCACGTAAGAGCCTTCAACAACAACCAACCAACTCACTCACATAAGAGCAGACAGCACCCATCAACTCACTCACATAAGAGCAGACAGCACCCATCAACTCACTCACATAAGAGCAGACAGCACCCATCAACTCACTCACATAAGAGCCTTCAACAACAACCAACCAACTCACCAACAAGAGCCTTCAACAACAACCAACCAACTCACTCACATAAGAGCAGACAGCAGCCATCAACTCACTCACGTAAGAGCCTTCAACAACAACCAACCAACTCACTCACATAAGAGCAGACAGCACCCATCAACTCACTCACATAAGAGCCTTCAACAACAACCAACCACCTCACCAACAAGAGCCTTCAGCAACAACCAACCAACTCACTCACATAAGAGCCTTCAAAACCAACCAACTCACTCACATAAGAGCCTTCAACAACAACCAACCACCTCACCAACAAGAGCCTTCAACAACAACCAACCAACTCACCAACAAGAGCCTTCAACAACAACCAACCAACTCACCAACAAGAGCCTTCAACAACAACCAACCAACTCACTCACATAAGAGCCTTCAACAACCAACCAACTCACCAACAAGAGCCTTCAACAACAACCAACCAACTCACCAACAAGAGCCTTCAACAACAACCAACCAACTCACTCACATAAGAGCCTTCAACAACAACCAACCAACTCACTCACATAAGAGCCTTCAACAACAACCAACCAACTCACCAACAAGAGCCTTCAACAACAACCAACCAACTCACTCACATAAGAGCCTTCAACAACAACCAGCCAACTCACCAACAAGAGCCTTCAACAACAACCAGTCAACTCACCCATACATTTGACAGAACCAGAAATCTTGGCCCTGAACTGCCAGAAGTTGACATCAAGAACTGGCTTGTTTGCAACAGAGACAGTTTTCTCTAAAGGATTCAAAGTCAAACCAGCTTTGATTTCTGTGTCACTCAGGTACACCTGTTTTAGGTACAGATGAAAACTTGGTCATTATAAACACAAATATTTCTATTTATATCATAAATAACCAAATATAATTAGAACTCAACAGTCAAATCTGTCAATTCAGCCTTACAACTGCTCATAATCAAACCACCCTTGCTTGAGTCACTCAGGCTCACGCATAATTTTGAATTAATAAAATCAAAAGATAAAGATTGATTTTTTTTTTTATTAACTTTACTGCATTTTCCAATTACTGGGGTCTGCCAGGGGAAATTGTAAGACCAGAGAATAAAGGTCACTAGTCCAGTGCAATCATCATGAGATGTTGAGGTACAATTTTTATTTTTATTTCACCCCCGATTGGAAAAAACTTAGGATCCTACCGGGATTCGAACCTGAGTTCTCCTTATTTGAAGCGTGACAAGTTATCAATTTGGTCACCCGCTCTCCTTCAAAAATAATAACTATCTGATCAAATTCAACCTCTCTCCAAGTAGATTCTGGCAATGGAAAAGGCAGCCTTGCTCTTAGAACTATACAGTGAGAGATTATTTTAAAACAAATAGTCTGTTACCAAACCGCCTTTATTCCATTTACAGACAAAAATTACCTGTTACATTAACAGACTCTATCAAACTTTGCAACTAGACCAGATGCAATGAAATTTGTTTTTAATTAAGTTCAAAATGTCAACTCTAAAACTGACCTTCACAATATATTTGCCAGATTTCACCATTTCACAAAAGACATCTAACTGACCTTCACAATATATTTGCCAGATTTCACCATTTCACAAAAGACATCTAACTGACCTTCACAATATATTTGCCAGATTTCACCATTTCACAAAAGACATCTAACTGACCTTCACAATATATTTGCCAGATTTCACCATTTCACAAAAGACATCTAACTGACCTTCACAATATATTTGCCAGATTTCACAGTTTCACAAAAGGTCCCGCTAGAGTCAGTCATGGCTGACTTTGCCTCAGACCCCTTTCCTTCTGGGTAGTAAATGATTCTCCTTTGACTGGAGAGTTTTCCTAAACTTTCTGGAACTCTGTCTATGGTTACTTTCCCACACATGCTGAATCTAAAAGGGAAGATGATATTTCAAACAGATCGTTATTAAGGAAATTAAATAAACATCAAAACCAACACTGATAAAAAAAGATACCGCAAACTTTACTGGAAGGCTCTGAAGCAAATGAGCATGAAACATGTAACAAATAATGGTAACTATTTGACCAAGGAAAAGACTAAAATTAAAACATGAAACAAATAATGGTAACTATTTGACCAAGGAAAAGACTAAAATTAAAACATGAAACAAATAATGGTAACTATTTGACCAAGGAAAAGACTAAAATTAAAACATGAAACAAAGGTAACTATTTGACCAAGGAAAAGACTAAAATTAAAACATGTAACAAAAAAAGGTAACTATTTGACCAAGGAAAAGACTAAAATTAAAACATGAAACAAAGGTAACTATTTGACCAAAGAAAAGACTAAAATTAAAACATGAAACAAATAATGGTAACTATTTGACCAAAGAAAAGACTAGGATTTACAAACACAGATCTATGACACGTTGTGGAACCAATAAAAGGAAACAAATAGTAGTGGCTAAAAAGATTACAACAGATTTTTGTCATAAAGAAATCCTCAAAACAGGTGGCAGGAATTTTTCAAAAACTGAATACATGATTTCTTTGTGGCTTTACCCTCTCTGTCTCTGGGTAGTGAGATCTGATGTCCAGCCCTTTTGGAAAATGGTGAAAAATAGGAGGTCCTGCATGCAAACGCTCACGTTAAAGAACCATTGGCAGTTAAAAATAAAAAAAGAGCAGACCAAATTTGAACGCTGTCCTGGATAAAATTGTTAAGTAAATCTAAAATCCATGCCAAAAACGGATGTGTCTGGCCGAAATGTGCAGATATTGCAGCATTGCCGTAAACTAGTGACATAACACATCCTTGCCCACTTAACGGGCGAACACCATATAGGAAGAGATATTGTGCAACGTGTCATTGTAAACAAGCCAAGAAGTCTAAATCTATTCGACTTACCCTGAAGCCACCAGATTTGGTAGCTGCGGAGTTTTGGGTGTTATTTCCACAGACATCTCTTCAAAGAAAATGTTGTCTATTCTGGCAGTCAGGGAGTAGGTGCCTGTCTTCATGTTCTCCAGGTTGAAGCTGCCATCCGCAGCGCTGACAGTCTGGTCTTTCCCATTGATAATAATGGTGGCTTTGGCTATACCCACACCCTGTGGAAGAAGGTCTATCAGCATCAATGAGACAAGTACATCTATAGTTTAATGATGGGACTTTACCTCAGAGTGATCCAGCAGTATTTGGTCTCGTACAGACGTAAAAGAAAAATTGAAAACTTTACAAACTGAAGCAATCACTATTATGTAAAATTTCAGATAAAGATATGTATCAGTGATGTAGAAACATGAATATCACCAAAAAGTGCAACCATTGATTGAGCCCATGACTTTCATCATTAATTCAGCAGCAATGACAATACTTCTCTACCTTACCAAAGTATCAATTCTGTGATGTCACAAAAATATCATCATCAGGTTGCATGTCCTTTGCAGAATGTTGAATTCACCATAATCCGTCAGAAAGATTCTCTGTCTAGCCAGACCTCCCACCTCTTCTGTTATCATGTTCAAAGTCTTCTTGTTGTCTTGAAACAACCTTCTTGGTCTGCCCCTGATACGCCCAGGAACAGTGCATTTATTATTGTTCTTTCCAGCTTGCCATGTCTTTTCACGTGGCCATATTATTTTAATTCCCTCTGTAGAATGGTGTTATAAGACAATTCTTTTTAATGTTTAAATCTGTTAATGTCCTCATTGCTCTTTTTCATTATCCAAGGTATGTTAAGGATTTTTATGTAGTACAGTCGAACCTGTCTAAGGCGACCATTCACGGGACTTTCAAAAACTGGTCCCATAGGACAGGTGGTCCTGCCTCACAGGTTTCACCTAATAAATAGAGCGATAAAAAAAATTTTATCCTAAGCACTATGAAAACTAACCTGCAAATCAGCGTAATCCATGAGTAGAACATAGTGCACATGTCGGTCTACAATAGCCACTGGTTGGACACTTTTCATAAAACACGATAGTTAAACACACAAAAATAAAACACACATACACAGATTCCACTTATACTGTACATGTATCACTTTTGACTTGAAAAAAAATCCAATATGGTAGTCTGTTGTTTGACAGATGAAATAAACGATAAGTTCAATTTTTCTCTCAAGTCCATGATAACGTCTAGTATGTCAGATCTCCCGTTTGTTATTGAATAGGTGCGCAGAAGCTCCACAGCATTATGTGCATCTGCGATAGTGTATGTTTTCTCAATGTCAGTAGAATCTTGTTCGTTGTCTGATTCACTATTCACATCCTCAGCAGCTAAAATTGCAGTGGCAGGAAGATCCCAGTTTGTTTCTATTGTGTTGCAAGTTTGGAGCCCTGAATCAATCATGGAGATGTCTGTCAATTGGTATCCAAACAATCCTTTTGAAAGGTTATCCAAAGCAGTAGAAATTGCAGTAGAAACAATTTGCACGTCGGTCTTTGATGCAGATTCCATGTGCGTCAGAGAATATGCGTGTGTTTCAGCAGGACAATGAAAACCTGCTTTACAGAAACACTTAAGGATGGTTGAGTTGTCCACTTCTTTCCATGCTGCAGCAATCCAGTAGACTACGTCCAGTAAATTGACCTGTTTCATGAGTTCGGTTCCGGAAGCATCCTTGTTTGATTCCATGACTGTGATAAGATGTAGAAGCTGTTTTTGTCTAAACTTTAATTTAAATGTCTGAATGACACCCTGGTCTAGGGGTTGAACTAATGCAGTTGTGTTGGGTGGCAGAAACTGCAGCTTAACATTCTGTAGTTCGATCTTGGGATGACAGGTAGCGTTGTCAACAAATAAAATAATGTGGCGCTTTTTTTTCTGCATCTTACGGTCAAAACTTTTCAGCCAATCTTCAAATATAGCTGCATTCATCCATGCCTTTTTGTTGTTTCTGTAAATCACTGGCAGTGTGTTTATGTTGATGTTTTTAAAAATCCTAGGGTTAGCTGCTTTCCCAATCACTAAAGCCGGTTCTCGTTCCCCCAACATGTTAGTGCATAGCATCACTGTTATTCGCTCTTTGCTTTTTTTACCCCCAGCGCATTTTTCTCCTTTGACAAAAAATGTTTTGTCCGTAGTCGCTTTGAAAAATAACCCGGTTTCATCTAAATTAAAAATGTTTTGAGCAGCGTAACCATAGCATATCTCGGATAATTTAGAAGTCCAGTCAGCCGCAGCACTCATATCTGAATCACCGACTTCGCCACATTGCTTACCAAACACAAGATTGTGTCTTTTAATGAAGGCCTCTAACCAGCCGTTCGATGCTTTAAAGACTGAGTTTTCCAATTCTTTTGCAAACTGTAAAGCTCGTTCTTTGATCATCGGCCCAGATAACGGAATTTTTCGTGCAAGTGCTGATTGACACCATTTCCAACAAAGTGTATTTATGTCTTCATTTCCCGTTTTCCTGCTATTCCTTCTTTTCATACTTGGTGCATTATTTTCAAAGTCATTCATATACTCGGCTTTTCTCTTTAACGTACGTAAAATCTGTGTCTTTCCCACTCCAAACTGTTCTGCCAATAATCGCGAACTTTTTCCTTGCTGATTTTGTCGAATCACTGATATTCGTTCTTCCAGCGTTAATGCTTTTGGTTTTACACTTTTGACACTGGCCATTTCCTATATTGTGTGTAACACTTTTAAAATCCACAAAAATAATTGACTGAGATACTGTACATGTACGTGAATACACTCTAAGCGGGCAATGACTAATTCTTTAGTTAATTCCTGTAATTTATACGGGCCACGCAATGGTCTACTCTGGTCTTGACGGAACCGCGAAGTGATGTCACTTCACGAATCATAGATCTGCGTCTGCCGTGTTTCTCACACCGGTATTGACTGATAAACGTAACACGTCCCACTGTAATCTGGGACTCACTAAATACGGGAAAACTTCGACACCTGTAGACACCTGTGTCGATCGTTTATGGCTCCCAGCGAGACGGAGGAGGACTGGCTGGTCAGTGTATCGTTATCTCGGTCTATTACCCGCGTGTCGTAAACGGGATAAATAACATTGGCGGCGGTTAATTAGCCTGGTCTCTGGGCGCGTCATACGGTGAGCGCCGTAATCAGTGTTAGTATATAGTAAAAAACTCGGGGAAATTGTAGACCCGGTCCTATAACCAGGGAAACGCTTTAAACAGGTGGTCCTAAGACCAGGTTCGACTGTATTTTGTTTCAAATGAATCAAATTTCTTCCTTGCTTATAAGATTGTCCAAAAATATAACATTACAAAAAATGCACTTGGTGAGGACATTGTTATTGTCTAGAACTCCAGACAATGTTTCTCTTCTGCAGGAAATGCTAACTTTATGTTTACTACTTCTCCTCCTCTCTGTGTTCAGCGTGTAACAGATGAGAGTCAACATATAGGATGTTTGTCAAATTAAATACATGATGAAAGATGAATCTTCCTTTAAGCTAGGCATGAATCATCCACTTACTATCCATCTATTGTTTGTATGAACATCCATTTATTTCATGATTCATTTATCTAAGAAATCAGGATTTATTTCATGATTAAGCATTCATTTATCTAAGAAATCAGGATTTATTTCATGATTAAGCATTCATTTATCTAAGAAATCAGGATTTATTTCATGATTAAGCATTCATTTATCTAAGAAATCAGGATTTATTTCATGATTAAGCATTCATTTATCTAAGAAATCAGGATTTATTTCATGATTAAGCATTCATTTATCTAAGAAATCAGGATTTATTTCATGATTAAGCATTCATTTATCTAAGAAATCAGGATTTATTTCATGATTAAGCATTCATTTATCTAAGAAATCAGGATTTATTTCATGATTAAGCATTCATTTATCTAAGAAATCAGGATTTATTTCATGATTAAGCATTCATTTATCTAAGAAATCAGGATTTATTTCATGATTAAGCATTCATTTATCTAAGAAATCAGGATTTATTTCATGATTAAGCATTCATTTATCTAAGAAATCAGGATTTATTTCATGATTAAGCATTCATTTATCTAAGAAATCAGGATTTATTTCATGATTAAGCATTCATTTATCTAAGAAATCAGGATTTATTTCATGATTAAGCATTCATTTATCTAAGAAATCAGGATTTATTTCATGATTAAGCATTCATTTATCTAAGAAATCAGGATTTATTTCATGATTAAGCATTCATTTATCTAAGAAATCAGGATTTATTTCATGATTAAGCATTCATTTATCTAAGAAATCAGGATTTATTTCATGAACTCACATTTTCCTTGTCCACAACTTTGCCATTCACAGAAAATCCTGCAACTTCAAATTTGTCCTGGAGATAAGCAACAGTGGTGGGGGTTAACATAACTTTATATTTCATAGCTCAGGCTGAAAGATTTATCAGTTTTATTATCTGAAGTATTATCATTTTCTTTAACATAACTGAAAAACATTAATGACTCTTACTGATTAAAAACATTAATGACTCTTACTGATGGAAACATTAATGACTTACTGATAGGAAAATTAATGACTATTACTGATGGAATCAGTAATGACTTACTGATGGTAACATTAATTACTTACTGGTGAAAACATTGATGACTTACTGATGGAAACATTAATGACTATTACTGATAGTAACATAAATGATTCTTACTGATGAAAACATTAGTGACTTACTGATGGGAAAATTAATGATGACTTACTGATGGAAACATTAATGACTTACTGATAGGAAAATTAATGACTATTACTGATGGAATCAGTAATGACTTACTGATGGTAACATTAATTACTTACTGGTGAAAACATTGATGACTTACTGATGGAAACATTAATGACTATTACTGATAGTAACATAAATGATTCTTACTGATGAAAACATTAGTGACTTACTGATGGGAAAATTAATGATGACTTACTGATGGAAACATTAATTACTTACTGATGAAAACATTAATGACTTACGGATGGAAACATTAATGACTATTACTGATGGAAACATTAATGACTATTCTATCTATTGTCCTTTCGAGCCGAAGGCGGCACATAGGGCAGAACCACAATCTCAAAAACAGAAACCTTGCGTGCCAAAGTGGCACATATTGCGGAGATCACTGCTTCTAAAATCTATGGCTTTGTTTCCATAATAACACTTTTTACAATGACAGCTTGTCAAGCCATCGATCAACCTCCTTAGTCACCTCTTATGACATGCCTGGAAGGTCACAGTGTCACTATTCTTTACTTCCCTCATAATGAAGCCCCGGCAACACACGGGAAATGACTATTACTGATAGTAATATAAATGATTCTTACTGATGAAAACATTAGTGACTCTTGCTGATGTAAACATTAATGACTATTACTGATGGAAACATTAATGACTATTACTGATAGTAACATAAATGATTCTTACTGATGAAAACATTAGTGACTTACTGATGGGAAAATTAATTACTCTTACTGATGGAATCAGTAATGACTTACTGATGGTAACATTAATGACTTACTGATGGAAATATTAATGACTTACTCATAAAAACATTAATGATTTACTGATGGAAACATTAACGACTCTGGATAATGGAGAGACTGATATGGGAGGGCAGTGGGAGCACAACCACAAAGTTTGAAATGGCAGAATTAACATTTCAAAGTTAAACCTGTTTTACTGTCAGTCTCTGATAGGACTAAGCATTCAAACTCACTTGCGCTAATATCATCATGATCAGGTAGCATGTCCTTTGAAGAACATTGCATTCACCCTAACTGTCTGAAAGAATCTCTGTCTCTAGTCAGATCTCCCACAAAACATTACATTCACTACATCCTGTCTGAAAGAACCTCTGTCTCTTGTCAGATCTCCTACAGAACATTACATTCACTACATCCTGTCTGAAAGAACCTCTGTCTCTTGTCAGATCTCCTACAGAACATTACATTCACTACATCCTGTCTGAAAGAACCTCTGTCTCTAGTCAGATCCACAGAACATTACATTCACTACATCCTGTCTGAAAGAACCTCTGTCTCTTGTCAGATCTCCCACAGAACATTACATTCACTACATCCTGTCTGAAAGAATCTCTGTCTCTAGTCAGATCTCCCACAGAACATTACATTCACTACATCCTGTCTGAAAGAATCTCTGTCTCTAGTCAGATCTCCCACAGAACATTACATTCACTACATCCTGTCTGAAAGAATCTCTGTCTCTAGTCAGATCTCCCACAGAACATTACATTCACTACATCCTGTCTGAAAGAACCTCTGTCTCTTGTCAGATCTCCCACAGAACATTACATTCACTACATCCTGTCTGAAAGAATCTCTGTCTAGCCAGATCTCCCACAGAATGTTGCACTCATCACAACCCTACTGAAAGAATCTTTGTCTCCAGCCAGATCTCCCATAGATTGTTGCAATCATCATAGCCTTATTGAAAAAATCTCTGTCTCTAGCCAGATCTCCCACAGAATGTTGCATTCATCATAACCCATCTGAAAGAATCTCTATCTCTAGCCAGATCTCCCACAGAATGTTGCATTCATCATAACCCATCTGAAAGAATCTCTATCTCTAGCCAGATCTCATGTTTCTCTTGTTGTCATGTTCAAGGGCTCCTTCATGTCTTGAAACAACCTTTTTCTTGGTTCACTCCTGTCTCACCATCCTGGAACCATGCATTCCATTATTATTCTTTCCAGCCCGCTGTGTCTTTTCATGTGGCCATAGTATTTTAATTTCCTCGGTAGAATGGTGTTTATATCGGTTTTTTTATCTCTCCTTACTGTTTGCAAGATTGTCCATGATTCACAACCACATGTTGCTGGCCCTGAGTAATTTTATTGTTACTGCTTTGCTGGTATTGTGCCACATGGTCTTTATGGTATCTAATTTTTGTGTTGATATTGCCCTGTATCACTGGTGGAAAAAGTGGGCTTCAAACTGCGGGAACTTGTAAGTGTAAAGTTAGCACTATACTTAAAATAACAGCACACACAGATTGAACAGATGTCACACAAGACATATCATGAGTTGTAGACACAAACCTGTAGAAGAACAGATGTCACACAAGACATATCATGAGTTGTAGACACAAACCTGTAGAAGAACAGATGTGACACAAGACATATCATGAGTTGTAGACACAAACCTGTAGAAGAACAGATGTGACACAAGACATATCATGAGTTGTAGACACAAACCTGTAGAAGAACAGATGTGACACAACACACATCATGAGTTGTAGACACAAACCTGTAGAAGAACAGATGCATGCCCCACTTGAAAGTCTAGCTTCCCAGGCTCCACATCAAATGTAATGTGCTCTCCTTTATAGAATGGGATCTGTGTACCAGAGAGAAAAGAGACAAATAATAATCAATGAATATTATTCTAGAGGGAAACATCCGAGGCGATAATCAGTGAATCAGTTCAGAGGAAGAGGTATGTTTACAGCACTCGTTGCTACAAGTTGGGTAACTTTAGTTAGCTGAGTGGCAGTGTTCCCTAGCGTTTGGCTTTTCGTGGCAAGGCGCTGTGCCACTGAGTACGGGTTCGATCCTGCCTTGGTCCATATTTTTTTCTGTTGTTGATTATTTGTCATTTTTCCGAGTGCTGTAAACATAGCTCTTCCTCTGAACTGATTACCAGAGAGACAGCAGCACTTACCCAACATCCATAAATTCTCCATGGCACACTTAACAAATAAACCTCAATAATGACAAAATAAACCAACCAAAAGGACACAAACACAAAAGAACAAATATTTGACTTGTCATGAGCTGAGTTTGGTGGAGTAGATCCCATAGCTATACCCATCCAGCCACACCCCAGTTGCTGCTCTATAAGAATAAACTTCAGTGAAATGCTAAAGAAGTTTTCTGCAGAAAATTGTGCTGAAATAAAAATAACAAGAAATAATCATTTACTTGCCTGAACAAGAATATAATGTCAATAACTGTGACTCCCATTTGAACAATTAATTTGTATGGAATGTTCTCCATTTAAGGACAACAGACAAGAAAATCACTGGAGTCTGTAGAAATGTGGTTTTACAGAAGAATGTTAAGAATACCATGGACATCTAAGAAGAGTAATGAAAACATTCTGAAAGAGGACAAAGCAGATAATTTCCACAATTAGGAAGAAACAATCATAATTTGTTGGCCATGTAATGAGAAGGGAACAGCTGGAATATATTGTAACAACTGGAAAAATCGAGGGACGATGAGATAAAGGGAAGCAAAGAGAAAAGATACCAGACAACTTATGAGAATGGCTCGGCAGAAGGTCAACAACAGAAATGATAAATAACTGTCGAGATCGAAAGTTGTGGAGAGACATTATCACCTACGCAAGCAGGCACGGTACTTGATCATGATGATTCTCCGTTTAGATTATAAAAGACATCAAATAGTAAAAGATGATGTCTGACCATTTAAATAAGGGACTGAAGATCAAACCAGATAACTACCACCCACAAAGTGTGAATTCTCTTCTTTGTGGTATAGTTGGGAATGTAGGTGACTGACACATTATATATAGTGGGCACCTATAAAGAACAATTACATACCACAGTATCATTAAACAAAAGAACTCATCACAAGAAAATGCAGATAAGTATGAAGAATAAGAATATAGTGCAAAGTTTCTCAAGGGCCTATCCTTGACCTCAAGAAAAGCCACACCAAAAAGGTCCCCTGCAACTTCTATAGAAGTTGACAAAATATATGTGTAAAGAAATGCTGTAAAATAAATCATGAAAGCACTGTAGAAACTTGTAATTTACGAGAGAAATGAAAGAAACTGTGCAATAAGTGACACCCTGCATGGACTAAACTAGACTTACCAGGAAATAAGAGCCAGATGGCACAACAGGGAAAACAAATGTTCCGTCCTCCTTGGATGTCACGTAACAAATTGGAGACAGCTTGGTTTCCCTGGTATGAAAGCCTTTAGGAGCTCCTTTCTCACAATGGGCCATGTTCTGTTGGACAAGACAAGTTTTCACTGATCAGATACCAGCACATAAAGTGAGAACTACAGTTTTTGTGAGACTCATGTTTGACAGAATGTAGTGTCTGATAGGAGGAAACAGTGCTTGATAGGAGTAGTAGAGTTTAATATGAGGAAATAAGGAGTAGAAGCTTGAGAGAAGTAATTAATGATTGATAGGACGAAACAGTGCTTGATAAGAGTAGTAGAGTTTAATATGAGGAAAGAAGTAACAGAAGCTTGAGAGAAGTAATTAATGATTGATAGGAGGAAACAGTGCTTGATAAGAGTAGTAGAGTTTAATATGAGGAAAGAAGTAACAGAAGCTTGAGAGAAGTAAGTAATGATTGATAGGAGGAAGTAGAACTCGATAAATAAAGTAGTGTTTCATAAAAGTGATTGCAGATATATCTCAAATACCCAGAATTTTTTTTTAAAAACTATCTTGACGATACATATTATCATTGCTGGTGTATGTCGGGGGGCTCACGACAGGACCCAAGGGATAACGGTCACTTGGTTAAAGTAATCACTGTGACGTGTGAGACTCAGGATTTTTATTTCATCCCTGATAGAAAACCAGAATAGATCATAATGTGCAATGTGTCATATTTGATGACAAGATGTGACATCTGTATCTTTCTGCCACTGTTGACAGCAAGGTGTGACATCTGCATCTTTCTATCATTGTTGATAGCAAGGCGTGACATCTGTATATTTCTATCACTGTTGACAGCAAGGTATGACATCTACATCTTTCTATCATTGTTGACAGCAAGGTGTGACATTTGTATCTTTCTATCACTGTTGACAGCAAGGTGTGACATCTACATCTTTCTATCACTGTTGACAGCAAGGTGTGACATCTGTATCTTTCTATCACTGTTGACAGCAAAGTGTGACATTTGTATCTTTCTATCACTGTTGACAGCAAGGTGTGACATCTGTATCTTTCTATCACTGTTGACAGCAAGGTGTGACATCTACATCTTTCTATCACTGTTGACAGCAAGGTGTGACATCTGCATCTTTCTATCATTGTTGACAGCAAGGTGTGACATTTGTATCTTTCTATCACTGTTGACAGCAAGGTGTGACATCTGCATCTTTCTATCATTGTTGACAGCAAGGTGTGACATTTGTATATTTCTATCACTGTTGACAGCAAGGTGTGACATCTGCATCTTTCTATCACTGTTGACAGGAAGGTGTGACATTACATCTTTCTATCATTGTTGACAGCAAGGTGTGACATTACATCTTTCTATCATTGTTGACAGCAAGGTGTGACATCTGCATCTTTCTATCATTATTGACAGCAAGGTGTGACATTTGTATCTTTCTATCACTGTTGACAGCAAGGTGTGACATCTGCATCTTTCTATCATTGTTGACAGCAAGGTGTGACATTTGTATATTTCTATCACTGTTGACAGCAAGGTGTGACATCTGCATCTTTCTATCACTGTTGACAGGAAGGTGTGACATTACATCTTTCTATCATTGTTGACAGCAAGGTGTGACATCTACATCTTTCTATCACTGTTGACAGCAAGGTGTAACATCTACATCTTTCTATCACTGTTGACAGCAAGGTGTGACATCTACATCTTTCTATCACTGTTGACAGCAAGGTGTGACATCTACATCTTTCTATCACTGTTGACAGCAAGGTGTGACATTACATCTTTCTATCATTGTTGACAGCAAGGTGTGACATCTACATCTTTCTATCACTGTTGACAGCAAGGTGTGACATCTGTATCTTTCTATCACTGTTGACAGCAAGGTGTGACATTTGTATCTTTCTATCACTGTTGACAGCAAGGTGTGACATCTGTATCTTTCTATCACTGTTGACAGCAAGGTGTGACATCAACATCTTTCTATCACTGTTGACAGCAAGGTGTGACATCTGCATCTTTCTATCATTGTTGACAGCAAGGTGTGACATTTGTATCTTTCTATCACTGTTGACAGCAAGGTGTGACATCTGCATCTTTCTATCATTGTTGACAGCAAGGTGTGACATTTGTATATTTCTATCACTGTTGACAGCAAGGTGTGACATCTGCATCTTTCTATCACTGTTGACAGCAAGGTGTGACATTACATCTTTCTATCATTGTTGACAGCAAGGTGTGACATTACATCTTTCTATCATTGTTGACAGCAAGGTGTGACATCTGCATCTTTCTATCATTATTGACAGCAAGGTGTGACATTTGTATCTTTCTATCACTGTTGACAGCAAGGTGTGACATCTGCATCTTTCTATCATTGTTGACAGCAAGGTGTGACATTTGTATATTTCTATCACTGTTGACAGCAAGGTGTGACATCTGCATCTTTCTATCACTGTTGACAGGAAGGTGTGACATTACATCTTTCTATCATTGTTGACAGCAAGGTGTGACATCTACATCTTTCTATCACTGTTGACAGCAAGGTGTAACATCTACATCTTTCTATCACTGTTGACAGCAAGGTGTGACATCTACATCTTTCTATCACTGTTGACAGCAAGGTGTGACATCTACATCTTTCTATCACTGTTGACAGCAAGGTGTGACATTACATCTTTCTATCATTGTTGACAGCAAGGTGTGACATCTACATCTTTCTATCACTGTTGACAGCAAGGTGTGACATCTACATCTTTCTGTCACTGTTGACAGGAAGGTGTGACATTACATCTTTCTATCATTGTTGACAGCAAGGTGTGACATTACATCTTTCTATCATTGTTGACAGCAAGGTGTGACATTACATCTTTCTATCATTGTTGACAGCAAGGTGTGACATCTGCATCTTTCTATCATTATTGACAGCAAGGTGTGACATTTGTATCTTTCTATCACTGTTGACAGCAAGGTGTGACATCTGCATCTTTCTATCATTGTTGACAGCAAGGTGTGACATTTGTATATTTCTATCACTGTTGACAGCAAGGTGTGACATCTGCATCTTTCTATCACTGTTGACAGGAAGGTGTGACATTACATCTTTCTATCATTGTTGACAGCAAGGTGTGACATCTACATCTTTCTATCACTGTTGACAGCAAGGTGTCACATCTACATCTTTCTATCACTGTTGACAGCAAGGTGTGACATCTGCATCTTTCTATCACTGTTGACAGGAAGGTGTGACATTACATCTTTCTATCATTGTTGACAGCAAGGTGTGACATTACATCTTTCTATCATTGTTGACAGCAAGGTGTGACATCTGCATCTTTCTATCATTATTGACAGCAAGGTGTGACATTTGTATCTTTCTATCACTGTTGACAGCAAGGTGTGACATCTGCATCTTTCTATCATTGTTGACAGCAAGGTGTGACATTTGTATATTTCTATCACTGTTGACAGCAAGGTGTGACATCTGCATCTTTCTATCACTGTTGACAGGAAGGTGTGACATTACATCTTTCTATCATTGTTGACAGCAAGGTGTGACATCTACATCTTTCTATCACTGTTGACAGCAAGGTGTAACATCTACATCTTTCTATCACTGTTGACAGCAAGGTGTGACATCTACATCTTTCTATCACTGTTGACAGCAAGGTGTGACATCTACATCTTTCTATCACTGTTGACAGCAAGGTGTGACATTACATCTTTCTATCATTGTTGACAGCAAGGTGTGACATCTACATCTTTCTATCACTGTTGACAGCAAGGTGTGACATCTGTATCTTTCTATCACTGTTGACAGCAAGGTGTGACATTTGTATCTTTCTATCACTGTTGACAGCAAGGTGTGACATCTGTATCTTTCTATCACTGTTGACAGCAAGGTGTGACATCTACATCTTTCTATCACTGTTGACAGCAAGGTGTGACATCTGCATCTTTCTATCATTGTTGACAGCAAGGTGTGACATTTGTATCTTTCTATCACTGTTGACAGCAAGGTGTGACATCTGCATCTTTCTATCATTGTTGACAGCAAGGTGTGACATTTGTATATTTCTATCACTGTTGACAGCAAGGTGTGACATCTGCATCTTTCTATCACTGTTGACAGCAAGGTGTGACATTACATCTTTCTATCATTGTTGACAGCAAGGTGTGACATTACATCTTTCTATCATTGTTGACAGCAAGGTGTGACATCTGCATCTTTCTATCATTATTGACAGCAAGGTGTGACATTTGTATCTTTCTATCACTGTTGACAGCAAGGTGTGACATCTGCATCTTTCTATCATTGTTGACAGCAAGGTGTGACATTTGTATATTTCTATCACTGTTGACAGCAAGGTGTGACATCTGCATCTTTCTATCACTGTTGACAGGAAGGTGTGACATTACATCTTTCTATCATTGTTGACAGCAAGGTGTGACATCTACATCTTTCTATCACTGTTGACAGCAAGGTGTAACATCTACATCTTTCTATCACTGTTGACAGCAAGGTGTGACATCTACATCTTTCTATCACTGTTGACAGCAAGGTGTGACATTACATCTTTCTATCATTGTTGACAGCAAGGTGTGACATTTGTATCTTTCTATCACTGTTGACAGCAAGGTGTGACATCTGCATCTTTCTATCATTGTTGACAGCAAGGTGTGACATTTGTATATTTCTATCACTGTTGACAGCAAGGTGTGACATCTGCATCTTTCTATCACTGTTGACAGGAAGGTGTGACATTACATCTTTCTATCATTGTTGACAGCAAGGTGTGACATCTACATCTTTCTATCACTGTTGACAGCAAGGTGTGACATCTGTATCTTTCTATCACTGTTGACAGCAAGGTGTGACATTTGTATCTTTCTATCACTGTTGACAGCAAGGTGTGACATCTGTATCTTTCTATCACTGTTGACAGCAAGGTGTGACATCTACATCTTTCTATCACTGTTGACAGCAAGGTGTGACATCTGCATCTTTCTATCATTGTTGACAGCAAGGTGTGACATTACATCTTTCTATCATTGTTGACAGCAAGGTGTGACATCTACATCTTTCTATCACTGTTGACAGCAAGGTGTAACATCTACATCTTTCTATCACTGTTGACAGCAAGGTGTGACATCTACATCTTTCTATCACTGTTGACAGCAAGGTGTGACATCTACATCTTTCTATCACTGTTGACAGCAAGGTGTGACATTACATCTTTCTATCATTGTTGACAGCAAGGTGTGACATCTACATCTTTCTATCACTGTTGACAGCAAGGTGTGACATCTACATCTTTCTGTCACTGTTTAATTTTCCTGGCTTAGGTTTCATTTATGGCCTAAAACCCTGGAGGTGTTACCTTGACTGTTCACACGTCGGCCATTACTCCAGCCCATGTTACAAAGGTTTGTTTGATGTCTCACCGAAAGAGATCTTCCCTGTTATAAGGGGAAAAAAAACCCATTTTTACGATATCTTCAAACTTTCTACGAAGCACACGGTGTTTGATCCAACATCAAAGTCAACAAATCCAACACACAGGGGTCACCAAAAGTAATAATCAGAAAGGTAATAGAGAGGGTTGAAATGTTTGCGCTGTTCAATTTGTAAAAATTTTATTTTGAGGTCGTCATTGTTTTGAAACCCTTACGTATGCGTGTGAAAGCTGGAAAACAACAAGAGATATAGAAACAAAGTTGAACACACTCGAAAATAAATGTCTAAGGAAAATACTTGGTATAGCATGGAACGAATTCAAAACAAACGAGGAAATTAGAGAAATCACCAATCAACCACTAATATCTTCAGTAATAAAGAAAAGACGATGGTCATACGTTGGACATGTGATGAGAAGAGATAATAATCGAATAGCAAAGCAAGCCCTCATATGGGAAACAACAGGTAAAAGAAAAAGGGGAAGACACAGGGAGACACTGAGAAGAACATTGATGAGAGAGGCAAGAGCAGCAGGAATCGGCTCCCTCAATGAGATAGAACTGCTTGCACAGTACAGAGACAGATGGCGAGATTTGATAAAATATCTTTAAAAGAAAACTGCTAGAACAAAAAATTCATATAGGAGAAGGTGTATCTTGGTCTACGCCCTATGGGCCGGTTACGGCTCGAAAGGTCAATAGATAGATTGTTTTGAAGATACAGTAATCCAGGGTGACAGGGAGTTGTCATAATGCACTTCTAAAATAGAGATCACTAAACAGAAAACATTTTTTTGTGGAACAAACCTGAGACTGGCCGGACTGGGAGAATAGGACAAAGTTCACTGACTTCATGGGTTGACCATCACCTGTGACCTCACCCTGGGAACAACCAAAAATAATTTCACAATTAAAGAACAATTTCTCTACTTTCTACCTGTTCTCATATATTTGTGATCAATACAGTGCATATTTGGTGTACGCAGTTTATTTCTTATTTTATTGGTCATTATTTTGCAGAAGGTGGGTTGGGGGGGGGGGGGGGTGTATATGAAATAGAACTGTTTCCCAATAGTAATTTGTTATTTATCATCTAGTGCCATGTTGGCATGAAAGACTAAACGAATACACATCAGGGCAAATATCACAGTTCTAATGCAGACCACAACACAACCAATGCACACATGCCCTTTATATGCCAAGAAATAAGGCACCAGTCTTTGGACATCAAAGGTAGGCTATTATTCCCTTGCAATGACAACACATACAGACATAGGTTCTCCTCTCCACCTCAAAATGATCTCTTTATCTGTCTATTTGAGCCTGTCCTTTACCTTCCATGGATAACTTTCAGCATGCTACCATGTCATGCTTCACTTTCTGTTATGTTTCCTCACTATGCTACCATGTCATGCTTCACTTTCTGTTATGTTTCCTCACTATGCTACCATGTCATGCTTCACTTTCTGTTATGTTTTCTCACTATGCTACCATGTCATGCTTCACTTTCTGTTGTTTTCTCACTATGCTACCATGTCATGCTTCACTTTCTGTTGTTTTCTCACTATGCTACCATGTCATGCTTCACTTTCTGTTGTTTTCTCACTATGCTACCATGTCATGCTTCACTCTCTGTTATGTTTCCTCACTATGCTACCATGTCATGCTTCACTTTCTGTTGTTTTCTCACTATGCTACCATGTCATGCTTCACTTTCTGTTATGTTTCCTCACTATGCTACCATGTCATGCTTCACTTTCTGTTATGTTTTCTCACTATGCTACCATGTCATGCTTCACTTTCTGTTATGTTTTCTCACTATGCTACCATGTCATGCTTCACTTTCTGTTATGTTTTCTCACTATGCTACCATGTCATGCTTCACTCTCTGTTATGTTTCCTCACTATGCTACCATGTCATGCTTCACTTTCTGTTATGTTTTCTCACTATGCTACCATGTCATGCTTCACTTTCTGTTATGTTTTCTCACTATGCTACCATGTCATGCTTCACTTTCTGTTGTTTTCTCACTATGCTACCATGTCATGCTTCACTTTCTGTTATGTTTTCTCACTATGCTACCATGTCATGCTTCACTTTCTGTTGTTTTCTCACTATGCTACCATGTCATGCTTCACTTTCTGTTATGTTTCCTCACTATGCTACCATGTCATGCTTCACTTTCTGTTATGTTTTCTCACTATGCTACCATGTCATGCTTCACTTTCTGTTATGTTTTCTCACTATGCTACCATGTCATGCTTCACTTTCTGTTGTTTTCTCACTATGCTACCATGTCATGCTTCACTTTCTGTTGTTTTCTCACTATGCTACCATGTCATGCTTCACTTTCTGTTATGTTTTCTCACTATGCTACCATGTCATGCTTCACTTTCTGTTATGTTTTCTCACTATGCTACCATGTCATGCTTCACTCTCTGTTATGTTTCCTCACTATGCTACCATGTCATGCTTCACTCTCTGTTATGTTTCCTCACTATGCTACCATGTCATGCTTCACTCTCTGTTATGTTTCCTCACTATGCTACCATGTCATGCTTCACTCTCTGTTATGTTTCCTCACTATGCTACCATGTCATGCTTCACTCTCTGTTATGTTTCCTCACTATGCTACCATGTCATGCTTCACTTTCTGTTATGTTTCCTCACTATGCTACCATGTCATGCTTCACTTTCTGTTATGTTTCCTCACTATGCTACCATGTCATGCTTCACTTTCTGTTGTTTCCTCACTATGCTACCATGTCATGCTTCACTCTCTGTTATGTTTCCTCACTATGCTACCATGTCATGCTTCACTCTCTGTTATGTTTCCTCACTATGCTACCATGTCATGCTTCACTCTCTGTTATGTTTTCTCACTATGCTACCATGTCATGCTTCACTTTCTGTTATGTTTCCTCACTATGCTACCATGTCATGCTTCACTCTCTGTTATGTTTCCTCACTATGCTACCATGTCATGCTTCACTTTCTGTTGTTTTCTCACTATGCTACCATGTCATGCTTCACTTTCTGTTGTTTTCTCACTATGCTACCATGTCATGCTTCACTTTCTGTTATGTTTCCTCACTATGCTACCATGTCATACTTCACTTTCTGTTATGTCTCCTCACTATGCTACCATGTCATGCTTCACTTTCTGTTATGTTTCCTCACTATGCTACCATGTCATGCTTCACTTTCTGTTATGTTTCCTCACTATGCTACCATGTCATGCTTCACTTTCAGCTGTTTCAAAACTTCATAGCTCTCATCTTTACCCACCAAATTATTTCCATCAACTCCTCAGGGGCTGTCATTCACTTTCTGTTATGTTTCCTCACTCAATATTCATATTTCTACACCACACAAAAACATTGAGGAGATGTAACACTTTACTATGCTTGGTTTTTGTCTGCATATTTCTTGCTTTAAAGTGAGTATAGCCTTCATGTTGCTCAAATTATAACTGAACAAATTGTACAAATAAATAAATAAAAAGGGCCTTTTGAAATACCAGAGAGCAGCTTCAAACAGAATCAGTGTATCTAGTTCAGAAACAAATATGTTCAATAGTTCAAGCTTACCCGGACATCATATCCTCCAACAGACAGACCAGCACCAACATTAGCATTGTCATTCTTGACATGAACTGGGAGCTCTCCCTGCAAGAAGAACAAGATGCTGGTTGATATCACTAAATATTGAGTTTTCCCTTGTAACCATCATTACTAGTTTATCATTTCACAAACTTACATTGTGGGTCTTGCTTGGGAGGAGATCTGAGTGCTTAAGGACTGTTGTTCAATGTGGATAATCCAGTAACTAATATTAAACATGGCCAGCAACTATTGTTACATCATCATCATCACTGAGTGTTTAAGGACTGTTGCTCAATGTGGATAATCCAGTAACTAATATTAAACATGGCCAGCAGCTATAGTTACATCATCATCATCGAGTGCCATCTCAGCAACGAAGGTTGGCTACCAGGGAGCGACATTCTGTTCCATCTCTTACTTTGATGGTGCAGGTTGTCAAAGGCTGATTTGTCCATCTTTTGATGTTACTCGTCCATGTTAGTCTTGGTCTGCATCTGCCTCTTTAACGTTGTATTTTCCCCTCCAGGATTACTTTTAGTAGGCTGTTGTGTCTTTTAACATGGCCCAAAAATTGCATTTGTCTTGTATGAATTGTGTTTAGTAGTTCTCTTTTCATTTTTAGTTGTTTTAAGACTTCATCGTTTGTTTTCTTTTCCTTCCATCCAATTCTACATATTCTTCCATATATCCACATTTCAAAGGCTTCAATTCTCTGTTCTGTTTTCTTGTCTAATGTCCATGTTTCTGCACCATATATGGAATATTGAGAGGACATAACATTTTCCTATTGTTACATATTCTCAAATTTAGCAGATAAATGTAATCTTTAAGGGTCACTACACAAAGAATAACAAACACCAGATGGTCCTACCTTACTGAACTGCCAGGTTGGATGTGAAGCCTTGATTATATATTCTCCTGGCATGACATTTGAGAATGAGAAGCTGAAAGTAGCAAAGAAAAATAATCCATAAAAATTAAATCTCAACTTCTTTATTCTTCGTGTATATAAATTGTATATGGTACAGAATCATGAGGCATTATTTCCAGAGAGCCAAACCAATTAATTTGTTTTCTACATATGTAGTTCAAAATTGATTTTATATCAGTTCCTTCTATTATGGTCTTATGATTATATGTCAGTTCCTTCTATTATGGCCTTATGGTTCTATGTCAGTTCCTTCTATTATGGTCTTATGGTTCTATGTCAGTTCCTTCTATTATGGACTTATGGTTCTATGTCAGTTCCTTCTATTATGGTCTTATGGTTCTATGTCAGTTCCTTCTATTATGGTCTTATGGTTCTATGTCAGTTCCTTCTATTATGGACTCATTCCCAATTTGTATCTCTTGTGGTCTCCAGCTTTTTCTTTCAAACATTTGATTTCTGTCATGACTAATATCTACCTGTTGCGATGACCAGCAGCATATTGCTAATCCAGTTAATATTTTCATCTGACAACCAGAATAATTGAGCTCAAAATATGGCAGTGATAGAGTCTCTCAAATAGATCTCATAGCCATATACCATTGCAGCAAATAGAACATGAGAAATAACATGACAAGTGAATCAAACCAGTGGCACAGCTTGTTGTTGCAGATAAAACAGCATGTCCCATTACCAAACCAGGAAATTCCCTAATAATTCCATTCAAATGTTCTGTTCACGGAACCAGTGACACAGCTTGTTGTTGCAGATAAAAGAGCATGTCCCATTACCAAACCAGGAAATTCCCTAATAATTCCATTCAAATGTTCTGTTCAGGGAACCAACGACACAGCTTGTTGTTGCAGATAAAAGAGCATGTCCCACTACCAAACCAGGAAATTCCCTAATAATTCCATTCAAATGTTCTATTCAAGGAATCAGTATCACTGCACATGGAAATTTCCCATATCTGCTCCACTCATGTTACAGCTCATGCCAAAGTGCAGTGGACAATTTTGTTGACATGGTTGACTAGCGTGCAGTCCTAACGTAGGCTGACAGGTGATGATTCCAAATGACTTTTATTGAATAGAGTGCATTGTCATTTCCTTACTCCAGGTTCCTCTAATAGAGTGCATTGTCATTTCCTTACTACGGGTTCCTCTAATAGAGTACATTGTTATTTCCTTACTACGGGTTCCTCTAATAGAGTACATTGTTATTTCCTTACTCCGGGTTCCTCTAATAGAGTACATTGTTATTTCCTTACTACGGGTTCCTCTAATAGAGTACATTGTTATTTCCTTACTACGGGTTCCTCTAATAGAGTACATTGTTATTTCCTTACTACGGGTTCCTCTAATAGAGTACATTGTTATTTCCTTACTCCGGGTTCCTCTAATAGAGTACATTGTTATTTCCTTACTACGGGTTCCTCTAATAGAGTACATTGTTATTTCCTTACTACGGGTTCCTCTAATAGAGTACATTGTTATTTCCTTACTACGGGTTCCTCTAATAGAGTACATTATTATTTCCTTACTCCGGGTTCCTCTAATAGAGTACATTGTTATTTCCTTACTCCAGGTACCTCTAAAACACACAAATAAAACAAACAAATCAATCAAAACAGTTTAAGCGACAGTGCTAGTCTCTGCAAAATCAGAGCAACCAGTGCAGCCATTTTGATTTTGCATTGTCGGTCAGCAGTCACTAGCAAGTTTGAGCTCCAGTGCAAGCTGTGAGGGGCAACAATTTCAAATGACATCACCAAAAAGAGAGTGTCCACAGTCACTTTCAACTTCAACTCACTCAAAGAAAAAAAATATAGAAACCAGTCAAAACAATAACTGTTTTGGTGTCGACACTCTCGAAAGGGGCAATGACCACCATCGTTCCCGGAAGTCAATTCAATTTTGTTGCAAAAAAAATTAGTTAACAATTAAATCAATGTCGAACTTGGTAGCAAGTGGGACACTAAATATTAAAAGTATTGGTTAATCACAACAGTCTAATATGATAGCAACTCCTTACAAGTGTGAACCCACTGTTGACCCAGACAGGGTTCAAATTTCAGATGTGACAACATGGCTTTGGGGTCGAGCCAGCATCTAAGCATCAATCAATCAAAGCTGCTCAGGTCTCTCTTTGAAGTCTAGGCCACAGACAACATCTCTCCATCCATCCCTATTCTTGGACATTTTCTCAATTTCTTTCCAGTCTAGGCCATTATCCGTGAGGGTTTCCATGGCTTTTCTTCTCCATGTGTTCCTGAGTCTTCCCTGCCCTGGTTTTTCTTTAGCCTCTAAAAATGGGTACCAGTGCTTCTTTCTTGGAAAGTAGGGAGATCTTGGCTTAATACCAACCACATTACCCATAAATCATTGAAGAATATGGGCACCAACACAATTTTCAGGAACCCTTGCTTTGTTATTTAGCAATAATGAAAGTTTATCTTCTACAGCAACAATAATTAGTAACAGACCTTCCATCATCAGCAGTCCCTGATGACATTTAGCAATAATGAAAGTTTTTCTTCTACAGCAACAATAATTAGTAACAGACCTTCCACCATCACCAGTCACTGATGACATTTAGCAATAATGAAAGTTCATCTTCTACAGCAACAATAATTAGTAACAGACCTTCCACCATCAGCAGTCACTGATGACCTGAGGAAGTCAGCTTGTGAAGGTGACACAAGGTCAAGCTTGACATTGGCTGGCCCTGCCGTCTGTCCCAGGCTCACTACCTGTGATGAAGATGTACATTTTGCTGTAAGAACTCTCAATTACATCCATCAAATCTTAACAGAAACAAACGATACAGGCAGTATAAAAATCATAAATCTATAATTAACAACAAATGACATCAAATCTTCAAGAATAAGGTAAAGTATATATCATAAAAAAGGACAAGAGATAGGATTCGATCCCAACCAACGGCTTCCGGTTCACCCAGCCTTTAATGGGTACCGGATTTTTTTCTGGGAAAGTAAAGTGGCACGGACGTAATACTGACCACATTACCCAAAAATCTTGTGCCGAAGGTCTGTAAAATTTATGGTCACTAACACTATATTCCCTATACGCCACTTGGCATGACGGGGGTACTTTTTTTTTTTTTAACTTTTATATACCATAAATGTGGGAGTCAAAAAAAGAGTTCATTGGTTGATGTACTGGCAGATTAAGGACAGAAAGATTCTTCTTAGTTCTTATAGGGAACTTTTTTATTAACATTTTATTCTCCTTGACTTTTAATTTCTCTTTCTAGTTCGATTTTGTAATTATTTATTTTTATTTAAAATAAATATTTGTACGTGTTATATGTTTGTTCCTGTTGAAGGCCTTTGCGTCGAAACGTCGTTCTGATCTGTGGTGTCCACTTGTTAGGTGAAGATTTAACAACACCCTTTTTTTCTATTTTTATTTTTGTTCATTTCTCCTCCAGATTAAGTACAAGAAGTCAACTTTGATACAGAATATGGAGGTTTAGATGGCCAATGCTTCTCTTTGCTATTACCTCCCTCAATTCTTTGAATGAGATCTCCATTCTTTATTATGTAGGCTCAATGGGTCTCTTTATTGTCAGGACAGCACATTGACAACATTTTAAAACAATCAAAATAATTTTACAGCACATTGACATAATTTTAAAACAATTAAAATAATATTACAGCACACTGACATAACTTTAAAACAATTAAAATAATTTTACAGCACATTGACATAATTTTAAAACAATCAAATTAATATTACAGCACATCACAAAGCTTTACAGTACTGTTTTACAATGAATTTTAAAAGTGTTTGATAGAAATGTTAATGGCTGATTATTTGGTTAATTCATTCATTCATTTTCCTCTTGGGTCGAAGACAGCACATAGGATAAAAGTCATAGTTCTCCACAAATGATGATCTTCTGCTAGTTCTAGAAGTTCTTGGTTTATTTTTTCTTAGTCCCATGGTTGAGCCATCCCTAGTAATTGTTCTGTGTAGCATTTTCATAGTCTACTTTGTTTTCTTTACCAGATGGTTTCCACATGAATTTATCTATCTATCTATTGACCTTTCGAGCCGTAGCCCAAGATACACCTTCTCCTATCTGAATTTTTGTTCTAGCAGCTTTCTTTTAAAGATATTTTATCAAATCTCGCCATCTGTCTCTGTTCTGTGCAAGCAGCTCTATGTCATTGAGGGAGCCGAATCCTGCTGCTCTTGCCTCTCTCATCGATGTTCTTCTCAGTGTCTCCCTGGAACATTGATGAGAGAGGCAAGAGCAGCATTTCCACATGAATGCCTGAAGTCTTATTCAGTTAATGGACACTGTTTCAGTGATGACACAACATGTCAAATGGCTCCTGCAACAATAACTGAAAAAAGACCTAGCATAAATTGCTGTCTCTAGAGTACTGTCAAGACGACTGTGTTGACCATTAGTACTAATCACCTATTTGTATCAAAGTATGCAAGGACAAACACAACTAATTATTATCTTGTGTAGATAATTAAGCAACAATGGTTTGGGCGGACATCATCAAAGTCCTCCGAGATGTGGGAAGGACACAGGACTTCGACAACCATGAGTCCACGTCACTCATTCGGATGAAAGAGATGGGAGTTAAGATGTGCACAGCCAGAAACAAGAAACTTAATGGGTGTATAAGAAGACTTATCAACCATCACAGAACTGGAGTCACCAGTCTCTAGACACTGCAAGACTTGCTGAACACCTATGGACATGTTCGGAGTGCAATAATGATGACCCGCAAATAACTTATTAACTCAAGCAACAATATACTTGCTATAGTGAGCTAACATGCAATCTTACTTCACAAATTCATCTTTCTAAGACATAAGTGACTATGTGATATATCCTTGTAGTTTATATTACTCCTCAAATATGTCAATTAAGCAAAATTTGATTGAAGATCATATCTAGCTGAAACAGCTAATTCTCAGTTCCCTCCCTTTCATGAAAATGATATTCTCAAATAGCAGTAGCCAAAACAATTTCATCGTAGTGATGTCACAAAAGATGCATGGATAATGTTACTGTGACCCTATCTAAGCTTTAGAAACTTCAATACATATTTTTAACCTTAGATTACGATGTCAATCTGGGTCTGATGTGTTTACGATACTGTAGTAAAAATTACTACCATTTAATTGTAACATTAGGTGCTCTAAGAATAGTGTTTTCTTTTAACTGTTCAGCACACTAGCTGTGTGTTTACACTAGGACAGACACAGATTTCCTGTCTCAGGTTGATTTAAGACCTGAATTTCACCTCAGGGGTAGGACGTGTTACAATGTCTATCAGTAGGGATGCCATAAATCTATCAGTATATTCAGCTGCCACATAGCCTTATTCTCTGCATTTCCCCAGTTACAAAGTTTTGATTCTGCCAACTGCCAAAGAAATTTCCCTGGTTACAGTGAAAAAAAAATTGGAAAATAAACCAATTTCTTGAAAATTTGCAAATTTTTTGCACATATTACATATATATATATATATATATATAAAATCGTATCTCACAAAATCGAGCGGGGGGAAAAATCCAACAATAATGGAAACAAACCAAACACTCAGAGGTCACCAGCCAAAAGTGGTAATTAGGGAGGTACATGGGGGGAATGAAAACAAATCAATGAACTTTGACACAGCCTTACCAGACCAAAAACAGAAAACCCAGTAAATTTAAAGTTGATATCTTCTCCTTTGCTGCAAGGATCATTTTCACCATCCACCTTTAGTTCCACACTCACAGGCTCTGTCAACAGAAATATATTCATGAACTGTTCAGCCTCAATCTCTGAGCTAATTCTTGGTGTATTAACATTAGCTTGGCTTGGTTTTTGTTTCTGACACAATAAGAGATCTTGACCCAGTCAGTGTTTGCAACGAGATAGCTTAAAAGATAACTTTGAATTAAAATTGTTATTTAACTACAAATTTAGGTTGTTAGTCATGTCAGTAATTAGGCCTGTTTTTTTTTTAAATTGTGTATATATTATTACAAATAATTTAAATTACTTAGGTATTGAATTAAAAGTGCTAACTGTAAACATCACATGCGATTACGTACCGAAATTATTGATGTAAAAAGTTGCTAACTGTAAACATCACATCCAATTAAGTAATGAAATTATTGATGTGAAAAGTTGCTAACTGTAAACATCACATCCAATTAAGTAATAAAATTATTGATGTAAAAAGTTGCTAACTGTAAACTTTCACATCCAATTAAGTAATAAAATTATTGATGTAAAAAGTTGCTAACTGTAAACATCACATCCAATTATTGATGTGATAAAATGACTTACCAAACCTCCAACCTTTAGGTGGCTCAGCCTTCAAGATGTAATCTCCTTTATCATACATGGGTATAAGGTAGTAGCCAGTGTTGGGAGCACAATCTGTCTGGTACTTGATGCTTCCATGAGGTGTATATAACTTCACCTGGTTCGGGTTAACATTTGAATGAAAGAAACAGAGTTGATTGCCTTATCATGAATTATTTGTGGGTGTTTTACTAAGAAATCTGATTTCAATATTGTTTCTGTCAGTTTTACCTTCCCATTTTGGGGAGCATAAGCACCTGTGACCTGCATCGCAATAGCAGGGTTGACGCACCATTAGCTGACCAAGACCTAGCAGTTCTACCTCCCCGTGGTCTCCCCTGGTAACAGTCTGCGTAAAAACAGGCTGGCTAACAGGAGCTAGGATCGCCATGTTCCCTGTGGTGGTGGCTGTTACTGATATAGAAGATGCAGTATTGCAGTACCTCTGGGGTGGACTAGTAGTTTCCCAGCATAGCCTGGGACAGACAAACTTCAACTTCTCCAGTAAGAGCCAGGAATGTCAAGAAAGCCATTACGACCCGCCACATCAATGAGTCACAGGACACCCTGCCCATATCAACTCGTGGCATTACATCAACAATAAACAACCTTCCCATGTATGAAGGCTTGTATTTTCATTATAATCTTACTCTTTGGGCTATCTTGTCAAGAAAACAATCTGATGGATTTGCTGATGCTGGTATAGTTTGTTGGAACATGTTCTTTTATATATTTCTCTCTCTCTGTGCGATCAGGACTCAATCAGAGTAGGATTCCAGACTCTCACATGAAGTCAGCTGTCAGGTTAAGTGTGTTGATCACCCCCACAGACAGAACATCACAATTAGAGTCTGCCAGATCCACTCTGGCTGAGCACCCGTTAAAACGTTGCACTGTGTTCTGCGCCAGTGCATCCGATTTCAGCCAGCATTTTATTCAGGTTTGCATTCCTTAGCCTTTGATTGTCCCCAATCTTCCTGCAAGGCAGCAGATGATCTTTTCTGTAGGGGGATTCTGCCCTTAGATGGTCAGCCCTCCCAGGTTTACGAGCACCATCTGCCCGAGATAACTTTTATATGAAAAGGTACAAGTCAGAGAAGGAAGCAAAAGTTCACAATAGTGTCTGATATTGTTAACAAAGTGTTCATTACTTACAAGTGGAAGCATGTCGCAACCTCTCACCAAACTCCAGAGAAGCATCAGAAGGAAAACACTAGAAAACCTGAGTTACATTCCTTTCCTCCTCCCCAACCTTACCAAGCATCAAGTACCTCCCCAACCTTACCAAGCATCAAGTACCTCCCCAACCTTACCAAGCATCAAGTACCTTCCCAACCTTACCAAGCATCAAGTACCTCCCCGACCTTACCAAGCATCAAGTACCTCCCCAACCTTACCAAGCATCAAGTACCTCCCCAACCTTACCAAGCATCAAGTACCTTCCCAACCTTACCAAGCATCAAGTACCTTCCCAACCTTACCAACCATCAAGTACCTCCCCAACCTTACCAAGCATCAAGTACCTTCCCAACCATCAAGTACCTTCCCAACCTTACCAAGCATCAAGTACCTCCCCAACCTTACCAAGCATCAAGTACCTCCCCAACCTTACCAAGCATCAAGTACCTCCCCAACCTTACCAAGCATCAAGTACCTCCCCAACCTTACCAAGCATCAAGTACCTCCCCAACCATCAAGTACCTCCCCAACCTTACCAAGCATCAAGTACTTCCCCAACCTTACCAAGCATCAAGTACCTCCCCAACCTTACCAAGCATCAAGTACCTCCCCAACCTTACCAAGCATCAAGTACCTCCCCAACCTTACCAAGCATTAAGTACCTCCCCAACCTTACCAAGCATCAAGTGCCTCACCAAGCATCAAGTGCCTCCCCAACCATCAAGTACCTCCCCAACCTTACCAAGCATCAAGTGCCTCCCCAACCATCAAGTACCTCCCCAACCTTACCAAGCATCAAGTACCTCCCCAACCTTACCAAGCATCAAGTACCTCCCCAACCTTACCAAGCATCAAGTACCTCCCCAACCTTACCAAGCATCAAGTACCTTACCAAGCATCAAGTACCTCCCCAACCTTACCAAGCATCAAGTACCTCCCCAACCTTACCAAGCATCATGTACCTCCCCAACCTTACCAAGCATCAAGTACCTCCCCAACCTTACCAAGCATCAAGTGCCTCCCCAACCATCAAGTACCTCCCCAACCTTACCAAGCATCAAGTACCTCCCCAACCTTACCAAGCATCAAGTACCTCCCCAACCTTACCAAGCATCAAGTACCTCCCCAACCTTACCAAGCATCAAGTACCTCCCCAACCTTACCAAGCATCAAGTAACTCCCCAACCTTACCAAGCATCAAGTACCTCCCCAACCTTACCACGCATCAAGTAACTTAAAGTTTGAAACTAACGATTAATAGGAATATTTCTCGCAACATTTTCTCTAATTGCAATGTTCTGTACAGTTTTATATTCCTGCTACTGGCAACATTTTTCATTAAACATCAGTTTATGACATCCCTATATGATCCTGAAACATCTAAACTAGTGGAAAGAAGCAATGAAATCTTTTAAGAACAAGGAAATTAAGCAGCAAAGTCATGGGACCAGTAACAATGTCACAAAGAATAAAATTCTAGAAAACTCACAACCTGAAATGACTCATCTATTTATAGATGCAGATTTCCTGTAGTGGTAACTGTTGTCAGTGTTGTGACAGTCCAATTTGCTGCTAATGAGGAAAAGTATGAGCCTCTTACTTACATAACTGCTGAAATTATCACTTTTATTATGTTTGTTTGTATACACCAGCCTTTTATCTTTAGCAAAGCCCCAAAGTGAGTGTTTTGTGTGAATATATTGTTTGTTTATGCTTAGCAAAGCAGTAACGGAATGTGTTTTACTTGAATATCACTTTCTTTCCCCCATTTTTTCACACTGGCAGCCAAGCCAAGTACTCAAGTGTCCCTCGCCATGTAGGCAGATAGTCTCCAACTTCAGAGGTACTCTAATTTTTTGCCACCAAAAGCTTAGACATATTGATTAAATATTTTTCTTATAAATTTTGTCCTACAGCTGCCATTTTTGGCATATTTTTTTCCGATTTCCAATGTTCTTTAAGTATGTACTTGACACCTGTTTCTGCTTTCTATTATTTGAGAGGGCTAGACATTGAATTGGATCACATTATCCAGAGACCAGGGGACCTTTATTAATTTTTTGGGTAACGGTCGAATTTAGACTAATTTAGTGTCCCAAATTTCTGCTCGGAGTAAAGTCCCCATGCACTTTTTGGTCGATCTGGAGGAATCTGTCATTAGACTATAGATATAGAAGACCCTGGTTTAGGAATAACCTACAACTAACCCTAACCTAAACCTAACCCTTGTTAACAAAAAAATTATTTAAATGCACAAAATCTAGCAACAGTTGAGTTGATAATTAAGTGTGTCCGCTCAGTTTGGGGATATCACTCGTTTAACAGAAATAACTTGGGACACTAGACTAAACTCGATCTTAATCTTAATCTTTCCTTTAGCTTTTTACAATTTTTATGGCACGGTAACACTAACAGTGATTCTTCTAGTCTAAGTCTATAACTTACTATAGTCTCATAGTATAGCTCAGTAAGTATTATTACTTAGATCTCTAAGAACTAGACATAGTAGACACTGCAACTGCCACTCTAGTAACATACGCATTATCAGTACGTACTGACCACTAACTTTACTAACTATAAATAATAACTAAACTTTACTAAGGAGTACGGTGAGTCGGGCCCAGTGAGTACCGCAGAATGAGAACTGACAAAGACAAGAGACTACTTCACTACTTCTATCTATCTATCTATTGTCCTTTCGAGCCAAAGACGGCACATAGGGCAGAACCACAATCTCAAAAACAGAAACCTTGCAGTTGCATGCCAAAGTGGCACATATTGCAGAGATCACTGCTCTAAAATCTATGGCGTGGTTTCCATAACAATACTTTTTACAATGACAGCTTGTCAAGCCATCGATCAACCTCCTTAGTCGCCTCTTACGACATGCCTGGAAGGTCACAGCGTTACTATTCTTTACCTCCCTCATAATGGGGCCCGGTAACACACGGGAAACTTCACTACTTAGACTTAAGTTAATAATAGAAAGACTGTTCAACCGGCCAACGGCCAGGAAGGATTACCTCAACTAAAGAATAATTTATGTCCACGTCTGATTTCACAAATCCTCCACATCCAAGGACTCCGTCTGCTGCTCCATGAGAAAACAGGGCCAAAAGAATAAAAATCGTACACGAAGAAACAACGTTAGATCTAAAGGACAACATGATGTCGACTTAGTGGAGGAAACCATAACCGGATGTCGTCATCACAGGGGGCGGTCATGTGTCGCGTTTATATCCTTTACAAAATATCCACCACTTCAGAATAACATTGTTCAAAGCTAAATGTCCATTATAGGGAGAATTCTCCGATTTTTATGTGCAAACCGATCCAGCAGAATTAGAAATTTGCTTGGTTCGTTAAGTTGAAAAGTTCAAACAGCTGGAAAAACACCGGCCCCCTCATTAAACTCACATAGGTTGTAACTTACTGCGGAATGTTGTGTTGGGGTTCTGCCTGCTTAAGCGTTCCACTTCTAAGTTTTATTGTACAAGTTAAATATGTCATACTTCATAATAGACATCTTTTACCATTTAGTTGAAGCGCTGAAATAGACAGGTCTCTTGGTACCTCATCCAAATGTTCATCGGCTTAAACTTTAATAAACTTACTTTCTAATGAACGTTATGTTATGTTATGTTATGTTATGTTATGTTATGTTATGCTATGCTATGCTATGCTATGTTATGTTATGTTATGTTATGTTATGTCATGTTAGTATTAACACCACCGCACTCACGACACATTTATAAGTATCACGATCTTCTCCTCAAAATATTCATCAGCACATAGTGCCATATCGATGTTGGTTAACAATTTCTCTCATTTGTCCAGAATTCTACTTTTTTCTGGCACTGCTAATCTTCACCCCAGTTCACACATCCTAATGTGTGATGTAATTTTGTTTCTTTCAAATTCCTTCATTCTGTCCATCTTTAACAGGTTGATATATATCATATCTATAGACTGTCCATCTTTAACAGGTTGATATATATCATATCTATAGACTGTCCATCTTTAACAGGTTGATATATATCATATCTATAGACTGTCCATCTTTAACAGGTTGATATATATCATATCTACAGACTGTCCATCTTTAACAGGTTGATATATATCATATCTATAGACTGTCCATCTTTAACAGGTTGATATATATCATATCTATAGACTGTCCGTCTTTAACAGGTTAATATATATCATATCTATAGACTGCCCATCTTTAACAGGTTAATATATATGATATCTATAGACTGTCCATCTTTAACAGGTTGATATATATCATATCTATAGACTGCCCATCTTTAACAGGTTGATATATATCATATCTATAGACTGCCCGTCTTTAACAGGTTAATATATATCATATCTATAGACTGCCCATCTTTAACAGGTTGATATATATCATATCTATAGACTGTCCGTCTTTAACAGGTTAATATATATCATATCTATAGACTGTCCGTCTTTAACAGGTTGATATATATCATATCTATAGACTGTCCATCAATAATCGTCCAAGCAATCAATCTGTCTGTCTTTCGTTTCCCTTAATACCAGAGTGATCTAGTGCGAACAAGAATGTAATGCTAAGTATAGATCTTTGACCCCTATAATGGCTCCAGCCATTGCCTGCTAATGGAGCCTTTCTGAACTTTGTGGATCGCTTTGAGTCCTATTGCTGAAGAATGTCTTCGCACGAATCTGACGACTGATTCCGCCAAAACTGAAGTGACATGTCCGGCAGCTGAATGAGGAAGACATATTTATGTCGTAAGATTTGCCTATTCTTTCTTGCCAATTGTATCTTATAACTTTGGCTTGTTATCTTTATTAAAAGGCTGTGTACATTTCTTTGAGACTTATCCGTATTTATTCTTCAGTGACGTCATCTTCTATTAGATTGTCCTATTCTTGTACACTAACAATCTCCCAGGTGTTCCATCCAAACATCATTTTATTTTTCTACCCACAGATTGCTTCCGGTCTGTATGCTCCCGTCTATATGGAAATGTGGTTGTTGCACTTTCTTCTAACGTATACCAACAACACAATCTTCAGCTCCTGTTACTATAAAATGTGGAGGTCTTCAACCATGCATAACGTCTAGGTTGGTTAGTGCATCCTGCCGTTAGATGTCCAATATACTGCAAGCTCAACACACGTGGAAATTGTTTACTCGCTTTCTCTCTCTCCCTCCCTCATCTAATATCTCTGTGTGTATATGAGACAAATATATATATATATATATATATATATATATATATATATATATATATATATATATATATATATATATATATATATATATCAGCTAATGATTGATCCAGCAATCCAGGACGGGTGATTTGTTATACTGAGAAGCAAAATCTCCATGTTTTGTAGTTTCTCTGAGCAATATATTTAACTCTGAGAAAGTTCACCTACATCAGTTCTACGGTCACAACCATCGTCTCTTTTGAAGAAGAAATAAATTTCCGAATCCAAAAAGTAGCTTCAATATTTTGTAAACTTAAATATGGGCCAACACCAAACTGACAATCATGACTTGGATTCAAATTTGTCAAAGTTGTGTGCTTAGTACACTTCTATACGGATCAGAAACTTGGACTTCCTATGCAGGGCAGGAGAAAAGGTTAAACAGCTTTCATGTGCGTTGTCTTCGAAAGATTATGAACATCAAATGGCAGGACAAAGTAACTAACTCTAATGTCTTACAACGAGCCAAAACTCCAATCCATCATGGCAACACTTAGGAGTCGTAGACTAAGGTGGCTGGGTCATGTAAGAAGAGTGTATTCTACATAAATTTGTATTCCCAAAAAAAAAATTTGTATGTCGAACTTGGGCAACGGATAGAGACCAAAGGACAGAGCAGTGCTGAGATATAACGGATGTTGGCAGGGCTTCCTTGAGGGAGTTTGCTATCAGTGAAAGAAACTTGAAGGATGTGACTGCAGATCGTTTAACACGGAGAACCCTGAAAAAATGGCACAGCAACTGTCGAGGCAGTGCTGATATACAATTTATAGGACAAAAGGTGCAGGAGAGGAGACGAGGCCAGGCACCACGAATATACTTTATTCATTCTATGGACAAACCTGTCTATCCAAAATTGGAGGATTCAGCCACGAGAGAAGCTGTTCAGCAAAAACAGCATCCAGCATCAGACATTAATATTTTACCAAATTACTGACTTATCATGATTACTTGCTTCCAAATGTTTGTGATTAACGCCAAAGGCCATATCTTTCGTGGTCGGCCTTGGGGTCTGGTATATATACATATATATGTGTGTGTGTGTGTGTGTGTGTGTGTGTGTGTGTGTGTGTGTTCTCGCAAAGTATATTGAAGGCTCATTGTGTTGTGGTTTGATTTTTCTGGCTTATCACGTGACCAAACCATTGTATCTGTTGTTTCTTTATGTACTCTATGGCAGGGGTTTTTCCTAGCTTTTTTCTCCGTTCTTAATTTCTGATTATGTTTCTCAGACTGTTTCCTGTCATTCGTCTGTCACATTTCATCTCAACAGAGGTTACTTATCTTATCGTTCTTTCATCTAGCGTGCAGGGCTGCCTTTGGTAGCACAACGTTGGGATAGAGATTGTATTGTAGAGTGCCCGTTTTGCCGCTAGAGTATATTATGTATAGCCATATAATAGTCATTTATATATATATATATATATATATATATATATATATATATATATATATATATATATATATATATGTATATATATATATATATATATATATATATATATATAATTACGGACCTGCTAAATCGATAAGTAAGTAATGTAAATCGATAGTAGGGTAATGGCTTAAACTCAGCTGGGGAGGGGAATGAGGGGGAGTGAGCCTCAGTGTCCCCCCCTCCCCTTTCCAAGGACCTCACTTAACGTATGCGACTGCCAAATGAGCTTCCAGTAAAAACATCGAGGATGTATTGAAGGACCATCGCTACAAAACAACTAGCAGACAAAACGACCGATCAATCCGCAATTCAAATATGAACGTAGCTTTCATAGGCCAAAAAAAGCATTCGACCGAGTAAACAGAGAACGATTATGGAAGATAACTAACAACCTATGGGGTACGCCAACATCTAAACAACCTATGTAAAAATCTCTACATTAACAGCAGCTGCACAGTCAGAACAGCAGCTGGCGTCACATACGACTTCGAAGGTAGGCCAGGAATAAGAAAATGGTCGTACTATCTCCATAGTATTGCTTATTACTTACATGAGCTACATATGCAAAGCTAGCTAACCCAAATGGAACAGAATGTTAAAATAAACGACCTACAAGAATACATCGTGTAACAATAATTAACTTTAATCTTCTCCTCCCCTCCCCCCCCCCTTCTGCCATCCGGTGGATACCCTTCTTCTCCGTCCTCCTGTAGAAGGGCGTTATGTGTGTGTTAACAAAATAAGTGAAATCTCCTCATGCAACTCTCCTCATGTCAACTCTCCTTATGTCAACACTCTTCATGTCAACTTTCCTCATATCAACTCTCCTCATGTCAACTCTTCTCATGTCAACTCTCCTCATGCCAACTTTCAACAACATCAAACAAAAAAATCTGGCTACCTCCTCATTCCCTATAATATCCGGATGTCCTGGCACAAAAATCAAGCAGATCGTGATCAGCTTTGAGACTTTCACCCTCTCAGAGACTGTAACTAAACGTGTCGAGTTCGGCTCATCTCGATCTTCCTGTGCATGTGAGTCACTGAGAAAGCATATCGTTGGAGACGTTTCAGAGACTGTAACTAAACGTGTCGAGTTCGGCTCATCTCGATCTTCCTGTGCATGTGAGTCACTGAGAAAGCATATCGTTGGAGACGTCTCAGAGACTGTAACTAAACTTGTCGAGTTCGGCTCATCTCGATCTTCCTGTGCATGTGAGTCACTGAGAAAGCATATCGTTGGAGACGTCTCAGAGACTGTAACTAAACTTGTCGAGTTCGGCTCATCTCGATCTTCCTGTGCATGTGAGTCACTGAGAAAGCATATCGTTGGAGACGTCTCAGAGACTGTAACTAAACTTGTCGAGTTCGGCTCATCTCGATCTTCCTGTGCATGTGAGTCACTGAGAAAGCATACCGTTTCACCTTCTCAGAGACTGTAACTAAACGTGTCGAGTTCGGCGCATCTCAATCTTCCTGTGCATGTGAGTCACTGAGAAAGCATACCAGTTGGAGACGTCTCAGAGACTGTAACTAAACTTGTCGAGTTCGGCTCATCTCGATCTTCCCCTCCATTGATTCTCATCCACAAACTACTTCGTATTTCCACTGGTAGTTTCTACAAACTTGCAAACAGCAAAAAAGAAAATCGATTCATTCGATTCAAACAAAATGCAACAGAAAAATCCTTAAGATACCTTGGATAATGAAAAAGAGCAATGAAGAAATATAACAAGTTTTATACATTAAAAAAACAACGGGTTTATAGACACCATTCTACAGAGGAAATTAAAATGCTATGGCCACCTAAAAAGACACAGCGGGCTCGAAAGATCAATTAGGGCCACGGAAGGGGCCCGTGGGGGGGGGAGGCATGAAAAGGCATTAAGAAAATTAAAATGTAGAAAATCCCCAGGCCCCGACTAGGTACACAATGAGATGATAAAGCATCTCGGCAAGTCAGGGAAAGAAACATTACTCAGACTGATCAACAAGTCAGAGAAAGAAACATTACTCAGACTGATCAACAAGTCATGGAAAGGAAGCAAAATTCCCAAGACATGGAGAAATGCCTATATAGTGTCATTGCTCAAAAAGAACAAGCCCCCCCCCCCCCCAGATGGCCCCAGAAGCTATCGTCCCCTATCCTTAACATCATGCATAGGTAAAATAGCTGAGAGTATGGTCAATAGCAGACTATACTGGTATCTGGAAACCTCTAATACTCTGTGCTACGAACAAGCTGGTTTCAGGGCAGGCAATAACACAGAAGACCAAATCCTCAGGTTAATACAACAGGTCCAAGATGGATTTCAGAAGAGATAACATACTCTAGCCATCCTAGTGGACCTGCAGCAGACTTATATTGAAGATGAGAGATGCTGGGATACGTGGGAAACTGTACAAATGGGTCAAATATATCCTAGTTGACAGAACAATACAAACTAAATTAAATGAATCCTTATCAGACAAAGAGGTGCTAGAAGAAGGATTACCACAGGGATCACCACTCAGTTGTACCCTTGTTTTGATATATATCAATGATCTGACCAAAGTCCTGATAAATGAAAAAGCTCTCTATGCGGATGATCTGGTCATGTGGAGTACAAACGAAAATATTAGAACAGCTGAAGCACAACTAAATAAAGACCTGAGGCACCTAGAAGAATACTGTAATACCTGGAAAATAAAAATAAATGTACAGAAAACAGTATATACAGTATTTACTAGAAGTAACATAATAGCTAAGACAAACATCAAACTCAATCTCCAACACAATAGTCTTCAAAAAGAGGAACACCCTACATATTTAGGAATACAACTAGACCGATAACTGAACCTGAAGAAACACGTAGAGAATCTCACTAAGAAAGCAACACAAAGACTTCAACTAATGAAAAGGCTTTCCAGTACCTTATGGGGAGCAGACAAAGAAACACTTAGAAATCTCTATCTGGGATATGTTCGCACTGTTTTGGACCATGGTAGCTCGCTCCTAGTGACATGCAGCAAAACAACTAACATGTCACTGGACAAGATACAAAATAATGCATTACGACTCATCAGTGGTGCAATGAGGTCCACTCCAGTTGCAGCCTGCGAAATCCACTGCAATGTGGAACCTTTAGAGTTGAGGAGAAACAAAGCCGCTATGGTTCTCTATGAAAGACAAAAAAGAATGGAGAAGGACCACCCAAACAGAAATTTAGTAGATACATGGACTCTAAAACAAAGAATTAAGCAGATGTCAGTATTACAACATGTTAGAAATATACAAGAGAAATTCCATCTACCTGAAAAACGACTACAAACATCAAGAGTCATCAAAGAAATGCCACCAAGTACGAATTATAAAAAACCTGAAATAAATGTAGAGATATGTAACAGAACAGGTAAAAAAGCAGACCCAGTATCAGTAACACTAGCAGCAAGGAAAACAATAGATACTTATCCAGATGACTGGATACATATATACACAGATGGTGCAGCCACTAACGCTACTTCAAAAGCTGGATATGGAATATTAATACATTATCCAGATGGAACAGCAGAAGAAATGCGTGGCCCTTGTGGTGAAGTCTGTAACAATTATGAAGCAGAAATAACAGCTATAGAAACATAAATTTATCATTTTAATACGATTTTCGATACCACACCATAGGAAAATGTTTAGAAAAAACAGGGAGAGAGCTTTTTCAATATATGGCAAGACCAAATCCACAAGACAACATCAACAACCTAACAAGAAGAGACCAACCCACCATCTTCAGACTGAGAACAGGACATGTTATGCTAAATAACCACATTAATAGAATACAACAAAACCATACCCCAGCATGTCCACTCTGTAATCACCCACAAGAAACTGTAGAACATCACCTGTTTCAATGTCCAGAGCTCACTGACATCAGAACAACACTATTTCCCCAAAGACCCTCCAAATGGAATACTCTGTACGGAACCACAGCAGAACTGAAAATACCTGCAGATACTACTACATGACATTGGTCCGAAGAGCATCAGCTCAAAGGTTGCTGGATCCATAACAACAACAATCTATATTACTGCCCAAATATATGTAAGATTGTACGTCTAGTAGAGGTATTTCTCCTAACTTTATTTGGTTATTGGCAACTGCTTTATAGTCTACACCAAGGCTTTTGATAGAATACACCATAAACAACTTATAGACTGCCTAAAATATATACATCTAGATGACACAGACATACGAATAATATGTAATTTATAGTGGGTGCAAACAGCAATAATAAAATATAACAAAGGGAAATATACATCCATTGATATAAAAAGAGGAGTAAGACAGGGATGCATCCTATCACCAAGCTTGTTCAATCTATACACTGAGCAAATCTTTAAAAACATCTCAGAGATGCCAGGCCTAAACATTAATGGGAAGATAATCAATAACCTAAGATATGCTGATGATACTGTACTACTATTAATAATTATTTAATGAAATAAACATGACAAGCAAAAAATATGGATTAGATATGAATATCAGAAAGACTAAAACTATGATCATAAACAAAGATAATCCTACAAGTGAATAGCGAAGTTGAAGTAATAGGCGTAGAGATAGTTCATAGCTACAACTACCTTGGACATACTGTAACCAGTGATAGAAAATGTAAAACTGAAATAAATAAAAGAATAGGAATGGCAAAAATTTATTTTAGTGCTATGTAAAATATACTAACATTAAAACAAATAACACCAGGGCTAAAACTAAGAATAGCAAAACGTTATATTTTCTCAACATTCCTGTATGGTGCAGAAACATGGACATTAGACAGGAAAACAACAGAAAATTGAAGTCTTTGAAATGTGGATTTATATAAGAATATGTAGAATTGAATGGAAAGAAAACAAACGATGAAGTTTTAAAACAACTGAAAATGAAAAGAGAACTACTAAACACAATCAGAACAAGACAAATTATATTTTTGGGGCATGTTAAAAGACACAGCAGCCTACTAAAAGTAATATTGGAAGGGAAAATACAAGGTAAAGGAAGCAGAGGCAGATAAAGACTGACATGGACGAATGACAACAAAAGAGGGACAAGTAAGCCTATGACAACCTGCACCATCAAAGCAAGAGATAGAGGCAGACCAAGACTAACATGGACGAGTAACATCAAAAGAGGGACAAGTCAGCCTATGACAACCTACATCATCACAGTTGTTGTTGACGGATTGCCACGAGTTGATGCGGACGACGGTGCCCTTTAACTCATTGATGTGGCAGGTCGTAATGGTTTTGTTGACATTCCCGGCTCTTACTGGAGAGGTTGGATTTCGTCTCTCCCAGGCTATGCTGGGACACTACTAGTCCAGCCCAGAGGTACTGCAATATTGGGTCCTCTATATCAGTAACAGCCACCACTACAGGGAACACGGCGATCCTAGCTTCTGTTAGCCAGTCTGTTTTGACGCCGACTGTTACCGGGTGCGCCGACCCTGCTATTGCGCCCGCAGATCGCAGGTGCTTTTCCTCCCCCCACGCCATCAAAGCAAGAGATAGAGGCAGACCAAGACTAACATGGACGAGTAATATCAAAAGAGGGACAAGTCAGCCTATGACAACCTACACCGCCAAAGCAAGAGATAGAGGCAGACCAAGACTAACATGGACGAGTAATATCAAAAGAGGGACAAGTCAGCCTATGACAACCTACACCGCCAAAGCAAGAGATAGAGGCAGACCAAGACTAACATGGACGAGTAATATTAAAAGTGAGACAAGTTAACCTATGACAATCTGCACCATCAAAGCAAGAGACAGAGCAAGACTAACATGGACGAGTAGCGTAAAAAGATGAGCAAGTCAGCCTATGACAACCTGCACCATCAAAGTAGGAGACAGAATGGAATGGCGCTCCATGGCAGCCAACCTTGGATGTAGAGACGGCACTCAATGAATGAAGAAAATTCTAGAACCCTCAGAATACCAGTTTGGCTTTAAACAATTTAAAATTCATAAATTGCAATAACTTTATTTCTTTTTTTAAATTAAAACATATTTATTTCTATTTAATTTTAGGCCACACATTTGTTATATCCGTTATGAAATGTTAATATTTAAATGTATTTATAATTTTTTTTCAATATGTTGCGAGATAATATAATATTACCCCCAATTAATAACGAAAGCAGCCCGTTCCGGTCCGGCAATATTAGTTGGTCGACGTCGTTGGTGTCCAGATTGCTGAGATTCCCATCACAGTTTGTGTGCTAGACAATGGCAGAGTATCTCGCTTCGATCTTTGGTACAGAAAAGGACAAGTAAGTCTCATCTATTATTAATTGTATTTGTTAAACATCTGTGCACTCAGAATTTATTATTGTTTTGAATTAATCGACTGTAAAATAGTAAGTAAGTTTAGACTAGAAGAAGAAGAGACTTACTTTAGACGAGAGGCTCTAACTGTAGTGTGTGAGGTGACTGGTGAGTACTTCGAGTCAGAGTGCACTCACTCACTATACTATACTATATAAACTATCAACACTCAACTCAGTTTGTGAATGTTGTAGCTAGTGTAATAACTTTAGTAGTAATAAATAGAAGTTATAGCCATTTTGGTAATTTCCTAGATTGATCAGATATAGTATTTCAGTTTGGAAGAGTGATGTCCCCTAAAATATGTCTGCCAAAATACAGTGGTTCTACGCATTCTTGGCGTTGGGGTCATTACGCCGATTGGTAATCAACCGAACAATTCCCTTCGATCAGAAGATCATAATTAGGCCGAGTGGCGTCGTTTTTGTCACGCGTTATAATATATTTATAAATATTTAACACTAAAGCTAAACCTAACCCCTGGACCCAACGCCCAATCAACAGATACTCCGAAATGATTACATGCCAGCGTAATGACCCAACGCCAAGAATGCGTAGAACCACTGTATTTTGGCAGACATATTTTAGGGGACATCACTCTTCCAAACTGAAAGACTATATCTGATCAAACTAGGAAATTACCGCCATTTTATATAGCCTAGACTGCCCTTTATATTTTATAGATTATAATTATAACTTAAATATACTATACTTATACTATATATCATATAGTTAGACTATGACTATAGACTTAGACTATACTTAATTATAGAGTCTATTATATGATACTATTATGTAATTATATTATTATGTTTTTATTAGAGGTAAGCGTAGTGTTTTGTGTAAGTGACAAGTGTAAGCACTCTCCTCACTGAGTCAGTAAACTTAAAACCGTATTTTTTTTCTGTAAAGTAAATAAAACTAAGTAACTCAAGTTAGTTCACATATATACTCACTCACTACTGATACTAACTTCTGTAAAGCTAAAATAGCAGTATCCTACATATTATTAGTATGTAAGTTTAACTAATACGTCATAGTGTACTATGTAGGTCAATGAATTACTCATCGATTGAAAAAATATGAGTACCTCTGAACTGAAGAGGGAGTTGTCTGCTGTGTGGCGAGGGACCCTCATGCACATGGCTGTCTGAGAAAAATGGATTAACATGTAAAATTCAGTTCCTAGTCTCTAGGGACTTTGCCAGGGGTAAAAGCTGGCGAACCCCACCCCCCAAAAAAAAAATTTAATTCTGGACTATTTACTTTTAATGAACAATTTAAAATTCTATTGTTAGTGTGGGACCTCCTCATCAATTTATAATATAAATTTATTATAAAAGAACAGTTTACGAACATTTCAAAATAAATTTTTTAATTTAAATAAAAAATAGGTAGATAATGGCAGTTGGTGACTGTAGGAGTCCAAAAATGTCTCATACATCTCATGTCACTTAAAAAAAAAAAGTTATGAATTTTGTAATTGTTATGATAGAGAGCAAGTTTTCTAAAAAGCAGATTTATCTTAAGCTTTCAAAAACAATATGGTACGGAAAGTCACACTTCGGAAAAACCAGACAAGAGTGCACGGCAGTGAGTCAAAGAGATAAGTAAATCGATGTAAAGTTGGTATTGTCAGTCATGACATACTGTGAAGGGGATCTGAGTGTGGCTTGTGGATTTATCCACAGTATGTGCATTATGATTAAGGCTGATTTGATGACTATTTCTATGACATATACTTCCATTTGAATGATGTGGATGAAGGAACCAAATAAAACTAAGAATGGTTTGTACCACTCCACTTCTAAACTGATATGTTTTAGTTGTGCTGGGTTTTTTTTATGAATATTCTCATCAATTTTACAGGCAACTTATTTGTTTTCAGAGTTAACTGCTCTTTCTATTTCAAGATTGGGGCTTGTCGTCATGGTGACCGCTGCTCACGCTTGCATAATCGACCTACGTTTAGCCAGGTATAATTGGTAATGCTGAAATAATTTGTCACTTTTAATAATATTATAGACATTGCTGCATTTATCTCTTCATGTCCTTAGTTATAAATACCAAAGCAATGAAGGTCAAGATCACACTGCTTTCATTATCCTCTACTAGTTTCTTTGGGCTGTCTTCTCTACCTTTCCTAAAGAGTCACTATTTGACAGTTCTTAATGCATTTTGAATCTCTGCTGATTATGTGATCTATCCACTTATTATTTTTTATTCCTTTTCTGTGTCTGTAGAGCAATTATTTATTTTGTTTAGCCAATATATTTTGATCATTTTCTCACAAACAGCTTGTATGGAATAGACATGATTATTTAGTATTATTGTCTTCATTCTTCATGTGCTTCTTTAAGCATTGCTGCCTATTTCAAGTGTGGGTTGCCTATTAGTTCCAGACTTGGTATCCATTTCACCTGCTTCTTCTTAATGAGCTTGAGCCTCATTACTGTTTTCTTTCCTTATAGATTCTTTCAAGCATATTCGATAATGCACACAGTCATAATAAAGATTCCAGGATTTCAAGAAATCATTTGCATGTTTTAGTAGAACTGTACATTGACTTGAAGAAAGTGTGAATTTTGTTTTGAAGATGTAGTTCTATATGGTCACCACCAGACAGCAAACTAATGAAAACAGTAATCACCAAGTGATATTCTAGTGAAAACAATGTTCACAGGAGGGAAGAAGGGTTTTTAAGTGTGTTTGACCATCAAGAAAGTCATTGGTCACTCTCACCTCCAAGCTCAGTATATGAAGCACTCATCACAGATAGAATCATTCACATGTGGTATATGTAATTTACAATCTGGCTTCTCTACATACCCTTTAAGTTCTAAACACATATATCGGGGGCCTTGGTAGTCTAGTTGGGAAAACCACCCAATTAGGCTACCAACGTTCGGATAACCTGTGTTTCAATTCCTACTGGAAGCAGTGTATATTGTATTCATGGTTGGAAAAAAAAGAGTTTACCCAGCCACTGGTAGAAATGGGTACCAGAGTACTCAGCGAAGGGGAGGAATGCTCACATTGTGAGTTTCGATGCTTGAAGCGACACTATCCAGAAGTCTTTGAACACTTCTGGATAGGCGGTTGAGCACATATGGGTGAAAACTTGCGGGCTAAGATGCCAGTTCAGGTCTCGTACTTTACTGTTACACGTATGGATCATAATTCATCAACAACTTTCAGGACATGATGGTGTATTATGATGAATTTACAAATAAGTTTGTTTTCAGTGATGACATCTGTAGAGTGAGAAAATAGTTTAATAGTTTTTGTTAGTGTTTTCACTTTCTGTATCAAGATAAATTCAATATGTGAGTAGTGATGTTTCAAAACCCTGGAATTTGTTTCAAATCACCATATAGTACCTGTGGAGCAAGTGGTGGGGCTTAACATACACTACTACAAGGTATAGGGACAATTTTACAAAAAGGAACACAACAAAATACTGACGTTTCGGTCTGCATACGGCATTCATCAGAGAATGAGACACAACACAAACGGACAACAAAATAAAGATAAACCCTACTACATCTAAAATGAATGGTGTTCCATATATATACTACCTATATTTTATATGTAAAAAGCTACAATTGTAAAAAATAATAATAATGACTTTTGTATTAACAAAATATTGAAAGGAGTGGGATGTTTCTATTTTTGGAGAGAAACTATTTGAAAGGGTCAGAAAAATGCACAGGTACCTACTTGTTCATTCCTGCCTGTCTGAAGTGTATAGTCACAGACTCCAATCTTTTTCACACTGGGTTATATGGTTCTTTTCATGATTTCTTTACACTTAATCTTGTAAATGTTATGTTATTTTAATATATAAATTGCAGAATAGCAGAGGTCATGACTTGCGCAGGCCTCTCAAACATCTACATGCTGCTCCAACAACGTTAGCTACGCTGGCTTGGCCATGTACACCAAATGAAAGATGATCATATGCCAAAAAATATACTCTACGGACAACTGGCAGATGGCAAAAGGACTAGTGGGCGCCCAAAACTTCAATTTGTAGATGTGTGTAAACGAGACATGAAGACTCTGAACATAAACCCTGCAGCCTGGGAAATAATAGCTACAGACCGCAATCTTTGGAAACACACTCTAAAGCTCCAACTCAAACAAGAAACAGATTCATAGAAAAAAAGAATACATGACGATAAAAAAAATAACATTTCTAGGGGCACTGAAAAATCCATAGTCACCTATGACTGATGGAGGCTACTAGTACTACCAAATAGTAGAATATTTGAAGCTGCTTAAAATGACAGTCTGTTATTGTTGATATGGTCATACTCTTAGAGGAAGGTGTTTAGTTCACCTTTGAAGATCACTTGACAGTCACTGTTTCCGTGTCTTGCCTTGTTCAAGTTGTTATACACTAACACTTAGAACCTTCTCCGTGATAGTTGTCTTCAACATTTCTTCATTGTAACATCCTTTTATGTTCACAATATTTCATTATTCTATTTTGGTTCTCATTTAGTAGTTCTCTTTAGTTTTTATTATTATTTTTTCATCCACAACTCTTCTTCCCTTCCTCATTTACCTTTCAATTTTGAGGGGAGATATAATTTGTGGTCTTTTGCTCTTCTGTTGGCAACTTTGAGGGGAGATATAATTTGTGGTCTTTTGCTCTTCTGTTGGCAACTTTGAGGGGAGATATAATTTGTGGTCTTTTGCTCTTCTGTTGGCCTCTGCTGCTGTTATGTTTCCTAGTGTTTCTAATATTCCATGAGTCCATGTTTTTCATGATTGGCCCTTGGGTCTGGTGCTCTCGCAACATTTATAGAAGGTTTGTGTTGTGTTTTGCTCATGTTTGTCTTTCTGCCTTATCACGTGGCCAAACTATTTTATAACTTATGTATGTGGTCCATGTATGTAAAAAACAGTAGGGGAAAAAGTACACACCTAGTCTAACTCCTGATCTAACTTTGAAGTAGTCTGTGTAATCTGCTGCTGTTCTGACTGTGCAGCTGCTGTTGGTATAGAGACTTTTACATAGGTTGGTTAGATGTTGGTATAGAGACTTTTACATAGGTTGATTAGATGTTGGTATAGAGACTTTTACATAGGTAGGTTAGATGTTGGTATAGAGACTTTTACATAGGTTGGTTAGATGTTGGCATAGAGACTTTTACATAGGTAGGTTAGATGTTGGTATAGAGACTTTTACATAGGTAGGTTAGATGTTGGTATAGAGACTTTTACATAGGTTGGTTAGATGTTGGTATAGAGACTTTTACATAGGTTGGTTAGATGTTGGTATAGAGACTTTTACATAGGTTGGTTAGATGTTGGTATAGAGACTTTTACATAGGTTGGTTAGATGTTGGTATAGAGACTTTTACATAGGTTGATTAGATGTTGGTATAGAGACTTTTACATAGGTTGGTTAGATGTTGGTATAGAGACTTTTACATAGGTTGATTAGATGTTGGTATAGAGACTTTTACATAGGTTGATTAGATGTTGGTATAGAGACTTTTACATAGGTTGGTTAGATGTTGGTATAGAGACTTTTACATAGGTTGGTTAGATGTTGGTATAGAGACTTTTACATAGGTTGATTAGATGTTGGTATAGAGACTTTTACATAGGTTGGTTAGATGTTGGTATAGAGACTTTTACATAGGTTGATTAGATGTTGGTATAGAGACTTTTACATAGATTGATTAGATGTTGGTATAGAGACTTTTACATAGTAGGTAGGTTAGATGTTGGTATAGAGACTTTTACATAGGTTGGTTAGATGTTGGTATAGAGACTTTTACATAGTAGGTAGGTTAGATGTTGGTATAGACAGCATGATGTTAGTATCCCCCACAGTTGTTCACTGTTTAAAAGGTCGAATGCTTTTTCCTGGTCAGTGACAGCTATTTACAAATTTTGATTGTGTTCTGTCACCTTTTCTGCTATCTGTTTTAGTGTGAACAGTGCATCATTATATCCTCAATTTTGTTTTTTGGAACCCCATTTGAGAATTGCTTAACTGTAGTTGTATTATTGACCTGAGCCTTTTCGCCCATAATCTTGGCATGTAATTGCTATTACATTTCTCTTATTTCCACACCTGAAAGTAATAGAGAATCAGCTGTTAACCTGTGACTCAATCATGACATTTAAATAGTAGGGGATACTGGGTGGTCTAGGGGTAAGATGTCGGCGCTTGAACAAGAAGGTCTTGGGTTTGATTCCCATCACATGCGGTGGAAATTTTTTAAAAATCAACATGTGCAGTGTCCGGGCAAAGTGTTAATTAAATCTAGCTACTAGATGTGTCGGGCTAAAAGCACCAGATATCGCAGCCTTGCCATAAACTAGTGATGCAGCGCATCCATACACATTTAACGGGTTAATGCTAAGAAGAAGAAATGATAGTAGAACGTTATGAACCTACCCTGTACTAATGATAGTGGAACGTTATGAACCTACCCTGTACTAATGATAGTAGAACGTTATGAACCTACCCTGTACTAATGATAGTAGAACGTTATGAACCTACCCTGTACTAATGATAGTAGAACGTTATGAACCTACCCTGTACTAATGATAGTAGAACGTTATGAACCTACCCTGTACTAATGATAGTAGAACGTTATGAACCTACCCTGTACTAATGATAGTAGAACGTTATGAACCTACCCTGTACTAATGATAGTGGAACGTTATGAACCTACCCTGTACTAATGATAGTGGAACGTTATGAACCTACCCTGTACTAATGATAGTAGAACGTTATGAACCTACCCTGTACTAATGATAGTAGAACGTTATGAACCTACCCGGTACTAATGATAGTAGAACGTTATGAACCTACCTTGTACTAATGGTAGTAGAACGTTATGAACCTACTCTGTACTAATTTATTCAAAATCATCTCTGTGTCCAGACCATCCTGTTGCAGAACCTGTATCTGAATCCCCAGAATGCAGCCCTGACCGCTGATGGGTCACACAGTAAGCCACCTTTTTATTACTTGTTTAGATGTTTTAACAAGACAGAATATATGAAGAAGTAGGTTTTATTGTTATGGAAACAGAACCATAGATTTTAAAAGCAGTGATCTCTGCAATCTGTGCCATTTTGGCACACAAGGTTTCTGTTTTTGAGATTGTAATTCTGCCCTATGTGCCGTCTTCGGCTCGAAAGGACAATAGATAGGTTTTATTTCTTCAACACAGTAGATCTCACAATATTTGTTATCAAAATACTAGTATCTTTATGAAGTTCTTGCTCTCAAAAGCAACTATGTTATCATAGCTTTAAAATGAGTATCTGAGCTACAGATTGAAACAAAGAGAATATGTACATTTTAGTTCCAGTTTTGGACTGTTATCTGCTCAGTTGATAAAAGTGTAGAAGTAGAACAGTGATTGTGGGGTCAAGGCTTATGTGATGCGAGGTTCTACTGTTAGGTAAATGGATGGTAACAATTGCTTCCTTGCTTGCAGAGATGTGCCTGTTGCTTGCTAGTTAGCTCTGACTTTTTTAATGATGATTTGTGCCTATTATTATTGTAAAATACAACTCTTATTAAATCTTACTGCAGTGCATTTATTTCAATACAGTTGGGACCATTTTAATTCTAGCTTCATCTTTTTTAACATTGTTTAGTAGTTGATGGTTTTGTAGAAAATGAGAAGCAATGTAGACATTTGTGTGTGTCACATTATATATTCACATGTGTTCATTTGATCAGAGTGAAAGTACTATACTGAGTTATCAGCACATGATGATGTTGGAAATGGAATATTTATTGACTATTTTATCTTATTTTTGGTCATGTGTTAAATTATATGTTTTTGTGGAATGCTTTCTATTGATATATATGTTTTATCTTATTTTTGGTCATGTGTTAAATTATATGTTTTTGTAGAATGCTTTCTATTGATATATATGTTTTATCTTATTTTTGGTCATGTGTTAAATTATATGTTTTTGTAGAATGCTTTCTATTGATATATATGTTTTATCTTATTTTTGGTCATGTGTTAAATTATATGTTTTTCTAGAATGCTTTCTATTGATATATATGTTTTATCTTATTTTTGGTCATGTGTTAAATTATATGTTTTTGTAGAATGCTTTCTATTGATATATATGTTTTATCTTATTTTTGGTAAAAATGTCCACTATTGATATACTTTTTTAAACCTTATTTTTTGGTAAGAAAAGTAACTTCTATTTATAAACTTTTATTTTATTTTTGGTAAAATGATTTATATTTATAGACTTTTATCTTAATTTTGGCAAAATGATTTATATTTATAGACTTTTATCTTAATTTTGGCAAAATGATTTATATTTATAGACTATTTTATCTTATTTTTGGTAAACTGATTTATATTTATAGACTTTTATCATACTTTTGGTAAAAATGCTTTCTTCTGTGAGCATAAAAAAAATAGCACACACTGAATTGGAGGCACTGACATGCATTGATTTTCAACTGGTGTTGGAGCAAAGTGCAAGAGTCTAGCCACTGTAGAATCAGTAAACAGCCACTGTTAACCTGACACCACATGTGTATCGAATGTGCTGAATAAGATTTTGTTGTCTTCAGTAAGAGGCTAATAGATGGTGTTAAAGTACATATGTTATTATTCTGTAATGTGTAAACAAGGTGTTCTGGTACAGAGTATACAAATAATGAGACAATAGCAAACAGTGTTGTTCTTGTTGTAAATGTGATGCATTGTTGAAAAAGCAGACAGTATATTTGTTGTTGTAAATGTAATACATTGTTGAAAAATAACCTTTTTTTCATGCTTCAGTTGGTTGAGAGAGGACTTTGGCCCTTAAGATTTCGAGGTATAATATGAACTCTCACTACCTGACTGATTTTGATTAATTCTTGTTAAACATTGAATAGCTGATTCAGTCTGTTGTAATAATGAGTTTTAAGTATTGAATTGTTGTAGGAGGTACAAACCAGTGAATTCCTGTATAGATTCCTGTTTAGATCTTGCTTGGCATGGCTGAAATTCTTCTTGTCTTCTCACATTTCCTGGCTTTACTGCTTTTCCCCCCCTTTTGTTTTTGTTGTTTATATTTTCTCCTTCTTCAAATTTATTTGTCCATTTTTTAGTTGAATGTTTTGTTTTCCTGTCCGTTTATATCAAATGGAAGTAGGGTGCCTGACAGCAGTAGAGCTGGAGGCTGTCATTGACCCATAGTTAAAGTTGTACGCTAGGATCTGTGAACCAGACCCTATTCCACCTCTTCACTGTGCTACTAGTAGCAGACTGTCTAGTCTGGTCGGGCGTGTAGGGGTCAAGGCAACACAGTACTCAAAATTGCCATGCTGAAGTCTGAAGTGTTGGGCCAAAAGGCAGAAAAAAAAGTGCAACACAATGCACTTATGCCCATTAAACATTCTTATAAGGGTGGATGATGAAGAGGATTGGTCCATTCCATTAGTAGTTATTGGATGAACATTAGAAAGAAATTGATACCAAATATTTCATAATAGTTTCATTAAAATTTTACTCATTCCTGATGTTAATAATCCTTCTCTCTTCACTCTCTCCCACTCTTTCTCTCATTCATTTCACTTCATTCAAATATTTTTGCATATTTTTCCTCACACTCTTCCCCCTCCCCCACCATCCTTCCCACATTCCAATGCCCATTTTCAATGTTTAATCTCTCTCCTCCACTTATATACCTCTTCACACAACCAACTCTCATTTCCTCCCTCTCTTCACACAATCTCTTCACACAATTAACTCCCATTCCCTCCCTCTCTTCACACAATCAACTCCCATTCCCTCCCTCTCTCCACACAATCAACTCCCATTCCCTCCCTCTCTTCACACAATCAACTCTAATTCCCTCCCTCTCTTCACACAATCAACTCCCATTCACTCCCTCTCTTCACACAATCAACTCTCATTCACACAATCAACTCCCATTCACTCCCTCTCTTCACACAATCAACTCTCATTTCCTCCCTCTCTTCACACAATCAACTCTCATTCCCTCCCTCTCTTCACACAATCAACTCTCATTCCCTCCCTCTCTTCACACAATCAACTCTCATTCCCTCCCTCTCTTCACACAATCAACTCCCATTCACTCCCTCTCTCCACACAATCAACTCCCATTCCTTCCCTCTCTCCACACAATCAACTCTCATTCCCTCCCTCTCTTCACAAAATCAAGTCTCATTTCTTCCCTCTCTCCACACAATCAACTCTCATTTCCTCCCTCTCTCCACACATCTTCCTCCCCCACACAAATCCACATACACAACTTCCTCCCCCACACAGATCCACATACCCATGTCTGTATTTCCCCATCCTCAGTTGTGGTAGATGATGTTGAAGCCCAACAAGAGTATGATGCATTCTTTGAAGAGGTTTTTGCAGAGCTTGAAGACAAGGTATCATCCATGTGTGTGTGTGTGTGTGTTATCTCTTTGCTGTTGTTTTAGTAGATAACAATTGAACAAAGTTGCATGATATATATATAAAATGGATTTAAATTCTAAACATATATTGTGAATATAAGTACTAGTATTTATAACTATACGTATTGAATATTACATCATATGAATGTTGGTCAATCACTATAATGTAAGGATTAAAAATGACTTTATTGAGTTAGAATACTTTTAAAAAAATTGCTCAATTAATACTTTTGGGTGCAGGAGGAATGATTAGTTACAGGGGAGATAATATATTGAATATTTACCAAGAGAGGTTCTGCAGAACATTTTATATGTCTTTTTTAAATAAAAGGCTTCAACATATTAACATTTAATTCTTTATATATGTTGTATAGTCCTGCAGCTTCATAAATAACTTTTTTTTAAAATATAAATTTTATTTACAATATAAAATATGTTTAGGATATATAAGCTGTATGAAAATACATTTTCCCATTTTTCTTCAATTCTAAACACTGAAATAGAGATATAAAATGTTAAATTGTGTATATATATATTGATGATAAATTATATGTATTGATTTGATAGTTTTCTTTGAAAACAAAATGTACAGGAATTTAAATTGTACATATTTGGTGTTGATAAATGAAAAGATAGATGATTCTTTCTAAGCTGGAAAAATGATTCTTGAGTTGAAAAGTTGTTTTACTACTTTTAGGAATAGAATTTAAAATGCACCAGAATTAGAATACTGACTCCTAGCTGGCTGTTAAAGTGAACCAAACATTTTTCCACCTGCCTGCGGTAGACATGGTAACAAACTAACCATCTTGGCAAGCAAATATGGAGTGAAGTGAGGAGCTGTGCTGAAGTTAGATGTGTGGGACTGAAGTTAGATGTGTGGGGCTGAATAGAAGGCATGGCTTACTGGCAAGCAAATATGGAGTGAAGTGAGGAGCTGTGCTGAAGTTAGATGTGTGGGGCTGAAGTTAGATGTGTGGGGCTGAATAGAAGGCATGGCTTACTGGCAAGCAAATATGGAGTGAAGTGAGAAGCTGTGCTGAAGTTAGATGTGTGGGGCTGAAGTTAGATGTGTGGGGCTGAAGTTAGATGTGTAGGGCTGAAGTTAGATGTGTGGGGCTGAAGTTAGATGTGTGGGGCTGAATAAAAGGCGTAGCTTACTGGCAAGCAAATATGGAGTGAAGTGAGGAGCTGTGCTGAAGTTAGATGTGTGGTGCTGAATAGAAGGCGTAGCTTACTGGCAAGCAAATATGGAGTGAAGTGAGGAGCTGTGCGGAAGTTAGATGTGTGGGGCTGAATAAAAGGCGTAGCTTACTGGCAAGCAAATATGGAGTGAAGTGAGGAGCTGTGCGGAAGTTAGATGTGTGGGGCTAAATAGAAGGCATAGCTTACTGGCAAGCAAATATGGAGTGAAGTGAGGAGCTGTGCGGAAGTTAGATGTGTGGGGCTAAATAGAAGGCATAGCTTACTGGCAAGCAAATATGGAGTGAAGTGAGGAGCTGTGCGGAAGTTAGATGTGTGGGGCTAAATAGAAGGCATAGCTTACTGGCAAGCCAGTATATGACATCAACATTCTCTTAGCCTCCTTACAAGGGCTGACAATTCAAGGTAGTAACCAGCAGGCTAACACAATTGAAGAGACAAAATAATGAGGTAGACTAGACATTGACTTGACTCTGAGTTTCTGTATCTTTATCTCTACAGTACGGTGAGATTGAGGAGATGAATGTCTGTGACAATCTTGGAGACCACCTTGTTGGCAATGTTTATGTGAGAGTAAGTACTTCTCTCATCAGTCTACATTAACAAAACAATTATCATCTTAGAACTGGCATCATATTGGACTTACTATAACATTAACTATTGCAATCATTTGCCAGTTCCCTACTTACTATAACATTAACTATTGCAATCATTTGCCAGTTCCCTACTTACTATAACATTAACTATTGCAATCATTTGCCTGTTCCTTACTTACTATAACATTAACTATTGCAATCATTTGCCTGTTCCTTACTTACTATAACATTAACTATTGCAATCATTTGCCTGTTCCCTACTTACTATAACATTAACTATTGCAATCATTTGCCTGTTCCCTACTTACTATAACATTAACTATTGCAATCATTTGCCTGTTCCCTACTTACTATAACATTAACTATTGCAATCATTTGCCTGTTCCCTACTTACTATAACATTAACTATTGCAATCATTTGCCTGTTCCCTACTTACTATAACATTAACTATTGCAATCATTTGCCAGTTCCTTACTTACTATAACATTAACTATTGCAATTATTTACCTGTTCCTTACTTACTATAACATTAACTATTGCAATCATTTGCCTGTTCCTTACTTACTATAACATTAACTATTGCAATCATTTGCCAGTTCCCTACTTACTATAACATTAACTATTGCAATCATTTGCCTGTTCCTTACTTACTATAACATTAACTATTGCAATCATTTGCCTGTTCCTTACTTACTATAACATTAACTATTGCAATCATTTGCCTGTTCCCTATTTACTATAACATTAACTATTGCAATCATTTGCCTGTTCCTTACTTACTATAACATTAACTATTGCAATCATTTGCCTGTTCCTTACTTACTATAACATTAACTATTGCAATCATTTGCCAGTTCCCTACTTACTATAACATTAACTATTGCAATCATTTGCCAGTTCCCTACTTACTATAACATTAACTATTGCAATCATTTGCCTGTTCCTTACTTACTATAACATTAACTATTGCAATCATTTGCCTGTTCCTTACTTACTATAACATTAACTATTGCAATCATTTGCCTGTTCCCTACTTACTATAACATTAACTATTGCAATCATTTGCCTGTTCCCTACTTACTATAACATTAACTATTGCAATCATTTGCCTGTTCCCTACTTACTATAACATTAACTATTGCAATCATTTGCCTGTTCCTTACTTACTATAACATTAACTATTGCAATCATTTGCCTGTTCCTTACTTACTATAACATTAACTATTGCAATCATTTGCCTGTTCCCTACGTACTATAACATTAACTATTGCAATCATTTGCCTATTCCCTACTTACTATAACATTAACTATTGCAAACATTTGCCAGTTCCTTACTTACTATAACATTAACTATTGCAATTATTTACCTGTTCCTTACTTACTATAACATTAACTATTGCAATCATTTGCCTGTTCCTTACTTACTATAACATTAACTATTGCAATCATTTGCCTGTTCCCTACTTACTATAACATTAACTATTGCAATCATTTGCCTGTTCCCTACTTACTATAACATTAACTATTGCAATCATTTGCCTGTTCCCTACTTACTATAACATTAACTATTGCAATCATTTGCCTGTTCCCTACTTACTATAACATTAACTATTGCAATTATTTGCCTGTTCCCTACTTACTATAACATTAACTATTGCAGTTATTTGCCTGTTCCCTACTTACTATAACATTAACTATTGCAATCATTTGCCTGTTCCCTACTTACTATAACATTTGTCACTTTTTGGTGGTCTAGAAGTAAGACATCCGTTTTTGGACAAGAAAATCCAGATTGAATTCCTGCCCCCAGGCAGTGGATACAATTGTAAACAAAGAATGGAATCTGGTTTCTTTGTGGCTTTACCCTCCCCTGGTTTCTGAGTTGTAAGATCCAATATCTAACACTCTCTGAGTAGTAAGATCCAATGTCTAACACTCTCTGAGTAGTAAGATCCAATGTCTAACACTCTCTGAGTAGTAAGATCCAATGTCTAACACTCTCTGAGTAGTAAGATCCAATATCTAACACTCTCTGAGTTGTAAGATCCAATGTCTAACACTCTCTGAGTAGTAAGATCCAATGTCTAACACTCTCTGAGTTGTAAGATCCAATGTCTAACACTCTCTGAGTAGTAAGATCCAATGTCTAACACTCTCTGAGTTGTAAGATCCAATGTCTAACACTCTCTGAGTAGTAAGATCCAATGTCTAACACTCTCTGAGTTGTAAGATCCAATATCTAACACTCTCTGAGTAGTAAGATCCAATGTCTAGCTCTCTCTGAGTAGTAAGATCCAATGTCTAGCACTCTCTGAGTTGTAAGATCCAATGTCTAGCACTCTCTGAGTTGTAAGATCCAATGTCTAGCACTCTCTGAGTTGTAAGATCCAATGTCTAGCACTCTCTGAGTTGTAAGATCCAATGTCTAGCACTCTCTGAGTTGTAAGATCCATGTCTAGCACTCTCTGAGTTGTAAGATCCAATGTCTAGCACTCTCTGAGTAGTAAGATCCAATGTCTAGCTCTCTCTGAGTAGTAAGATCCAATGTCTAGCACTCTCTGAGTTGTAAGATCCAATGTCTAGCTCTCTCTGAGTAGTAAGATCCAATGTCTAGCACTCTCTGAGTTGTAAGATCCAATATCTAACACTCTCTGAGTAGTAAGATCCAATGTCTAGCTCTCTCTGAGTAGTAAGATCCAATGTCTAGCACTCTCTGAGTAGTAAGATCCAATGTCTAGCACTCTCTGAGTTGTAAGATCCAATGTCTAGCACTCTCTGAGTTGTAAGATCCAATATCTAACACTCTCTGAGTAGTAAGATCCAATGTCTAGCTCTCTCTGAGTAGTAAGATCCAATGTCTAGCACTCTCTGAGTTGTAAGATCCAATGTCTAGCACTCTCTGAGTTGTAAGATCCAATGTCTAGCACTCTCTGAGTTGTAAGATCCAATATCTAACACTCTCTGAGTTGTAAGATCCAATGTCTAGCTCTCTCTGAGTAGTAAGATCCAATGTCTAGCACTCTCTGAGTTGTAAGATCCAATGTCTAGCACTCTCTGAGTTGTAAGATCCAATATCTAACACTCTCTGAGTTGTAAGATCCAATGTCTAGCTCTCTCTGAGTAGTAAGATCCAATGTCTAGCACTCTCTGAGTTGTAAGATCCAATGTCTAGCACTCTCTGAGTTGTAAGATCCAATATCTAACACTCTCTGAGTAGTAAGATCCAATGTCTATCTCTCTCTGAGTAGTAAGATCCAATGTCTAGCACTCTCTGAGTTGTAAGATCCAATGTCTAGCTCTCTCTGAGTAGTAAGATCCAATGTCTATCTCTCTCTGAGTAGTAAGATCCAATGTCTAGCACTCTCTGAGTTGTAAGATCCAATGTCTATCTCTCTCTGAGTAGTAAGATCCAATGTCTAGCACTCTCTGAGTTGTAAGATCCAATGTCTAGCACTCTCTGAGTTGTAAGATCCAATGTCTAGCACTCTCTGAGTTGTAAGATCCAATATCTAACACTCTCTGAGTTGTAAGATCCAATGTCTAGCTCTCTCTGAGTAGTAAGATCCAATGTCTAGCACTCTCTGAGTTGTAAGATCCAATGTCTAGCACTCTCTGAGTTGTAAGATCCAATATCTAACACTCTCTGAGTAGTAAGATCCAATGTCTATCTCTCTCTGAGTAGTAAGATCCAATGTCTAGCACTCTCTTGTAAGATCCAATGTCTAGCTCTCTCTGAGTAGTAAGATCCAATGTCTAGCACTCTCTGAGTTGTAAGATCCAATATCTAACACTCTTGAATAATGGTGAAAAAAAAAACAGGTCATGTCTGCACTTTGTTCACATAGAAGAGCCCTTGGCAGTTGGAAAGAGTAGATCATAAACGGCTGCTGCCTGGGCAAAATAGGAAAATAATGTACCCAAAATGGTAAAACTCTCGATGATAAAGTGTACCTGTGAAATCATCAAATATCTACCTGTGTAGCAAAAAGTGATATTCACTGACAACCAGGTCCTTGAGGACTTAGCTTGAGATATAAAGCTAGTGAACACGACAACTACCATAATATTGATCTCTTTTGTGATATAAAGCTGTTGGTTTGATTGATTTTGATTTCAGTTCCGTAAAGAGGAGGATGCAGAAAAGGCTGTTGCTGATCTTAATAACCGTTGGTTCAATGGACGTCCGATCCACTGTGAGCTATCGCCAGTGACAGATTTCAGAGAAGCTTGCTGCAGACAGTATGAGATGGGGTAGGCATTAGCACCACATCCAATGATTGAACGTTCTCACCATCCCATTGGTTCATAAACCCAACCACATTTCTCTCATTGTTTTTGAAACACATCCTCTCTGGCCCTCATATCATCCATATACTTAACACCCCTTTTATAGTATTCAAGTGAATCCAATTCCTCATTTATTTCTGGCACTAGCTGATGTTTCAGAGCAATCACTCTTATCTTTCTCTTTACTATTTTATTTACTGGCACCTCTCAGACCAAACTTACTGTTTACTTACTGATACCTTAGACCAAACTTTCTCTTTACTATTTACTCACTGATACCTTAGACCAAACTTTCTCTTTACTATTTACTTACAGATACCTTAAACCAAACTTTCTCTTTACTATTTACTCACTGATACCTTAGACCAAACTTTCTCTTTACTATTTACTTACAGATACCTTAGACCAAACTTTCTCTTTACTATTTACTTACAGATACCTTAGACCAAACTTTCTCTTTACTATTTACTTACAGATACCTTAGACCAAACTTTCTCTTTACTATTTACTTACAGATACCTTAGACCAAACTTTCTCTTTACTATTTACTTACAGATACCTTAGACCAAACTTTCTCTTTACTATTTACTTACAGATACCTTAGACCAAACTTTCTCTTTACTATTTACTCACAGATACCTTAGACCAAACTTTCTCTTTACTATTTACTCACAGATACCTTAGACCAAACTTTCAGTTTACTATTTACTCACAGATACCTTAGACCAAACTTTCTCTTTACTATTTACTCACAGATACCTTAAACCAAACTTTCTCTTTACTATTTACTCACTGATACATTAAACCAAACTTTCTCTTTACTATTTACTTACAGATACCTTAGACCAAACTTTCTCTTTACTATTTACTTACAGATACCTTAGACCAAACTTTCAGTTTACTATTTACTCACAGATACCTTAGACCAAACTTTCAGTTTACTATTTACTCACTGAACCTTAGACCAAACTTTCTCTTTACTATTTACTAACTGAAACCTCATACCAAACTTTCTGTTTACTATTTACTCACTGATACCTTATGTTATAGAGCTGTAATGTTATTTATTCTTTTATATTTTCTTTGTACTCTCTTGATAGGGCATCACATTTATTTTAGTTGATCACAACAGGTAATTCAAGACAGACTCTTTTTTTGAATACATAACGATAATCAAGTTTATTAATCTCTAGGCACAATGATCGGCTAGTGGTGGATGCACTTATCTTAAATTAATGTTAATTATTTCGGGACTTCTCTGAGGCTACCGCCGATGACTATGGTCCGTCCCAAGTGCATATTTTGCCTACAACATTATTCAAATTACGTTCATGAGGAATGTGCAACAACTTGAAATACTCTTAAAAACACTTCACAGCACTAATGTTCATATTCTCATTGCTATACTCCTACTCTCTATCAACTTCTACTAATAACTTCTCAACTGACTTGAACTACAACTTGGAGATTCTAACTTCCTAACTAACTGGCTTCACTTTCTAATCTTAACTTTCTAACTGTTCTGACTGTTCTAACTCTATCTAACTGCCTTTGGCAGTTCGGCTGAAGCCAGACTAAGCTTACTTAGTCTACATCTTGACTATTCTCATTCCTAACTAATTTAATCCTGACTAACTTACTCGAACTGTCTTAAACCTATTGTGGTGAAGTTTAAATACTCCAACCTCACACTACACCTGAAAATCAGTAGCCAATAAAATTGTCGCAATTTTTTTGTTGCGAACTGACACATTGCAACTCGGTCAGCCCTCCTCACTCTGTGTCCGAGACCTGAACTCCAAAATTGGACCTGTGTCTCAAATGTCCCTCTATTTTACAATAACAGATTATTCTCGTGACTTCTATAACCTATTTAAAATAATTATTACTTCATGACTCTGACCTTTCCTGGTAGCTGTGTACCGGACAATAAAGCCATGAGGCCAATGCATGCTATAGTCACTTCCACAACTTGGTTTCCGCGAGGAAATTTCCATTAACTATTATGTCCAGGATAATTCTGGACCTTCCTACCTTAGCTTCCTTCCCCTGTGTGTCCACTACCCACTATAAACTTTTACTCCATTAACTTTGTTTCTACAACTTGTTATTCTGGAAAATTTCCATTCCTTAACTTTATGTCCTAACTACTGCTGGTCGCTACCATTTGTTACTGCTATTGTCTATTGAGAAATGGGTAACAACTAAGTTACCTGCCCCCATGCTTTCACTAGCTTACTGTTACACCTTAGACAAAACTTTCTGTTTACTATTTACTCACTGATACCTTAGACTAAACTTTCTGTTTTACTATTTACTCACTGATACCTTAGACAAAACTTTCTGTTTTACTATTTACTCACTGATACCTTAGACTAAACTTATTGACTGGCACACCAGGGCAAAAAAAACAAACAAAAAAAACATGTTTTTCATCGTCCCTCCCTATATGATATCACAGTTTTGAATGACCCAATCATTGTAATGTTTCTTTAGTTAACTTATTATGATTGGGGGCACTTTGTTCTCCTCTCTCAGGGAATGTACCCGTGGAGGTTTCTGTAATTTCATGCACTTGAAGCCTATCTCAAGGGAGTTGAGGAGAGAACTTTATGGACGAGGACGTAGCAAGATAAGCAGAAAGTAAGTGCCACTATGGTTGACTGATTTCATTTTCCAGTTCTGTTATTGCTGCTTTCTGTTCATACTACATTCCTTCATCTTATTACAGATAGTTGAAGGATGTCAAGTGAGGAAAAAAAATTTGCAAAAGGTGAAAGGTATTTTATGCAGATAAACTGGATGAAATTGAAAATAAAAATGAATGGGGACGACCATATTTATTAAAATAATTTTCTGGATAGACACCTGTGGCAAAAATAGTGTCTGGCTATGTCATCAGAGTTTGACTTTAATCTTTGGAGAGTTTTGTGACAAACATGGCTGTAGGATTGACTCAACCTCCACAAATGAGAGACAACATTGGGCCCTGTCCCATTTACACTGAGAACTTTGATCAAGAAGACTAGATGGATGGACTGGCACTAGAAATGAACAAAAATACAGTCCTCCTGCAGTCACTCAATTCAAGACTAGAAAACAAAAGAGAAAGACATCAGCACAGAACTGGCAACAAAGAAAGGTCACTCATAGATTTAAAACAAACATTGACTCATGGGAACTGGTTGTATAAGAGCAATGGTTAATGTCTCTGTGTGATGCCTGTCAGCTTCTTGCTTGAGTTGGAGCTTTAGAGTGTGTTTCCACAGATTGTGGTCTGCAGCTTCTTGAGCTGCAGGGTTTATGTTCAGTCTTCATGTCATGTTTACATATGTTTATAAATTACAGTTTTGGGTGGCCCCTAGTTATTTTGCCATCTGCTAGTTGTCCAGATTTATAGAAGAATAGGTAGAATTGGATGGAAAGAAAAGAAAACAAATGATGAAGTTTTAAAACAACTAAAAATTAAAAGAGAACTGCTAAACACAATTAGAGCAAGACAAATAAAATTTTTGGGGCATGTTGAAAGACACAACATTTTAATAAAAGTAGTATCGGAAGGGAAAATACAAGGTAAAAGAGGCAGACCAAGACTGATATGGGCGAGTAACATCAAAAGATGGACAAGTCAACCAATGACAATCTGCACCATCAAAGCAAGAGACAGATTAGAATGGCGCTCCATGGTAGCCAACCTTCGATGCAGAGACGGCACTCAATGATGATGATGATGAGTTGTCCATAAAGTATATCTTTTGGTCCAAAGACTACACAATTGAATAATTTAGCCCCATTTTTTTATATACAATATTGACATAAACTGACAGTGACCTCTATAGGAATTGTATAGATCAGGAAGGATAACCAAAAATGGGGCCAGGACCTGAATAGCAAAGCCAGCATGAACTTTCAAAAACCTTGAGAAGATATGCAAGTGCCCAATCATGAGCATGTAAATAAAGATTTAGGTACTCAACATTATCCAATCGTACCCTCCCAGCTAAAGTTTGAAATCAATGAAAGAAAGAGGATAAACTAGAGGATTGCAAAAACAAATATCTAAGGAAAATACTTTATATACAATGGAATGAATCTAAAACTATGTTGGAAATGACAGAAATGGCCATTGAACCAACATTGATAATAAGAAAGTGAAGTGGGTATATGTTGGCGATGTGATGAGAAGAAATAGACAGAGAGTAACAAAGTGGGTATATGTTGGCGATGTGATGAGAAGAAATAGACAGAGAGTAACAAAGTGGGTATATGTTGACGATGTGATGAGAAGAAATAGACAGAGAGTAACAAAGCAAACACTCAATGGGAAACAACGGGAACAAGAAATAGAGGATGATTTCATGCGACACAAAGAAGTATACTGGCAAAAGAGACAAAAACAGCAGGCATCAACTTTCTTACAGAGATTGAAAAGCTGACTCAAATGGAAACAAATGGCATGATACACCATGATCCTGCATGATGATACTGGAAGTATGTTATATTGACATATAATGGATTAGTTTAACATTTATTGATAAGCACCAGTGAATTATCATAATTAAGCTGTGAGCAGACTGCAGACCATATGCAAAGTTTATTCAACAAATGTCCATCATATATAATATGGCATACACCAGGACTGACTAGCTCATATATTGTGATCTAAATCAAGTTTGATTAGCAGGTACAGAATTGAAGAAAGGACTTGGAACTACCAACCCAAACTATAGAGGAATGCACACTTGATCATGATAAGCTCTAGAAAGATCTCTGCTGGGATGTCCATGAAAACACCAAGAGATTGCCTGACAGACCTGTAGCTCTAGAAAGATCTCTGCTGGGATGTCCATGAAAACACCAAGAGATTGCCTGACAGTCCTGTAGCTCTAGAAAGATCTCTGCTGGGATATCCATGAAAACACCAAGAGATTGCCTGACAGACCTGTAGCTCTAGAAAGATCTCTGCTGGGATGTCCATGAAAACACCAAGAGATTGCCTGACAGACCTGTAGCTCTAGAAAGACTCGGCTACAGAAGATACACATAATGTTCTATTTGGGGACCAAGAGCCCATCCAGCAGTTGAGCAATCCACGGCTGACTGCACACATCATAATTGACAAACAACAGCTGATCAAGACCCTGCTTCACCTCCCAGCAGTGCACCTGAAACAATCTAGCCTGGCCAAGTGAGTAGGAATTGAAGAGGGGAGGCAACTTATAGTACTCAGCTGATGTCGGATGTGATGGCCAAAAGGTACAAATAAACCACAACACATCTGGCACACATAACATCCTTGTGTGGGCAGATGGTGAAGAGGTCTGTTCATTCCTTTAGTCGCCGTCAGGTGAATCACAGAAAGAGAATATGTCATTTGTACAACAATTGAAAACATTTATGTCTTCTCTTGTCAAGTTACACAAAAAATTGCCCTTTATTATTTGTGATCATTTTATCAACATGTGAGATTGTACTTGGAGTGTAGAACGCCTTGGGGCAAAAGAGCTCTTGACAAGATCAGAGAATATCAAAGATTGCACAACTTATATTATGAGCCATGAGTGTATATCTTACAGTAAATCAAAATTATTTTCTGTTTTCAAGAACAAGATCTCGCTCTCCACCTACCAGCAGCAGTCGAAGTCGTCGTTCACGCAGCAGAGAGCACCGCAGCAAGAGGCGTTCACGATCGCGCGATAGACATGGGCGTTATTAAGGACAGGAAGACAGTCTCAGCTATAGAAATGATCTTCCAACACATGGACAGTTTGTTTACTCATTTGTGATACTTTAACATACTGTTATTTTTTAACATTTTTTGATCAACTTGATGCTTTTATCAAGTTGATGTTCAAGTTTTGTCAAAATTTGCTATGCTTGGGGCTCTGTTTTATTCTTTGCATGCTTTTTGTTTACAGCCAGTATGTCAGTATTGGCTTGAAGAATTTCTAAAACATAACCTTTTTGTTTATTGCCAGTATGTCAGTATTGGCTTGAAGAATTTCTAAAACATAACATTTTTGTTTACTGCCAGTATGTCAGTATTGGCTTGAAGAATTTCTAAAACATAACATTTTTGTTTACTGCCAGTATGTCAGTATTGGCTTGAAGAATTTCTAAAACATAACCTTTTTGTTTACTGCCAGTATGTCAGTATTGGCTTGAAGAATTTCTAAAACATAACATTTTTGTTTATTGCCAGTATGTCAGTATTGGCTTGAAGAATTTCTAAAACATAACATTTTTGTTTACAGCCAGTATGTCAGTATTGGCTTGAAGAATTTCTAAAACATAACCTTTTTGTTTACAGCCAGTATGTCAGTATTGGCTTGAAGAATTTCTAAAACATAACATTTTTGTTTACTGCCAGTATGTCAGTATTGGCTTGAAGAATTTCTAAAACATAACATTTTTGTTTACTGCCAGTATGTCAGTATTGGCTTGAAGAATTTCTAAAACATAACCTTTTTGTTTACTGCCAGTATGTCAGTATTGGCTTGAAGAATTTCTAAAACATAACATTTTTGTTTACTGCCAGTATGTCAGTATTGGCTTGAAGAATTTCTAAAACATAACCTTTTTGTTTACTGTCAGTATTGGCTTGAAGAATTTCTAAAGCATAACCTTTTTTTTAATGCCAGTATGTCAGTATTGGCTTGAAGAATTTCTAAAACATAACCTTTTTGTTTACTGCCAGTATGTCAGTATTGGCTTGAAGAATTTCTAAAACATAACCTTTTACTATCAATTGAGATAAGGTCATGACAGCCAATGATTGCTTCATTCTAAGGCAGTAGGCATTTGATTCTGCATCAGAGATTAGGTGTAGGTTGTTTAATACAAGTTACTGTGACATCGGGTGGTCTTGAGGTAAGACATCAGCCTCTGAACAAGAAATCTTGAATTCAATTCACACCACTGGAGGTAAAAAATAAAATTGGAAAAAAAATAATCTGTGACTTTACCCCCTCTCCCCTTGTCTCAGGAAAGTGAGATCCGATGTTTAGTTCTCCAGGAAAACAGCACACAAAACTGGAGGTCCTAAGAGCATTCTGCACATGTTCAAGAGAGCATTCTGCACATGTTCAAGAATCCTTGGCATTTGGAAATAGAAAAGAGCAGACCAAACATGGCCGCTGTCCGTGCATAATCAAAAGGGGACAACAAATCCACCCAAAACTGTTAAAAACTCTCAACAATAAAGAATATAAATCTCTAAAGTTGGAGACTATCTGCCTGTGTGGCAGGGGACACCTGAGCACATGGCTGCCAGTGTGAACAATAAGAACTCGTGATATTCATGCAAATTTCACTCCCCTGGGGCTTCGCTGAAGATATAAAGCTAGCGTATGCATAAGAAAAACTAGGCGCCCTCTGCTGAAAGATACCATTGTGGTTGACAGAGATGCAGTAATCCTGTAGCCAAGAATCTTTCTAAGCTCTTGTCTAAACTGCCATGCTTGAACCTATGTTGATGGACACCACAAAAACCATGCTCCTTCATACACCACAGGGGGTGTGCTTTCACTTGCAGCAGGTTGTATCTCACAAACAGCTGGAGTATGTGGCTACAGCTAGTTTTTTTTTTTTCACTAACCTATTAGTCATCCTAATGTCAACAAAAAGTCAAATTTGTTCTCTTCCCGCATGAATGTCTACAAAAAGTCGTGTTTGTCCTCTTCCCACATGAATGTCTACAAAAAGTCGTGTTTGTCCTCTTCCCGCATGAATGTCTACAAAAAGTCCTGTTTGTCCTCTTCCCGCATGAATGTCTACAAAAAGTCCTGTTTGTCCTCTTCCCGCATGAATGTCTACAAAAAGTCCTGTTTGTCCTCTTCCCGCATGAATGTCTACAAAAAGTCCTGTTTGTTCTCTTCCCACGTGAATGTCTACAAAAAGTCCAGTTTGTCCTCTTCCCACATGAATGTCAGCAAAAAGTCCAATTTGTTTTCTTCCCGCATGAATGTCTACAAAAAGTCCAATTTGTTTTCTTCCCACATGAATGTCAGCAAAAAGTCCAATTTGTTTTCTTCCCACATGAATGTCAGCAAAAAGTCCAATTTGTTTTCTTCCCACATGAATGTCAGCAAAAAGTCCAACTTGTTTTCTTCCCGCATGAATGTCAGCAAAAAGTCCAGTTTGTCCTCTTCCCGCATGAATGTCTACAAAAAGTCCTGTTTGTCCTCTTCCCGCATGAATGTCTACAAAAAGTCCAGTTTGTCCTCTTCCCACATGAATGTCAGCAAAAAGTCCAGTTTGTCCTCTTCCTATATGTCAACAAAAAGTCCAGTTTGTTCTCTTCCCATATGAATGTCAGCAAAAAGTCTAGTTTGTTCTCTTCCCATATGAATGTCAGCAAAAAGTCTAGTTTGTTCTCTCTCCCCACTATTCATCATATATAACACAAAAATTAAAATCACGCCAATTAAATCCATGACCAATATTAATTGAATATTGTTGCATTATGAATATGTTTTGGTGTAGATTGTGTTGTTAAACTGGGGAAATAAATCACACCAAAAACATTTTGTGTTTCTTCAACTTGACATTTCTCCTCCTGTTAGAGTGCCGAATTTTTCTGTGCGAACTTGGGACGTTTTTGTTTTCTTATCACTGTGTGATGCTACAAAGCTTGTCAAATCATTGGACAGCTATCACCACTATTGTCCAACAAAGAAATAACTTTATAGAGACAAAACGGGTACTCTACAATACAATCTTCATTCTGTTGTGCTACCAATGCCAGTCCTGGACCCGAGATTCAAGAACAATAAGATAACTAACCACTGCTAATATGAAATGTGTTAGACGAATGACAGGAAACAGTCTGAGAGATAAGATCAGAAATGAAGAACAGGAAAAAGCTAGGAAACAATAGGAAGCAGCAGAGGCAAACAGAAGAGCAAATACTCAAATCTTATCTTGATGCTGAAAGGCAAATGAGGAAGGGAAGAAGAAGAATCATTGTGTGATTGTTGGTGAATATGTCCACGGTTAGTCTTTTTGCTTTGGTTTATTTTGATTTCATACCAGCTGTGATCGGATCAAGTGTTCCGTTGAAGTGGAGGCCTGACTTCATTTGTTAGGACAGCGATTCATGGTGCATGCTCACTAAACATGAAGTCTACATGGATTCAATGCAGGCGCATGAGGATTGTGATGACTGCTACAGTGACCTGGAAGTGTGCATCATGGGCTGCACACCTTTTTTCAAAATGCAACATGTTCACTAGAACAATTTGAACAGTCAGGATGAACACTGTTGGTTGCTGGGCAGATATGAGAACGTCCCTACTACAGTGATGCCATCATTCCATTCAAAAGTTATATACAGCTTTGTTGTAACTTACATTCCCTACCCTGACACAGTCACTTGAACAATATAAAATAAGACTGTCAAGATGCAGAAGAGGAGCTGACCAAGACCCTGCATCACATGGTGATCTGGGAATATCCTGGCAATGAATATAGGAGAAAAAGGAGTAAGAAAAATAACAGATACTTAATAGCTTTAATTAACAGGAAGAAAGGTCATATTTTAAACTTATTTCATGCTACCTATCTGTACTGTCCAACTAAATGCTGCCTTGTATTAATTATATTATCAAACTAAATACTGTGCTTCTACAAATTCATAGCCATCCATTCTGTTCATTTTGTCCATTTCACCAGCTTTATAATGATTTATTCATTAAATGAACTCACCCTACAAGACCAAGCAGTGAATCTTCAGACATAGTAAAAAAGTATAGTACCCCCGTCACGCCATATAGCGTATAGGGATTATGGTGTTAGTGACCATAAATTTTACAGACCTTCGACACATGATTTTTTGGGGTAATGTGGTCGGTATTATGCCCGTGCCACTTTATTTTCCCAGAAAAAAAATCTGGTACATTAAAGGCTGGGTGAATCGGAAGCCATCGGTTGGGATCGAACCCTACCTCTTAAATCTTCAGACATGGCCAGTTCTAATTACTTCCATCTTGAGCTCATCTTTGCTGTCATGTAAACCCCTCTCACCATGTAACTTTATGCCCAAGATGAGTTCATCTTTGCTGTCATGTAAACCCCTCTCACCATGTAACTTTATGCCCAAGATGAGTTCATCTTTGCTGTCATGTAAACCCCTCTCACCATGTAACTTTATGCCCAAGATGAGTTCATCTTTGCTGTCATGTAAACCCCTCTCACCATGTAACTTTATGTCCAAGATGGGAAAAGGAAAAGCAAATTCAGACACCAAAATATGCCATGATGAATGACACAACCACCACAGCTTCATGATGAATGACACAACCACCACAGCTTCATGATGAATGACACAACCACCACAGCTTCATGGTGAATGACACAACCACCACAGCTTCATGGTGAATGACACAACCACCACAGCTTCATGATGAATGACACAACCATCACAGCTTCATGATGAATGACACAACCACCACAGCTTCATGATGAATGACACAACCATCACAGCTTCATGATGAATGACACAACCACCACAGCTTCATGATGAATGACATAACCATCACAGCTTCATGATGAATGACATAACCATCACAGCTTCATGATGAATGACACAACCACCACAGCTTCATGATGAATGACACAACCATCACAGCTTCATGATGAATGACACAACCACCACAGCTTCATGATGAATGACACAACCACCACAGCTTCATGATGAATGACACAACCATCACAGCTTCATGATGAATGACATAACCATCACAGCTTCATGATGAATGACATAACCATCACAGCTTCATGATGAATGACACAACCACCACAGCTTCATGATGAATGACATAACCATCACAGCTTCATGATGAATGACATAACCATCACAGCTTCATGATGAATGACACAACCACCACAGCTTCATGATGAATGACACAACCATCACAGCTTCATGATGAATGACACAACCACCACAGCGTCACTGTCATCTGTAATGCTATGAACCGAATGTTCATTCAGCACAAACAACACAACACCTCCAGTAATAACAGACTCAAAATACAACAACCAGAACATCATTTATTTGATTGTCTTCTATGTCATTATCATGTATACATTAAGGCCACAGAGGCTGGATACACGTTGAGGGGGAGAATGCTGGGACAAGTTTTATTTTTAAATGAAAAATCAGAATAACTGCTATTGTCTGACTTGTATGTGAAGGTGGTGACTAAAGTGAAACCACAGTTTTGAGAGTGTCCCACCCCATCTGTGGGCCTGAACCACCAGTCACTGCAGCTTTCATAACAAATATCCAGTTGTTGAAAAAGCGGGCCTTGGCCTTTGCCCTGTTAAGGAAAGGCTCCCCAGGTGGCAGCACTGTTCTGTGGCTGCTCCCGAAGGTTTGAGCCAGAGAAAAGTGCAGACCCTACATCCTGCTCCACAAAGACAGTTAAATAATGGGATACTTCTTGAGTTATTCATGGATTATTATTATTGCACTCCGAACATGTCCATAGATCCCCTCCTCAGCAAGTCCCCTAGTGACTGATGCCTTCAACTGCGATGTCCTCTTGTATGTCCTCTAAGCCTCTCATTTCTGGCTGTGTCCATCTTTATTCTTATCTTTTTCTTCCAAAGGAGTGACATCAACTCAAGGTTGTCAAAATGCCCTTCCAGCATCTTGGACAGCATTAACGGTGTCCTCCTGATCCATTGGTCAGCTGTCTTTAATGACAGTGACAGCTGTTTGCTCTTTCATTTCCCCGTATGTCAGGGATGTAGACAAAAGTGACTCACATATCGTTCTCATCTGCAATGACTTTATCCACTGCCTGTGTACAAAGTCCGCCTCTAGTTAGTATGCAGATGTGGGTGTCGTTTTGTGACTCCAATCAAATGAATGCCCTAGTTACTGGAATCACCTCCATTGTCATAACTTACGCACCATTGTCTTGGCTATTCTGCCTGCTGAGCGTGCTGTAAATGCCCATGCACTCCTTTGGTGTCATATTAGTGTTCCGCCTGTACAGATGATTGCATCTTCATTATCGGTGTTGTCCTAGACATAGGCTTTGACCTTCTCTTTGACCATGGCTGGATTCTGCTCCGTGCAATTCCTGTCAAGTGTGACAATGCATAAGAATGTGCTCCTGAATGATGTAGACACTGGTATCCACACATCACCAGTGTTAATATTGTTAAGTCCACAACCAGTTTGGTAACATCTCTGCATGGGCCAACCATGATTTACTTATTTTAAGCTAGTCATCTTTCTCTGTGTTGAGCTCTAGGTACAATGGATGCTCTTTTATCTGCACTATCTTAAGGTAAACTAGCACCACCCCCCCCAGACCTTGATTCAGTCAGTCATGATTAGAAAATCAAGAAGATACCTCATTGCTGAGTAGAAGTTGGACACTACTCACATTCATAAATCTATATAAGGTTGCAATGTCACCACTTCAAACAAACAAACAAAAAATAAATAAAAAATAACAAACAAAAAAACTTATCAAAATCGTTTCTTTAAAATGTAATTTACTTGATAAAAATTACTTTAAAACCGTTCTATTTAATGAAGATAGTTATCAAAGGTTTCAATACTGAAACAACAATTAGAGGACATGTGGTGGTGTCAGGTTATCGTCTCTCCTTCCCTCTGGTACGACTTCAATAGTGTGTGTCCATAACTTCTACCCAGGAGAGTACAGTCTGTTAAAACATTCCCCAAGATTGGACACATTTGAGCAAAAAATAATGCAATGAAGCTTTTCTTTAAAGACACAAAATATCTTGTACTATTATTTTATTTTATTTTATTCAAAAAAAGAACAAACTTGAGGCTATATTTATAGAAAAACAAAGGATAATAAACAAGTACTGGACATATTCATGTATTAAACAATAACAGAATATTAACAAAGACGTCAGTATTAGCAGTCTAATCACTTTGCAATGCCTCCCTGACACAAGGAAAACTATTTTAATGACTGCACTGATTTACTTCTTTTCTGTTGATTTTGGTATTTGTGCTTGTAGCTCTTATTACCTCCAGGTTTGTACATCTCCAACAAGGGAGTGGCCAAGGTGATTGACTGACCACTGTCCAATCAGAAGGATGCTGGTCCAACTGTAGGGACAAACAATTTGTTTCTGTTGGATGATGACCCAACTGTAGGGACAATTTGTTTCTATTGGATGATGACCCAACTGTAGGGACAATTTGTTTCTATTGGATGATGACCCAACTGTAGGAGCAATTTGTTTCTATTGGATGATGACCCAACTGTAGGGACAATTTGTTTCTATTGGATGATGACCCAACTGTAGGGACAATTTGTTTCTATTGGATGATGACCCAACTGTAGGGACAATTTGTTTCTATTGGATGATGACCCAACTGTAGGGACAATTTGTTTCTATTGGATGATGACACAACTGTAGGGACAATTTGTTTCTATTGGATGATGACCCAACTGTAGGGACAATTTGTTTCTATTGGATGATGACCCAACTGTAGGGACAATTTGTTTCTATTGGGTGATGACCCAACAGTAGGGACAATTTGTTTCTATTGGGTGATGACGCAACTGTAGGAGCACTATTGGGTGATGACCCAACTGTAGGAGCAATTTGTTTCTATTGGATGATGAACCAACTGTAGGAGCAATTTGTTTCTATTGGATGATGAACCAACTGTAGGAGCAATTTGTTTCTATTGGATGATGAATCAACTGTAGGAGCAATTTGTTTCTATTGGGTGATGACCCAACTGTAGGGACAATTTGTTTCTATTGGATGATGAACCAACTGTAGGAGCAATTTGTTTCTATTGGATGATGACCCAACTGTAGGAGCAATTTGTTTCTATTGGATGATGACACAACTGTAGGAGCAATTTGTTTCTATTGGATGATGACCCAACTGTAGGAGCAATTTGTTTCTATTGGATGATGACCCAACTGTAGGAGCAATTTGTTTCTATTGGGTGATGACCCAACTGTAGGGACAATTTGTTTCTGTTGGATGATGACCCAACTGTAGGAGCAATTTATTTCTATTGGATGATGACACAACCATAGGAGCAATTTGTTTCTATTGGATGATGGCACAACCATAGGAGCAATTTGTTTCTATTGGAAGATGACACAACCATAGGAGCAATTTGTTTCTATTGGATGATGGCTCAACTGTAGGAGCAATTTGTTTCTGTTGGATGATGACACAACCATAGGAGCAATTTGTTTCTATTGGGTGATGACCCAACTGTAGGAGCAATTTGTTTCTATTGGATGATGACCCAACTGTAGGAGCAATTTGTTTCTATTGGGTGATGACCCAACTGTAGGGACAATTTGTTTCTGTTGGATGATGACACAACCGTAGGAGCAATTTGTTTCTATTGGAAGATGACCCAACTGTAGGAGCAATTTGTTTCTATTGGATGATGACCCAACTGTAGGGACAATTTGTTTCTGTTGGATGATGACACAACCGTAGGAGCAATTTGTTTCTATTGGATGATGACCCAACTGTAGGGACAATTTGTTTCTATTGGATGATGACACAACCGTAGGAGCAATTTGTTTCTATTGGAAGATGACCCAACCGTAGGAGCAATTTGTTTCTATTGGATGATGAACCAACTGTAGGAGCAATTTGTTTCTATTGGATGATGACCCAACTGTAGGAGCAATTTGTTTCTATTGGATGATGACCCAACTGTAGGAGCAATTTGTTTCTATTGGGTGATGACCCAACTGTAGGGACAATTTGTTTCTATTGGATGATGACACAACCGTAGGAGCAATTTGTTTCTATTGGATGATGACCCAACTGTAGGGACAATTTGTTTCTATTGGATGATGACCCAACTGTAGGAGCAATTTGTTTCTATTGGATGATGACCCAACTGTAGGAGCAATTTGTTTCTATTGGGTGATGACCCAACTGTAGGGACAATTTGTTTCTATTGGGTGATGACACAACTGTAGGGACAATTTGTTTCTATTGGGTGATGACCCAACTGTAGGGACAATTTGTTTCTATTGGATGATGACCCAACTGTAGGGACAATTTGTTTCTATTGGATGATGACCCAACTGTAGGGACAATTTGTTTCTATTGGATGATGACCCAACTGTAGGGACAATTTGTTTCTATTGGATGATGACACAACTGTATGGACAATTTGTTTCTATTGGATGATGACCCAACTGTAGGGACAATTTGTTTCTATTGGGTGATGACCCAACTGTAGGGACAATTTGTTTCTATTGGATGATGACCCAACTGTAGGGACAATTTGTTTCTATTGGATGATGACACAACTGTATGGACAATTTGTTTCTATTGGATGATGACCCAACTGTAGGGACAATTTGTTTCTATTGGATGATGACCCAACTGTAGAGACAATTTGTTTCTATTGGATGATGACCCAACTGTAGAGACAATTTGTTTCTATTGGATGATGACCCAACTGTAGAGACAATTTGTTTCTATTGGATGATGACCCAGCAGTAGGGACAATTTGTTTATATTGGGAGATGACACAACTGTAGGGACAATTTGTTTATATTGGGAGATGACACAACTGTAGAGACAATTTGTTTATATTGGATGATGACCCAGCTGTAGTGACAATTTGTTTATATTGGGTGTGAAATAAAACCTCAACTGGTACATTATGTGATGACGTTGCTGACCAAGTAGGGGAGTAAAGAACAGAAAATATTACCAGCCAAACATTTCATAAAAAGTGACTAAGGAGATTTCGAAGTGTCTTCTGGACAGTCAGGTAGGGCATGCATGTACCATGTCAGCGGAATGATCAATGCTGTGGCGAGTGGAGGAGCAGATATGGGAGATTTTTTTACTGCAATGATACTGGTTCCATGTTTAGAATAGAATATCATGACCTGTTCTACGTAGAGCTGTATTCATGTAGGGTATCTACCAAACATTTGTGATTTACTTCTACATGGCAAGATGGGCTCCATATAGTTAATAAGTTTGTTAAATCGGTCTCTTATTGCACTTCAGAATTTTCCCATATTGTCAGTGGATGAAAGCTAATGGTTTCGGGATCTCAATGATCATTCACAGATCTGTCCACTTCAAGGGTTCATTTTCTATTCATAAAAAAAAAAAAAGTAAAGTGCCCCCGTCACGCCAAGTGGCATATAGGGAATATGGTGTTAGTGACCATAAATTGTACAGACCTTCGGCACATGATTTTTGGGGTAATGTGGTTGGTATTATGCCTGTGCTGCTTTACTTTCCCAGAAAAAAATCCGGTACCCTTTTAAAGGCTGGGTGAAACCTGGAAGCCGTCAGTTGGGATCGAACCCTACCTCTTCTCCTTTGTATATTCTATTCTATTCTACACTCAATTTCAATGTATTCTCCAGGTAATAATTATTTATAATAAATATTCTCCTTTGTAGTCCAGTTCACTAACCACTGAGCTATCGCGGCTCCCCTATTCTCCAGGTAATAATTATTTATAGTAAATATTCTCCTTTGTAGTCCAGTTCACTAACAACTGAGCCATCACGGCTCCCCTATTCTCCAGGTAATAATTATTTATAATAAATATTCTCCTTTGTAGTCCAGTTCACTAACAACTGAGCCATCGCGGCTCCCCTATTCTCCAGGTAATAATTATTTATAATAAATATTCTCCTTTGTAGTCCAGTTCACTAACAACTGAGCCATCGCGGCTCCCCTATTCTCCAGGTAATAATGATTTATAATAAATATTCTCCTTTGTAGTCCAGTTCACTAACCACTGAGCTATCGCGGCTCCCCTATTCTCCAGGTAGTAATGATTTATTATGGATGAGAACCAGAGGGAGAATTTTTTAAAATTAGAAAAAATGATATGGTAAAAGCTTTACCTGATTGATAGACTACACAGATTTAAATGACATTTCAGCTCAATAGGCCTTCAGCAGGAACAAACAAACACACACACATACACGCAGATATGTAAGTAAATAAAACTGATCCTAGATAGCGAACTAGTAATGAAACATCAAAAACTTAAGAAAAGAAAAATTTCTTGAACCATGGTCATAATGGGAAAGAGAGAGTCACACAGGTGTAGCTGTAATTATACCCTGCAGGTCAAGGCCGTGTAAAGGGTTCTAAAAATATTTGAGTGGGGGGAACGCTGTCTAAGTTACCTCGACTGCAAAGACACTGACAATGTCTAAAAGTATCTAAGGTCCCACAAATACATGTATATATACACACACACACAGATGCATGTATACATATATACACGTACAAACAGACATGCACATACCTATATATATATATATATATATATATATATATATATATATATATATATCTATGTACTGACCTTTCGAGCCGTAGCCAGCCCACTGGGCGTAGACCAAAATACTTCTTCTCTTAACTGAATTGTTGTTCTAGCAGTTTTCAATTCTTTTAAAGATATTTTATCAAATCTCGCCATTTGTCTCTGTTCTGTGCAAGCAACTTGATCTCATTTAGGGAGCCGATTCCTGCTGCTCTTGCCTCTCTCATCAATGTTCTTCTCAGTGTCTCTCTGGGTCTTCCTCTTACCTGTTGTTTCCCATATGAGGGCTTGCTTTGCTATTCGGTTATTATCTCTTCTCATCACATGTCCCTCTCTCTCTCTCTCTCTCTGCGATCAGGACTCAGTCAGAGTAGGATTCCAGACTCCCACATGAAGTCAGCTGTCTGGTTAAGTGTGTTGATCGCCCCCACAGACAGAACGTCACATTTAGAGTCCGCCAGATCCACTCTGACTGAACACCCGTTAATACGTTGCACTGTGTTCTGCGCCAGTGGCCCAGTGCATCCGATTTCAGCCAGCATTTTTTCAGGTTTGCTTTCCTTAGCCTTTGATTGTCCCCAATCTTCCTGCAAGGCAGCAGATTGTCTTTTCTGTAGGGGGATTCTGCCCTTAGATGGTCTACCCTCCCAGGTTTACGAGCACCATCTGCCCGAGTCACTAGAGGTGACTAACACAGACATGCACACACAGAGATATGAGATGTGAATAACACAGACACGTGCACAGCGATACGAGCCATGACTAACACTGACACACATCAAGATATATGACACATGACTAACATAGACATGCATATAAAGCTATGAGATATGACTGACTTAGACATGCACACACAAAGATATGACGCATACCTAACATAGACATACACACAAAGATATAAGATATGACTAACATAGGCATGCACACACAAAGATATGTGATGTGACTTACGTAGCCATGCACACACAAGAATATGAGATGTGACAGACACAGACATGTACGCACAAAGATATGAGATATGACTAACATAAACATGCAAACAAAGATATGAGATATCCCTAACCCAGACATGCACACACAAAGATATGACACATGACTAACACAGATACACACTAAGTTATGATATATTACTAAACTCAGACGCACATAAAGATAAGAGACATGATTAACACGGACACACCAAGATATGAGATATGACTAAGATGACACACATCTAAATATGAGCCATGGCTAGCACACACACACACACACACAACATACACTTAAGCTAAGATTTGATCCATGGCTAGCACAGAAACACCCCAAGATATGAGCCATGACTAGCACAGAAAAACAGTAAGATATGAGTCATGTCTTCACGGAAAAACACCAAGAAATGAGCCAAGTCTAGCACATAAACACATTGAGGTATCCATATGCTTGGGTTAGTCTGCAGACTCTTCTTAACGTGTGAATCATTGACATACGAGACGCAGGCTTCGATTAACTGTCCGCAGGTTTCGTTCAAACAGTTGTCCGGAGATTTGAGAATGCAGTCTGACACGTAGAACTTTCCCTTGCATGCACTGTTCCCGGCTGACTGTTCAGATGTGTCGTTGAAACAGTTGTCTGGACATTTGAGAGTGCTGTCTGACCCGTTGTACGTTTCCTTGCACGTGCAGTATGCACTTTCCGGGTCACATATGATGTCACAGCCATCAGAACACGTCTGTTCGCACTGTAGCCCAAAATTACCATCGGGACAAGTGTCATTACAGGTATAGCCAGGATGTTTACATTGTCGTCATTTTCCAGATTTTTCCCACATAAAGGACAGACACTGAGACAAGACCTGGAGCAATCGTGTCCATAGACCCCATGTGAGCATTTGCCGTGACACGTACCAATGATGAAGTCGCAGCTTTTGCTACACCCACTATACACTGCACAAAACGACCAAGAATACCCGTCCAGACAATAGGTGTCTGCAAATGTTTGCGCCTCACACACCGTCGGTTCACTGCCGGCCTGCGAAATGATCGGTGAGAACTCAGTCTTAATGTGTGCCATTGGCGTTTGTGTGGTGACTACAATAGTGTTCATAGAAACATTTGGATATGATATATCATTAGACTGGAACACTACACCGCCACTGTCAGAGGAAGCCTTTAGAGTGGCATTCTTTACCCGAATCATAGTGCTAGCTTGATGATAGAATCGAATGGTGTGAATCTACTGGGGCGTGGCAAAGTTCAGATACCAGTAAACAGGACTGTTTCCACTTCTCAGTTTTGTGTGTGTGCAGTCATTGTCATAAAGATTGGTCCTTCTTTTGCCATTTACTGCGGCCTCTGGTCCACATTCGTCTCCTGTATAACAAGAATTAAACGTGTCGGCCTGGTTTGTGTTCTGATTGAGAGCCACATTCCGACCCCCGCCTATGTGGATGGAGCAGATATTTGCAACTATCGACCCTGCAATCATAACTTGTTGATCAGATCAGCCCCAGAGCAAAAGACATCAATCTCGTGCTGACTAACTACAAACCTTGAATCATTGCTACATGAGGCAGAACCATTTAGTAATGTCGTGAAACTGTCCGGAACTATTAAGTCATTTGCATAAATCCTAAACCATGAGAACAGCAAAGATTGATTGAGAGTTGCCTCAACTGATGTAGAATTTGCGTCCGAGTTACAAGTGGTGTCGTTGTAATTAAACAGGAAAGTAGGTTCAGAATTTTTAGGCGTATTTGTACACGAGAACCAAGTACTGACACTGGGGTCCAAAATATTCGTGTTGATAAATGTCATTGTTTGGGCATATCCCTGTAGTTTTGTCATAAACTCTCTCTCTCTCTCTCTCTCTCTCTCTCTCTCTCTCTCTTTCTCTCTCTGCGATCAAGACTCGATCAGAGTAGGATTCCAGTCTCTCTCATGAAGTCAGCTGTCTGTTTAAGCGAATCGATCGCCCCATATAATTTCTCCTCCAGGGAGGTGGGCGTGGACCACATTGCTCTTCTTAGGTCCGTGTACTGGGGGCAATCCTGTAGAACATGTTTTGTTGTCATATTGTCCAGTGTACAGTGGCATAGGCTGGTAGTTCCTATTTTGAATTTGGTGAACATGTGATTTCTCATTCTATTGTGGCCTGTGCGTAGGCGAAGTATGATGACTTGATCCCTCCTTGATAGTTGGTGGTATCTGTCACTCTCGTTATGCTTTGGGTGTTCACGTTTCCATTTTTCATGGAACTGACCCTTGAGGATGGATTTGGCTTCATCATAACTGAGCGGATTGTTCTCTTGTGGTAATCTCCCTCCCGCTTTAGCTAATTTGTCTGCTCGTTCGTTCCCGTGTATATTACAGTGTGATGGTATCCACTGAATGACTACTCTCTGGAAGTTATTGCATAGTTGGTCCAGGGTTGTTCTCAAGTCATCTAGTTCATTGTTCTTGTGGTTTATTAGAGCTGATAGTACTGATAGTGCATCAGTCAGAATCACCAATTTATTGTGCATGTTATTTTTGTGTTGAGTAGCCAGTGTTGCAGCTTCTCTGATGGCCTCAGCCTCTGCTTTAAAGTTGTTAGAGAATTTTCCAGTAGCTATTGACTTGGTGATCTCGTCCTGATTGGTCAGCGTCAAGAACACACCTCCCCCTCCATTTCTGGTGGCATTTGTAGCAGAGCCATCTGTATATATGTGGGACCAAGAGTCCTGTGGGTAAGTATCGTGTATATGTTTTTCTGCTACGTGTTTTCTTTCTGTGTCTGATTGGGTGCCTTTTTTCATGATTCCTGTTATGTTTTCCTGAAGTTCTGGTATTTTATGTTTTCCGTGAGGAGACATATCAGATGGGCCCAAGGGTTTCGATATTGTTTGGGAAAGAACTGGGTCTCCAGTAGTTAGTTCATTGGCAATTGCAGCGAAGTTGCTCCTCTTAAGTCGTACAATTCCAGAACCAGATATTCTTTGGTGCATGGGGTGGCTAAGGAGCCTTCTATATTTCTCCGCTTGTTGCAAAACTTTAGTGACCCGTCTGTCATCTAAGGGTTGTAAGCCTGTTACTGTTTCTAGAGTCTTGATAGGTGTAGATTTCATAGCACCAGTGATGATACTGGCAGCTTAGTTCTGTGTTCTGTTAATTTTGCTAAGGTGTGATTTGGAAGCCATAGCCCAGGCTGTGACTCCATATTCTAGAACTGGTCTGACTCTTCCTACATATAGTCTTTTCAAAATATTGCTGTCTGCCCCCCAGTCCGTTCCTGCCAATTTCTTCATAATATTTGTTCGTTTCCTGGCTTTCATCCTTGCTCTGTCTATCTGATTTTTCCAAGTCATTCTGCGATTCATAGTGACACCAAGATATGTTGGGCTGTGATCAATAGGTAGTGTATGATCCTTTAACTTCAAATTTGCAGAGAGTGTTTTCCTTGATAGGCTGAAAATTGTGTATGAAGTTTTCCTTTCGTTGATTGGTAAGAACCAGGTGTTCGTCCACTTTTCAAGTTCACCTAGGGCATCTTGCATCCTGGAACCAGCCACTGACATACTTTCCTCGCGAGCCCATAACGCCAGATCATCTGCGTATATTGCTGAGTGTATTCTGGGTGGAATGTCCATTACGATGTCATTTATGAAAATTAAAAAGAGTGTTGGGGACAAGACTCCGCCTTGTGGGACACCTTGCTCGATAGAGACCTTCTTACTTAGTTGACCTTGAACTTGTACTCTGGCCGTTCTATCCTGAAGGTATTGAGAGACCCAATTGAATAAACGACCCTGGATGCCAAGTCTAAAAAGCTTGTTCTTTAAACCCTCACGCCAAACCCTATCAAAAGCCTTCTCCATGTCGACCCACACTGCCAGCGTGTGTTTCTTTTCTTGTAGAGCATCCTCTATTTCCTGTGCAATGTAGGTGACCAGGTCTTCAGTTGATCGGTGCTTACGGAAGCCATTTTGTTGTGGTACGATTTGTTGTTTTGTCTCCAAATGCCACACAAGTCTTCTGTTAACCAGCCTTTCCATGAGTTTACTCAGGCAGCTCAGTAGGTTAATTGGTCTATAGCTACTTGGGTCTAGTGGGTCTTTTCCACACTTGAGAATGGGCACCATAATAGCTTCTTTCCAGATTGCCGTCACATGACCTCTCTTCCAGCTAGCATTTATTATCCTTAGAAGCTGGCTCTTGGCTTTCTGCCCCAGATTTAGGAGCATTTCGTTGGAGATTCCATCTTTACCAGGTGAACTTTTGAGCTTCAATCCTTTGAGTGCAACATCTAATTCAGTTGGGGTAAAGATGGTCGTCTGATGCTCTTCTGGTGCAAAAGGCATGTGTTTTGCATCTTGGTTTTCCTGCCTTGCAGCTTTCTGTTTGTCTATTGGAATGTTTATTCTACTAATGTTTTTGTAAGTCTCTATCAGTAGATTTGCTGCCCTTTTGCCTGTGAGGATGTTCTGATTGTGTGTTAATGATATTGGTGGTCGGCAAGTGTTTTCGCCACTCAGAGCTTTCGCAAGTTTCCATAGTTTATGACCATTTTTGTCTAGATTAAGGCTCTCTGTTTTGTCTATCCAGCTCTGTCTGGCTGAAGTCATGACCTCTCGTCTGTGTTTGGCCGAGGCTGCTTTGTAGGCAATGTTGCTCTCTGTGCTGTGTGATGTTTCAGCTAGTTCTCTGGCAGAGTCCAGTTCCTCTTCTAGTCTTTGTATTTCCTTGCTCCAATATGGCCTGTAGTTTCTTCTTGCTCCTCTAGGAATGGATTCTTTAGCAGCTCTCATGATGCCATATGTTAACCGCTCTATCATATTTGTTACCTTCTTTTCGTGGGTGTTGATAGGTGCAGTATATGCATCAGTGAGCCTTGCAAACTTTGCCCAATCTGCTCTCTTATAATTCCAGCGTGGAAGAGGTATTTGCAACTCCTGTTTGTGAGCAAGAGCCACTGAAAGTTTGACTGGTCTATGGTCACTATCTCCAAGTTGGTTCAGCACTTTTCTGGTTATTTTGATAGACATGTCTCCAGTTGCAAACGCTAGGTCGGGGGTGGAAGTTGTTTTCCATCTTCATGAGTAGAAGGTTGGGGGGTCCTCCCTAGAGTTTATGAGGAATAGGTTGTTGTCTATTTCCCATTCTTCTACTTCTTCACCTCGAACATTGGACTCCCTATATCCCCATCTTTCAGAGTGGCTGTTAAAGTCTCCTACTACCAGACACTTTGATGGTGTTAATTCCATTGACTCCAGCTTCAGTAATTTGTCACATGTCCAACATATGACCATCGTCTTTTCTTGTTTACTGAAGATATTAGTGGTTGATTGGCGATTTCTCTAATTTTCTCGTTTGTTTTTAATTCGTTCCACACTATATCAATTATTTTCCTTAGACATTTTATTATTATATATATATATATATATATATATATATATATATATATATATATATATATATATATATATATATATATATGCATATTATATATATATGTACCAATACCCACACATATGAACACATACATGCATATGCGCACCCATACGGGGACAATCATATATGTGTAGAAATGTGCGCCCACATAACCAGAAGAGTACACACCGAAGTCAGTGTGATAGAGAAAGAATAGAACAGAAGAATAACAGGTACTCAAAAGGTGGAAAGAGTGAGATGTCTGAGAGTGGGGTACAATAAAATCATGAGGGGTAAGTAGCACAGAAAAAGGGGTATAGAACACCGAAGTGTCCCAGTGGGGACTAGTGGAGGAGAACTATGAATAGCATGGCATAGTGGATAAGTGCCCAAACATGGGCAGCAGAGATGGCTATGCAAAAGAGAAGGAGCAACTGAAGGGAAACTATGTGTGCGAGTGAGATACATTCATGCCTCATGCGGTCAGCGAACCAAACTGGACTTTCAGGCGATTCTCCAAAGTAAACCGGCTGTGGTCGCCAGTGTGACAAAGGAAAGTACCAGTGATACGGATGTCATCTTTGCCTTTGTGGTCTCAGGAGTTGAAATGGGAAGACACTGAAGTGCCAGTATTCTGTTGAACATCTCGAAGATGTTCACAAAATCTTTCCGCTAATTGTCTCCCAGACTCACCAATATAGGTCATGTCACATCGTTGGCATATGATGACATAAATGATGTTATGGGACACACATGTGAAGCCATGCTTGATCTTGAACCGTCCATTAGGGAATAAGGCAGAGTCAGTGGGGGGCACAGGTGATACAGTAACGACCATAAGGGGCGTACCGAAGTGTTGATGGTTGGAGCGGGGGAATGGCTCCTAACCAGAATATCTCCCAAATTCCTGTCGCGTCTGGATGCGATCATAGGGGGATCAGAGAGGAAAATGGAATGGTAGCGGTTGAGTATCTTCACAGCAGCTAAGTTGTGAGGATGATAGGTGAGAGTGAGTATAGTTCTCTCAGAGGGGGAGGGGGAAAGGGGGGCAGTTAGGAGTGAGTGCCTTGGAACGAGAGATAAGGAGGACCCACTTGAAGGCAGACTGGAGGATGGAGTCTAGATAAAGCCAGCACCTAAAGAAACCTAACATGAGGTCAGCCTGTTGGAGGAAATCTTGGTCGTCCTGGCAGATGCAACGGAGATGCAAAAACTGTGAAAACGGAATGGAATCACGACAAGAAGGTGAATGTGATGAGATATAGAGATGATAACAATGGCCGTCTGTGGGTTTATAGAAAATCGAGGTGTGGAGGCCAGAAATGCCCAAGGAAACAATAAGATCTAGGAAGTTTACAGAGGAAATGGATATACAAGATGTGATCTTGATAGCTTTGTGATAGCTGCCAATGTAGTTGATAAACCTGGCGACGTCATCCTCAGGTAGATCGGTAAGTCCGAAGCAGTCACCAATGTACTGGAGGTATATGATGAGAAGGGGACCTTGATACGAATTGAGAATTTGATATTCAAGGTAACCCATAAATAGGCAAGCATAATTGGAGCCCATCTTGGTGCCCATGGCCACTCCACTAACTTGGTCATAGAAGTTACCATCGAACTCAAAGGTGTTGAGGTTGAGTACAAGCTCAGTAAGGCGGAGAAGAGTGGCAGTATCAACAGAGGGGTGTTGCCTCTGGTCAAGAAAGAACCGTAGAGCCAGGAGGCCATCAGAGTGAGGAATAACGGTGTAGAGAGAACAAACATCAAGGGTGAAAAGTCGGTATGAGCAACCATGGGAGAGAGAGATGGAAGAGAAGATACTCAAGGCATGGTTTGTGTCCTTGACACATAAGGTAAGACTAGCTACCATGGGCTGGAAGACATTGTCTAGATAGTCAGATATGTGTTCAGTCGGGCAAGTGCATGCTGACACAATGGGACGTCCTGGATTGTCAATTTTGTGAATTTTAGGGAGCATGTAGAATGATGGCTTACCAAGACCACTATGGGGATAATGAGGCGGGATGCACTCGGAGGAAGGAGGTTGTCTCAGATCAGCTCCTTGATCTTGGACCTGCTTATTGTGGTCCACAACACAGGGCAGACATTTTTCTTTTCTTAAACCAGTTTCGATTATTTTTGTGTGTGGATATTTCATTACTAGTTAGCTATCTAGGATTAGTTTTATTTACTTACATATCTGAGTGTGCATGTTGTTTGTTTGTTCCTGCTGAATGCCTATTGAGCCGAAACGTCGTTCAAATCTGTGTCGTCTATCATTCAGGTAAAGCTTTTACCATTCTATTTTTTTTTCAATTTTCCCCTCACATTTAGCTTTACTGCAGCTTCGCATTTTTATGCATTCATTTGCATTTCTTTGCCTTCATTTGCATTTCTTTGCCTTCATTTGCATTTCTTTGCCTTAACCCCTTACGAGAACCAGAACAGGTACAAGAGGAAGAGAAAAAATAATAATGATTGATAAACAATACAGAGCTCTTTTATAAATTAAAACAATTAAAGTATAAACATTGTGTGCCATAAATTAGTGGGTGGGGTCTAGGATATTTGTTGTAAATACAAAGGGATTTAATAAATGAGAAACTGTGAAAGTCTTCCGTGCCCACCACTCACTTGTAGGGACACTGACAAGCTGTATAATGTTTTAGGTTTCACTTTTGATTGTTCATCCTTTGATAAAAGTGGGCCACATATTTCTTTTCAAGCCAATACAATGAAGATCATCTTGTAAGATGTCTTTTGCTATAATTAAGCCTAGGCCACAGATATTACACAGACGTACGATGCATATTTTGAATATAATTCATGTATGTAAAATGAATTTGGAATACAAATCATGTATGCAAAATGAATTTGGAATACAAATCATGTATGCAAAATGAATTTGGAATACAAATCATGTATGCAAAATGAATTTGGAATACAAATCATGTATGCAAAATGAATTTGGAATACAAATCATATATGCAAAATGAATTTGGAATACAAATCATGTATGCAAAATGAATTTGGAATACAAATCGCATATGCAAAATGAATTTGGAATACAAATCGCATATGCAAAATGAATTTGGAATACAAATCACGTATGCAAAACCTAAAAGTGATTATTCAAAACAAGCAATCATGGCAGGTTAATAACCAAAACGTTGACATATCTCACCTTCATTCACACGTACATAATTATTACTGCCAGCACTATCTTGACATACTTTTGAATCATGATTTAAGTAGGTCAAAGAAAGCACACTGGCCTAATTTTGAATAGCTAAAACAAAATACTGGATATCTTGATTACGTGCAGCATGAAAAAAAAAATTGATGAAAAGCAATCAAAACCTAAACCTGGAATGACGTTCATAGCTTTATGTGGTTCAATATTTGTTGTATCTACATGAATATTTACACATGAAAATCTGTACAGAGCTGTGTCTTTTCTTGATAACTAGGATGATTCTGATACTTGATAAGTTGTTTGATTGTTTGTAGATGTAGCATTGCTTTAGTACAAATGGAATGTCCGGCCGTGAACAGAATTTTCTGGACTGTTCTGTTACAGAGAAACAAAGTATACTTTTAAATACACAACCTTAAATGTTATAGAATTTTTAAAATGTTGAGTGCTTGAGTATATTATTTAGTATATTTTAGTATGTTCTACTCATGAGAACAATAGTATATTTTAGTATGTTCTACTCATAAGAACTAAAGTATATTTTGTGATGTTCTACTCATGAGAACTAAAATATATTTTTGAATGTTCTACTCATGAGAACTAAAATATATTTTGGAATGTTCTACTCATGAGAACTAAAATATATTTTGGAATGTTCTACTCATGAGAACTAAAATATATTTTGGAATGTTCTACTCATGAGAACTAAAATATATTTTGGAATGTTCTACTCATGAGAACTAAAATATATTTTGGAATGTTCTACTCATGAGAACTAAAGTATATTTTGGAATGTTCTATCATTAAATGTTATAGGCCAACTACAAGAAAATCACAACCAAAGATACCACTAACTCCAGAAAACTCACTAAATATTGTGTATTATACCCCCCAACTTATCTGTAACAGTAAATGAATTATTGGACCTTCTATTACAGAACACTCCAGTTTCCTTCAGCATAAATAATCCTAAATTCAAAGTGATCCAGATTTAGATTCTCTGCCCATAAATAGTCAGATGTATTTATTTAAAAAACTTGAACAGCTAAATGTAAAGAATCAACATTTATAATAGAACGATGTGATGTACATTAGAAAGTAAGGCTTTTATTGTAGCACTCGACCTCCCACATATACACAGAGTGGAATGAGATAGAAATAACTGCCAAACCAGCATCACACAAAATATGTATAATGCCATAGGTTGATTGACATCTGAGGCATTTGTTGCCCATTTCCTCCATCACTCACCAATTCACTGTCATTTCAGTAATTATTTAGATAAATATAAACAAAATACACAAATATAAAAATATATAACCAAGATGTCCAAAACAATTCATCTATTCACTAAATGTTATTATGAAAAGATTTGTATATTTACAGGGAACAAAAGCAAAATATATCTTCTAGAAAATTCTACATTTAAATGCTATTTTCTATAAAGTCATTTAAGAAAGAAAGATATAATTTGATTTTAATTAAGATATGTCATTTCATTAAACAAACATAGATGCAGTTAACAAAAGGCATAGAAAACAGCACAATAATGATGACAACAGCAATAAAAGACTATTATCAAGTCTAGGCAATTGATGAATCAAGAGGAAGGAGTGATGAGATATAAGTTCTATAAATAGATTCTACAAGTTAGATAACTTTCAAATTATTTTTGGACACAACTCTGCTGCTAGAGCTCATTTTTTTTTTTTTTTTACTTCATGCTCTGATTCTCACTACCCCATCCAAAGTTCCATAAATTAATTCTCACTGGTATCCCATTGTTACATAGACTAATTCTCACTGGTATCCCATTATTACATAGACTAATTCTCACTGGTATCCCATTGTTACATAGACTAATTCTCACTGGTATCCCATTGTTACATAGACTAATTCTCACTGGTATCCCATTGTTACATAGACTAATTCTCACTGGTATCCCATTGTTACATAGACTAATTCTCAATGGTATCGTATCCCATTGTTACATAGACTAATTCTCACTGGTATCCCATTGTTACATAGACTAATTCTCACTGGTATCCCACTGTTACATAGACTAATTCTCACTGGTATCCCATTGTTACATAGACTAATTCTCAATGGTATCCCATTGTTACATAGACTAATTCTCAATGGTATCCCATTGTTACATAGACTAATTCTCACTGATACTCCAGAGTTACATAGACTAATTCTCACTGATACTCCACAGTTGCATAGACTAATTCTCACTGATACTTCACAGTTACATAGACTAATTCTCACTGATACTTCACAGTTACATAGACTAATTCTCACTGATACTTCACAGTTACATAGACTAATTCTCACTGATACTTCACAGTTACATAGACTAATTCTCACTGATACTTCACAGTTACATAGACTAATTCTCACTGATACTTCACAGTTACATAGACTAATTCTCACTGATACTTCACAGTTACATAGACTAATTCTCACTGATACTTCACAGTTACATAGACTAATTCTCACTGATACTCCACAGTTACATAAATGAATTCTCACTGGTACTCCAGAGTTACATTAAAATCACCCTCACAGGGCTACAAGGCACTTGAACTCATTGCTCCCCTCCACTTTAGATTATTCTCACAACCATCTATCACAGTAGAAGGTGAGATTGTGACCACTCATATCATTAACATAATTCCTCATTAACAACACCATTTTAGTCAACACAAAACACAGGAATGCAACAAGAGAGAGAAGACAAGAGCATCAGCAAAAAAATCACTCCATCAAGATTATAATCAATGATATGCTTCTACTACAAGACATTGATGTAACAGTTTGCCAAGAACTACATTTTGGTATCAACTAAGAGAATTTTATTACAAAAAATGAACAACTAGATGTAACATTAAAAGAGAAAAAAGATCAAGTCAGAGTTCCTTCTACACCTTGCTAGGCCTATGGGGGAATATGGTATTAGTGATCATATTTTTCCATGACCTGGCACATTTTTGGGTGATGTGGTCAGTATCATGCCAGGCCGCCTTTGTTTCCTAAACAAATCTTTGGTACCTATTTTTAGAGGCTGGTTGAACTCTGGAGCCTTGTTCTTCTTTTTCTACCTTTTTATCTCCTAGTGGAGCATAGGTCTTCAACAAACACATTCCAAGTCGTTCTGTTTTTTGCCATTCTTTTAAGATCATTTCATGTCTTCCCCATCACCTTCATCTCTGCTTCTATCTGTCTTTTCCAAGAATTCCTTGGTCTTCCTCTTTGTTTTTTCCCCTGGGGATTCCAAAAAAGGGCCTGTTGGGTAATACTCTCAGTTGGCTTCCGTAGTGTGTGTCCTATCCAGCGCCATCATCTTGGCTGTATCTCTTTATCCACTTGTGTTTGACTGGTACATTTCCATAATTCTATCCTGCCATTTCCATCCTTTTATTCTGCGTAAGCATCCATTAATGAAAGTCTGTATCTTGACGGAGCCTTGTTGGTCTGTAAAAAATCTGCCACTTCAGGAAATTGAATCTAAAACCCTTCTGATCATGAAGTGAACACACTAACTAATCAGTCACGGAGGCTTTGGGAATAAATTGGATTTACAAAAGATCAATTGTAGCACAAAACACTAACCACAATTGTAGCACAAAACGCTAACCACAATTGTAGCAAAAAACGCTAACCAATCAGCCACAGAGGCTCCAGGAAAAATAATGGATTATCAAAAAGTAGCATCAAAAACACTAGAGACCTGGCATAAAAAAAAAGTTTGACCAGAGCTTCTTCTTCTGCGTACACCTCTAGATGTCAATAATTTTGAAGAAAGCATCCGTTAGCTCATGGTTGTTGACATCTCCATACAGCTAATCCCGATATGGTACCGGTGATGGCCACAAGAGCCTTCTCTGTTCATCGTATGTTGGGCATGATTGTAGAAGATGTTGAACTGTCATTTTGTCAGTGCCACAGCCGCACTCATCACAGGTTCCTTTCCTTAGAGTGTTGAAAAGGTAATATCTCAATCTGTTATTACCTGTTCCTGTTATTACCTGTTCCTGTTGTTACCTGTTCAGAGTCTAAAAACTGTTACTTGTTCTTTTCTACTGAGCTGGTGGGCATCATTTTCTACTGAGCTGGTGGTGGTGGGCATCATTTTCTACTGAGCTGGTGGTGGTGGGCATTATTTTCTACTGAGCTGGTGGTGGTGGGCATCATTTTCTACTGAGCTGGTGGTGGTGGGCATCATTTTCTACTGAGCTGGTGGGGGGGGGGGGGGGAATCATTTTCTACTGAGCTGGTGGTGGGCGGGCATCATTTTCTACTGAGCTGGTGGTGGTGGTGGGCATCATTTTCTACTGAACTAGTGGTGGGCATCATTTTCTACTGAGCTGGTGGTGGGCGGGCATAATTTTCTACTGAGCTGGTGGTGGGCGGGCATCATTTTCTACTGAACTGGTGGTGGGCATCATTTTCTACTGAGCTGGGGGGGGGGGGGGGGGAAGGATCATTTTCTACTGAGCTGGTGGTGGTGGTGGGCGGGCATCATTTTCTACTGAGCTGGTGGTGGTGGTGGGCATCATTTTCTACTGAGCTGGTGGTGGTGGTGGGCATCATTTTCTACTGAACTGGTGGTGGGCATCATTTTCTACTGAGCTGGGGGGGGGGGGGGGGGGGGAAATCATTTTCTACTGAGCTGGTGGAGGTGGGCATAATTTTCTACTGAGCAGGTGGTGGTGGGCATAATTTTCTACTGAGCTGGTGGAGGTGGGCATAATTTTCTACTGAGCTGGTGGGCATCATTTTCTACTGAGCTGGTGGTGGTGGGCATCATTTTCTACTGAGCTGGTGGTGGTGGGCATCATTTTCTACTGAGCTGGTGGTGGTGAGCATCATTTTCTACTGAGCTGATGGTGGTGGGCATCATTTTCTACTGAGCTGGTGGTGGTGGGCATCATTTTCTACTGAGCAGGTGGTGGTGGGCATCATTTTCTACTGAGCTGGTGGTGGTGGGCATAATTTTCAACTGAGCAGGTGGTGGTGGTCATCATTTTCTACTGAGCAGGTGGTGGTGGGCATCATTTTCTACTGAGCTGGTGGTGGTGGTCATCATTTTCTACTAAGCTGGTGGGCATCATTTTCTACTGAGCAGGTGGTGGTGGGCATCATTTTCTACTGTGCTGGTGGTGGTGGGCATCATTTTCTACTGAGCAGGTGGTGGTGGGCATCATTTTTCCGGTAGTCCTGAATTACCCCAACTTGATGCTCCACCACCGAAAAAATAGAAGGGTACCCAGCTCATTGAGTTGGAAAGGTAATAAACAGCAGCAAATAAAAGCACTGGCTGCCTCCCTTAAACTGCCATAGCTCAGCACGTTAAAGTTGAATGCTTCACTCTTTCTATAACATTAAATGTTACAGAACATTTCAACTTACACAAAACTGAGATGTATGAGGTTAGCTTCATAGTTTCATCAAGAAAATTCCATTCTTCCTTGACTCTGAATGGCAGAGAAAAGACAAAGATGAGAAGAGATAGAGAGAGACAACCATGACCAAGCAGGTCATGTGTTAACCAACATCTTGTAACTTTTTCAAATATTATTTCTGCTCTGCAGAACAAATCCTGCTAAAACTTTGTATAAAAACACATATCCTACACAGAGAAATATCTACATTATACATACAAACACACACTCAACTGTATTGAAAAACATATACACATTTCCACATAAGTATGTAAATATATGCAAGCATTTTCACCATATCAAATTAATTTATGCATAAAATTGATATTAATACAGATCAGATCAATGCAAAAGTGAATAATAGCACTTTTACATATGGAATGTGTGTAATTTGAGTTTCAAAATTAAGATATAAATTTGTATACAAATTATTAAATAACAAGCATGCAATATATATATATATATATACAATTACAAATTGCTTCTAGTATATACATAAAAGAACATTTTTTGGAATGTTCTTGAACTGGCACAAAAGAAGCTGACATGGAATTATTTTCCAGAAGATTATTTGCAGCCGATGGGCTGAAGGTGGTCAGCAACTCATAGCTGACTGCTTATGTCAGGACCAGCAAGCTAAACTGATCAAGACATTATTTCACCTCCCTGGAGTTGTTCTGAAAACCAGACTAATCGGCTGGTCCAGGAAGTAGAGAAGGCATACAACCCAGTACCAAAAATGAGCACTGAAGTCTGATGTGTAGGGTTGAAATGTTATAACTTCTTGTTGCAAACGAAGACATAACACAGCTACTAGATAACTTTTAAAAGTGGAAAACATATAGGAGTAATTGTCAGGCATACAGAAGCAAAAGAAAATGACTAATTTACTAATTTGGTTCTGTTCTCTTTATGATCATGTCCACATTTTATTGTTCCAACAATTGGTTATTCATCCTCTGATAAGTCTTTTGATTATGTCAATTTGATCTGCTGTTCTGTTGCCATGGCAAAATGAGTTAGTCACATGGTTTGTTTAGAGATAGATAAGTACCTGCCTTTTGTGTGTGTGTTTACATTAATATTTGTTGCTTTCTACCCAATGAAGGCTTTTGTTGAAATGTCATAGTCGTCTCATCTTTTTTTAGGTTTAGCTGCTTAGATAACATTATAAATGATTTGTTCTATGGCAGATGAACCCCATCTCTGAGAGGCTGGAGATTGGTTATAAATCCAGGATCTTTATACTTTCGCCCTTTTACCAAATGTCTTATTTCTGCATGTTGGTGAGGCTCTCTTTTATTTCAAAATATCTTTCCTACAAAGAAAACAAAGGAGTGTTTTTCTTTACAAAACACAGAAAAGGCACTTCAAGAGGCAATCATCAATATGAAGCAGCCTGTTTGGCTTCCAGGTTCACCCAGCCTCAAATGGGTACCATATTTTTTTCTGACAAAGAAAAAATCACTGGCATAAAACAGACCATATTAGCCCAAAAATCATGTGCTGATTGGTCTATAAATGGGGACTGACATCATGCTTCCTACATGTCACATGACAGGGCCCCATGTTAGAAGACCTCTCTTAAATCATGCCTATCTTGTTACTAGAACAAACTGTTGAGCTACTGGACGTGTTATTGGCATTAACAGTTTTTCTTCTCCTTAATCCTCTGAATTCTGGTTGGTGCACAGGGCACCCACAAGAGATCTCAATCAAATTTGGTCTGGATCAAGAATGAACAACTCTTGCCAGGACCTGCCAGCCTCTTTCATTTCATCATGTATGGTTCATCACCATGTCCCCAATGGTCTGCCTCTTCTTCATTAGCTAGGTGGTGTCCATGTTAATGCTAGGTGTAGATGTTTGGTTTGTTCCATTTGTAGAACAAGACCTGGAAATTTCCAACGTCTTCTTTTCACTTCTAGATTGATGTTGTTAATGCTTGATCTTCTGGCGACTTCTTTATTTGTAATGTGTTGATCTCAACAGATGTTTAGAATCTTCTTAAGACAGCGACCATCAAAACCTCTTAGGCGGCTTTCTATCTTATGGTTCATTCTCCACGTTTATGCTGCATATAAGAGTATGGATCACACATTTGACTTGTCAATTCTAAACTTGGTGCTGAGATGGAGACTAGTTGAATGCCAAACAGTTTTTCTTGCTGCCAGATAAACTTGAATCATATCAAACTAACACAATCACTGACATAAATGATATCAATCAATGTAAAGTTATCAGACATGGATAAGTAGTTCAGCCCTAAGTACAATATCTAAAACACATTCTCGAGTTGCATGAGACAGGTATTTTACAACCAAAACATGACACTTTTAGGACTGATGTCCCTTTAATAGCACACACAACCAGGGATGAAAACATTCCCATCAAATTTAAAGTCTCAATAAACACGGGTACAAGAATACTTTTAATGACGATTGCGATTTGTTTAACAGCCCGCAGGACATTTTATTATTGCCTTTGATGGGGAGCATGTAGATTTCCTGCCCCTCCAAGCGTACAGTAGATTAACATTTAAATGGGGGAGATAAAGAAATAAATTTTACTTTAGAATATTAACCCAGGCAGTGGAATACAGCCTACCTTTTAGCTAGTGGTGTTGTTATGGAACAAGTGAGCTAAGACTATTCAGTCCAGCAATGTGTAATTCTGCAGGTATTTCTGAGTTTGCTGGTAGTTCCATATACAGTAATCCTTTTATCAGGAATATATCAGTGGTCAACTACAGTCCCACACCTACCTCACAATCTAACTTTTATAAATTCAGATTTTTGTTCTTCCCAAAGGCCGCCAACAAACAGAATGTAAACATTCCTCACCATCTTTTTTGTGTTCTTTCATTGATATCATTCCAACAGGTGAAACATACTGCCAATTTATTATACAAATTATGTACAAAGATTAGAAATTAATCTCAAAAGATGATACAAATGTCAGCTCTGCACTGCAAGCAGTTACACATGTCCAATCTTACACCTAAAATACCAGCACAACAATATGAACAGTCTAAACAGTGGTTCCGATGCGAAGCCTGCGTCTGAATATTTGTTTTTTGAGCCCACACCAACACCTGGAATATCTTCATATTCTTCTTCCTCCTCCGATGTTTCCTGTCTTGTATTTTCCTCTAATTCCCTCCTCTTGGCAGCAGTCTTTGTGAAGTCAATGTCTGAGTAGTTGACACTTTCATTACTCTTGTGTACATTGTCTTGTTTCTTTTTATTATTTTTACCTTTCTCTTTTCTTTTTTTCTTGTTTTTGTCCTCAGGAAAATCAACTTCAACATAGACAAGACCATCTTCATTCTGAGAGAAAATAACATTCACAATTTATTAAATCAGAAAATGATTAAAAACAGTAAATGATTGAAAACAGTAAATGATTGAAAACAGTAAATGATTGATAGATTAATTTACAATTCAATGTCTCTCTCTCTCTCTCTCTGCGATCAGGACTCAATCAGAGTAGAATTCCAGACTCTCACATGAAGTCAGCTGTCAGGTTAAGTGTGTTGATTGCCCCCACAGACAGAACATCACAATTAGAGTCTGCCAGATCCACTCTGATTGAACACCCGTTAAAACGTTGCACTGTGTTCTGCGCCATTGGCCCAGTGCATCCGATTTCAGCCAGCATTTTATTCAGGTTTGCTTTCCTTAGCCTTTGATTGCCCCCAATCTTTCTGCAAGGCAGCAGATTGTCTTTTCTGTAGGGGGATTCTGCCCTTAGATGGTCGGCCCTCCCAGGTTTACGAGCACCATCTGCCCGAGTCACTAGAGGTGACTAACACAGTCAATTTTAAAACAACTAATTATAAGCATTATAAAGCTTGTCCCATTATAAAGCTTGTCCCATTATAAAGCTTGTTCCATTATAAAGCTTGCTCCTATTTCAATTATAATAAAGTTGTATTCTCGATCCTGCATGAGATGTCCAGCTTCTGAAATGGTCTATCCCAGCTTATAAGTGATATTTTGCACCCACCTTCTTCTAGGTCGTTCCCTCTCTCATTTACCTTGAACTAAGCCCTCCATTAATTATCTTATCTGTGCCATTTTGTCATTTTGCATGACCAAAATATTTTATTCGTCTTGTTTTTCTGTTCTTTATCTTTATAGCACAATATCAGCAATGCAATAAAATTAATGAGGGCAAATATCTTTCTCATAGGAGCATACAGCTGTGAATCATGGACAACTCGCAAACTGCAAGGAGGAAAATCAATTAATTTGAAACAAAATGCTACAGAAAATCCTTAAGATACCTTGGATAATGACAAAGGGCAATGAAGAAATATTAAAAGATTTAAACATAAAAAAGAATTGGCTTATAAACAGCAATTCTACAGAGGAAATTAAAATACTATGGTCATGTCAAAAGACACAGCGGGCTGGAAAGAACAATAATAAAATCCATAGTTCATTGATGATGCATCAGGGGCAGACCAAGATAAGGTGGTTTAAAAGTGGTGTGTGCACAGTAAATATTCTTGAGGAATTAAACAAATCTAGCAGTGACTGAAATATACAAAGTAAGGAACACAAGAAATTTTGATTGTGTCCAGCAATCCGAAAATACAAAGAATAAGTGATAAGGGAATTAACCATAAATTTATCAAAACCTCGTATGAACTCGTATATATGGATGGGTAGACATCTTGTACACATATTTTCCCTTCTTCAAGTCGGAATTTAGAAAACTTACCCTTTCACTGGGAGAGTGGCACAGAAGGAACACACTCTCAAAATGTAAGCTTTCTATGTTATGCAGTTTGGGCCAAATGATGCTGATCATTACATTTGGGACAAACACTTTTCAATGATTGAACAAGGAAATTCATTTATAAATTTACAAGGTAAGTAAACACAATCTTCAATAATGAAGGTATTAAAAAAAAGATTATATAAATAAGACCCTAACATTTTGTTTACATTTCAAGGGTACTTTTTACATTTTATACACTCCTTGAAAAACATCTACATAATCAGCATTTGTATTCATAATGTATAAGATACTCTATGTATGTTAAGCATTTTCCCCTTTTTTCCTTTGTTGAAGAATTTCTGCTATCCCAATACCTAAGATATTACATCGTTATAAATATAAAGATTATAAATTAAAGCATAAATAGTGTGTGGAATGTAACAAAGAACATAAAAATGCGCAAATAATTAAAAAAAACAGACATACCCTTTTCCTTCCTAATTCTGGTGTTGTAGAGACTAGTGCATTGTTGTTCATGGCAGACTCATTTAGACTTTTGTCTAGAAGAAAGAATCATAAAACAGGCACAATGAATTGAAAATGTCAATAAAAATAAGAAGAAAAAAAACTGATAAAAATTAGCTTTCATAATCAGAACATTTACAAACACATGGTATGTTGTCTTATAACTTTTTCTGTTGCGCATACTTACCTAGAATATGTTATTATATCATATGAGGACAGAAAAAAAATCATTTGATTTATGGACAAATTTCCTAGATTTCTATGCATAGAAAGTGTAGTAAGTAATTGATGTTCATCACTTTGCTCCTCTTCTCTCTGTACAACAATTGTGGGAATAATGTTTATTGTCACATCATGCTCTAAACATTGACTTTACACAACATATAAAAGTCTGAGGCGGGTTTATGCAGAAACAAAAGATGACACCTTTTCTGATATTTGTCTGAGTCGCCCTGTGTGTTCACCTCTGCTCTTCTATGGCAAACATCAGGGTACAGATAAATAGGAAGACCTGGAGATACACTGTCAAGAACACTTATATGAGAAGCTAAGTTGGCAGGCATAGATTCATTAGATAAGATCAACCATCTCGCCCGGAATAAAGTGACGAAAAACACTACAAGCTCTATGTGACGTCTAATGGCACAGAAAGGATCAATTATCAAGTTCATATCTGTCCACATATGATTTAGTTTCTCAACGTCACCAGACTTCAAGTGACTCCATCAAACTAGGAGGAACCACTGCAAGATTTTGCCAGCTGTAAATCTCTAGGGAAATCCAGAGGGACTGAATTATGCCTGGGTATCACTTTTTCCTATTTTCACACAGTCAACCATGTCCCTTACCATACATGCAGATATTCTCTGACTTCAGAGATACTCTACACGCTGGAATATCATGTTTCATGATGTTCTTACGTCTCCATATAAAAGCGCTGACCATGTGATGTTCTTACGTCTCCATATAAAAGTGCTGACCATGTGATGTTCCTACCCCTCCATATAAAAGTACTGACCATATGACCAGTTCATCATATTTCATGATGTTGTTCTTACCCCTCCATATAAAAGTACTGACCATGTGACGAGTTCATCGTATTTCATGATGATATTCTTACCCCTCCATATACAAGTACTGACCATGTGACCAGTTCATCATATTTCATGATGATATTCTTACTCCTCCGTATACAAGTACTGACCATGTGACAATTTCAACATATTTTATGATGATGTTCTTACCCCTCCATATACAAGTACTGACCATGTGACCAGTTCATCATATTTCATGATGATATTCTTACTCCTCCATATACAAGTACTGACCATGTGACAATTTCAACATATTTTATGATGATATTCTTACCCCTCCATATACAAGTACTGACCATGTGTTGTTCTTACCCCTCCATATACAAGTACTGACCATGTGTTGTTCTTACCCCTCCATATACAAGTACTGACCATGTGTTGTTCTTACCCCTCCATATACAAGTACTGACCATGTGTTGTTCTTACCGCTCCATATACAAGTACTGACCATGTGTTGTTCTTACCCCTCCATATACAAGTACTGACCATGTGACCAGTTCATTATATTTTATGATGTTCTTACATTATGAAACAAAGTAGAGTCAAGTTTGCAAAATCACAAAACCTGAATATTGAAGAAGAAGAGGTACTCTCATTTATTTTCAAAGAGAGTTGATGTTTTTGGTTAGATCTTTCCTATCAATTTTGCCTTGATGGAGACCACTTTTGGCCTACTCTCATTTATTTTCAAAGAGAATTTATGTTTTTGGTTAGATCTTTCCTATCAATTTTGCCTTGATGGAGACCACTTTTGGCCTACTCTCATTTATTTCCAAGTGCCAAGGGTTCTTTAGCATGTACAGAATATACACGGGAAAGACCATTCTGTTCTTTTGCCGTTATCCAAAGATCTACACATCGGATCTCACCACCCAGAGACCAGGAAAGGGCAAAGGCAGAAAGAAACCACGGATTCAAAGTGGAAAAATTTCCACAGCTGGTAACAGATTCAAACCTGGGACATTCTTGTCAACCTCTAACCCCTAGACCACCCAACCCCTAGTCTGAATCCCAGGTGGGCCGTAAGAATTTACTTTGTGGCCTCTCAAGGGAGATGATCAAGTGCCCTGTCATGACGGACAATAAAACATCAGTCTTGTGTTCAAGTGATCTAAGTCAATTCAATTACATTTGACAATTTTTGTTTTTAAATTCATATTTCTTATTAAGAAAAGAAGATGGACAAATGTCAAGTATGTATTTAGAAGAAACAACCAGAGAATTACAGTCTGGCATGAGTCATGAACAAGATGGGTTATTTGAGGTCTTCAAGTTTGTAATGCAAGGTTGCTTTTGTGGGCCACATTTTCATTCTGTGTTTCATCATTACAAAATGCAATATTGAGCAACTTTCATAAACTGCACGACTGGCTGTCAACAGTGCCATGGAGTTTGTGCATTTTCCTGTGTAATCATTCAATAAATTCAAGTACTGGTGTCAAGTGTTAGAGTACAACAACGATGGTTCAGTTTGCAAAGAAGAATGAGAAATAAACAAATTGGTTGGTATATAGACTAGAATGAGAAATAAACAAATTGGTTGGTATATAGACTAGAATGAGAAATAAACAAATTGGTATATAAAGTAGAATGAGAAATAAACAAATTGGTTGGTATATAGACTAGAATGAGAAATAAACAAATTGGTATATAGACAAGAATGAGAAATAAACAAATTGGTTGGTATATAGACTAGAATGAGAAATAAACAAATTGGTATATAGACTAGAATGAGAAATAAACAAATTGGTATATAAAGTAGAATGAGAAATAAATAAATTGGTATATAGACTAGAATGAGAAATAAACAAATTGGTATATAGACTGGAATGAGAAATAAACAAATTGGTATATAGACAAGAATGAGAAATAAACAAATTGGTATATAGACTAGAATGAGAAATAAACAAATTGGTATATAGACTAGAATGAGAAATAAACAAATTGGTATATAGACTAGAATGAGAAATAAACAAATTGGTATATAGACTGGAATGAGAAATAAACAAATTGGTATATAAAGTAGAATGAGAAATAAATAAATTGGTATATAGACTAGAATGAGAAATAAACAAATTGGTATATAGACTGGAATGAGAAATAAACAAATTGGTATAAAGACTAGAATGAGAAATAAACAAATTGGTATATAAAGTCGAATGAGAAATAAACAAATTGGTATATAAAGTAGAATGAGAAATAAACAAATTGGTATATAAAATCGAATGAGAAATAAACAAATTGGTATATAAAATCGAATGAGAAATAAACAAATTGGTATATAAAGTAGGTAAACAGAAAATATCTTAGAGCAGATAAAATGAGTGAATTCTTGTGAAAGTGATGTAAGTACCTGCACAGATGCTGACTTTGGAAGGTGCGCAGTGACCCCCTCCACAACAGGAAGGTTAAAGACACAGGGCTCGAACATTTATTATTAGGACAAGACTGTTATAGAAGTCACAAGAGTTGACTATAATCATCATCAAGCTTAGGAACTTGGCTCAAATGTCCAGTATCTGAAGTTGTCAATACCAGCTTGTCTGTGATATATTGCATCCACCTTCTTCTTTGTTTTCCTCTCTCATGCCTAATTGGTACCATGCCCTCCATTGATCTTCACTAGGACACCATATAATTTTATGTGACAAGAATGTTTTATTTTCTTTGTTCTTAAGCAATTAGTTTTATTGAATATTAAATCATTGCAAAATGGGCATGTTTGTTCTTTTCTCTGTCCATGGTATTCTCAGTATTCTTCTATAACACTTGCACTCAAAGAACTCTCAGAGCACATAACTCAATACAGAGGGTGATACAAGCACAAAAGTCAATACAAAAGATTATATGAGCACAGAACTCAACAAAGATGGTTTTATGAACACAGAACTCGACACAAAGGGTTATATGAGCATAAAAGTCAATACAAAGGGTTATATGAGCACAAAAATCAACAGAGCAGGTTATATGAGCACAGAACGCAACACAAATGGTTATATGAGCACAGAAATCAATAAAGCAGGTTATATGAGCACAAAAATCAACAGAGCAGGTTATATGAGCACAGAAATCAATAGAGCAGGTTAAATGAGCACAGAAATCAATAGAGCTGACCATAAGAACAGCTTACCTATATTGTAGTCTTTGGGCGGCACATTCAGATAGTCCAAACTGCTTTTTGAGGAACTGTTGAAGACAGAAGCTTGTCAATTATAATATCAAAAGAGAACTTAGCCGATTACCATCGCAACAACATTATCCGAGTAATAAATGAAATATTTCCAATATTCAATTCTATCGATGGAAACAGTTTTATTTGCAGCCAGGAATTCCCCATATCTGCTGCACTACTTGTCACAGAATATCCCAAAATGCATCGGTTAATTCTGTTAACAAGGTCCTCTGTACACATCCTACTTGACTGCATAGGTGACTATTCTAAACCTCCCTAGCCGTTTCTTATGACATGGATGGCAGAAGAGGCTCTATTCTTTTCTCCTCTTACCATGGGAACACTGGTGGCCACACATTTCCACTAATGAGGCAATAAATATTTTCAAAAGTACCTGTCACAACTTATTCAGTATGTGAAATATTATGTTAGTGCCCATATTTTATATGACTATTCACACATATATAGGTTACCACGAGCCAGCTCTAAAGGTCTTGTCAGATATGACACCATCCAACAGTATAACCCAACAGATGATGTCACTCTTAAGTTAGGTTTCCTGCATTGAAATCTGACCATACAATTTATAGATCCCAGGTCATGCAGTTTATGTACATAAACCAAGGTTTTTGTTCCCAGTATTTAGGGGTCCCCAGTATTTCAAGGAAAAGGTCAGAGCACCTATGGATGTGCCGAAAATGCAAACATTATGATTCTATTATAGCATAAGATTTGTGGATGATGTGGTCAATATCATGCCAAACCAGTACCCACACAAGAAATACATATAGTTGTACTACAGGATGAAGTCAGATTCATTCAAGTGATGGCAGCCAGAACTTGCTCATACAAGAATCAATGTACAAAACTAGATAGAATGAAAGACTGTCAGAACTAGTTCACACAAGAATCAATGTACAAAACTAGATAGAATGAAAGACACCCAGAACTAGCTCATACAGGAATCAATGTACAAAACTAGATAGAATGAAAGACTGTCAGAACTAGTTCACACAAGAATCAATGTACAAAACTAGATAGAATGAAAGACACCCAGAACTAGCTCATACAAGAATCAATGTACAAAATTAGATAGAATGAAAGACACCCAAAACTAGCTCATACAAGAATCAATGTACAAAACTAGACAGAATGAAAGACTATCAGAAATTGCTCATACAAGAATCAATGTACAAACCTAGACAGAATGAAAGACACACAGAACTTATTCATACAAGAATCAATGTACAAAACTAGACAGAACGAAAGACTGTCAGAACTAGCTCACACAAGAATACCATAAAGAAAACTAAACAGAATGCCAGGAACAGTGTGAAACAACACTTGCAAAATCACAACCAGAGTTACCTACCTCATAAAAGCCTTTTTTACTTTCCCCCATGAAGAGTTATTTGTGGCAGAACCATTCATCCGACCTGTAAAAGAAAACAACCCAGTGGAACACAATGCCAGATTGCTGTATCATCATCAAGTTGGTGTAGACGATCATGTCCTTCCACAATTCTCTATCCACAGTATATTGAATCAACTCTATTGACTGTTTTCTATGCCACGATACCCATGCTATCCAGTATCTTCTCTCCTTCTTGTCCATATCTCTGCTATATCAAGCTCTTTACAAATATGCCATCATCATCATCATGCTTTTTCCTGTTGGCATTTGGCTCACAAGATAGCTACAACTGAAGTTCCCTCTGACTTGTAAAAGATGTCCAGCATCTGCAGCAGTCAGTCCCAACTTATCTGTGATATCTTGCATCCATCTTCCACTTGGCTTTTCTTTATCACATCTTCTCATACCATGCTTTCCATAATAATCTTCATTAGACCACTATTTTTATCCTTTTGTTCGACAACAAATATTTTATTTTCTATGTTATTGATATGGCTATCATTAAGTATGCAGTCTTAAGACTTCAATAATTTTGGTTATCATTAAGTATGCAGTCTTAAGACTTCAATAATTTTGGTTATCATTAAGTATGCAGTCTTAAGACTTCAATAATAGTGGCTATCATAGAGAATGCAGTCTTAAGACTTCAATAATAGTTGCTATCATTAAGTATGCAGTCTTAAGACTTCAATAATAGTTGCTATCATTAAGTATGCAGTCTTAAGACTTCAATAATAGTTGCTATCATTAAGTATGCAGTCTTAAGACTTCAATAATTGTGGCTATCATCGAGAATGCAGTCTTAAGACTTCAATAATAGTTGCTATCATTAAGTATGCAGTCTTAAGACTTCAATAATAGTGGCTATCATTAAGTATGCAGTCTTAAGACTTCAATAATAGTTGCTATCATTAAGTATGCAGTCTTAAGACTTCAATAATAGTTGCTATCATTAAGTATGCAGTCTTAAGACTTCAATAATTTTGGCTATCATTGAGAATGCAGTCTTAAGACTTCAATAATTTTGGCTATCATTAAGTATGCAGTCTTAAGACTTCAATAATAGTTGCTATCATTAAGTATGCAGTCTTAAGACTTCAATAATTGTGGCTATCATCGAGAATGCAGTCTTAAGACTTCAATAATTGTGGCTATCATCGAGAATGCAGTCTTAAGACTTCAATAATTGTGGCTATCATCGAGAATGCAGTCTTAAGACTTCAATAATTTTGGCCCATCATTGAGAATGCAGTCTTAAGACTTCAATAATTTTGGCCCATCATTGAGAATGCAGTCTTAAGACTTCAATAATTTTGGCCCGTCATTGAGAATGCAGTCTTAAGACTTCAATAATTTTGGCCCATCATTGAGAATGCAGTCTTAAGACTTCAATAATTGTGGCTATCATTAAGTATGCAGTATTAAGACTTCAATAATTGTGGCTATCATTAAGTATGCAGTCTTAAGACTTCAACAATTGTAGGTACAGTTTGAACATGTAGGAACAACAACCTGCAAGAACAAGCTAGTTTTGTGCACAAACAGTAAGCTACTGCTCAAAGCCCCTTTACTTCATCATCTTCTGTTGCAACTGATACAAATTAATTTGCCAAGAGTACTGTGATCACTACACCAGTATAGTTACAATATGCTAAATACTTTCTGCCTCTCCACCACGATCAGCTATGACAACATTAGTTCTAACCAACTTACCCCCATTTACTGGCCTTGTTTTGTACTTGTCCCTTTTAAACAAAGATGTCACTTGCTGCAATAATGGGCCACTCCTAAGAAGCAAAAAAGAGATCAAAATTTATTTTAAAACAAAATACTGTAAGTTGTTACCTCACCTGAGATGTAATTGGATGGCAGCAATTTTGAAAATGGTTTGTTCTATCTTAATCAAAATGCCATGTTCAAGATGACAACTTTGTAGGCTCCTCCCCAAATATCAAAACATTCAAATTATTCTTGTCTTTTATTCATCTTTCTTACATCATTCAAATCTTGTTTCATGACTTCTCAGTGCTGTAAATACAAAGCAGCAATAGAGGGTTTCCTTTAAGTTCTTCTTCCAGACAGTTTAACTTCTATATTTCACAGCCTGTCTCAAAGTTACTATTCATCTTTCCAGTTCATAAAATTATATGACATTTTTTAAATGTTGGCACTAGCTATGTAGTTCTGTCTACCCAAAGGGTCCAGAAACCAGAAAAAAGGTAATCACATCAGTGGGATCAAAGTTAGCAACTGTGTTCTGATGGCCACCACATCAGTGGGATCAAAGTTAGCAACTGTGTTCTGATGGCCACCACATCAGTGGGATCAAAGTTAGCAAATATGCTCTGATGGCAACCAAATCAGTGGGATCAAAGTTAGCAACTGTGTTCTGATGGCAACCACATCAGTGGGATCAAAGTTAGCAACTGTGTTCTGATGGCCACCACATCAGTGGGATCAAAGTTAGCAACTGTGTTCTGATGGCCACCACATCAGTGGGATCAAAGTTAGCAAATATGCTCTGATGGCAACCAAATCAGTGGGATCAAAGTTAGCAACTGTGTTCTGATGGCAACCACATCAGTGGGATCAAAGTTAGCAACTGTGTTCTGATGGCCACCACATCAGTGGGATCAAGGTTAGCAACTGTGCTCTGATGGCCACCACATCAGTGGGATCAAAGTTAGCAACTATGTTCTGATGGCCACCACATCAGTGGGATCAAAGTTAGCAACTGTGTTCTGATGGCCACCACATCAGTGGGATCAAAGTTAGCAACTATGTTCTGATGGCCATCACATCAGTGGGATCAAAGTTAGCAACTGTGTTCTGATGGCCACCACATCAGTGGGATCAAAGTTAGCAACTGTGTTCTGATTATTATCACATCAGTGGGATCAAAGTTAGCAACTGTGCTCTGATGGCCACCACATCAGTGGGATCAAAGTTAGCAACTGTGCTCTGATGGCCACCACATCAGTGGGATCAAAGTTAGCAACTGTGTTCTGATGGCCACCACATCAGTGGGATCAAAGTTAGCAACTGTGTTCTGATTATTATCACATCAGTGGGATCAAAGTTAGCAACTGTGCTCTGATGGCCACCACATCAGTGGGATCAAAGTTAGCAACTATGTTCTGATGGCAACCAAATCAGTGGGATCAAAGTTAGCAACTGTGTTCTGATTATTATCACATCAGTGGGATCAAAGTTAGCAACTATGTTCTGATGGCCATCACATCAGTGGGATCAAAGTTAGCAAATATGTTCTGATTATTATCACATCAGTGGGATCAAAGTTAGCAACTGTGTTCTGATGGCCACCACATCAGTGGGATCAAAGTTAGCGACTCTGCTCTGCTACAAGCCAGGATCCATTGCATTGATTCTTCACAACCAATCACCTGCTGGTTACACCAAACATTTCTGTGGCTCTGGACACAAGTACAGGGCCATGACATTGTCACATCCTGAGCCACTGTGCCTATGTTGTGTGTTTCTGTCACAAGAGAGCAATGTAGTTTTTCTGTGTCTCCACTTCAGTGTAGTCAAGTTTTGGCTAGTTCCCAACTGGTTTGTCCCTTATAAAATGTGTGCCAAAGTCACGGAAAATATGTGCTATGGCATTGTCAATCAGGGGAGCCTGAGTACCATCTTTCCACCCCAGGATGAAATTTGTACCCACTACACATTGCCCCATTCGCTGCCACCTACTGTCTACGGGCATGTGTAAACCATTTGTATTGACAGAGGATCATCATGTCCTGAGCCAGTTGTGTCTGTGTACCACAAGCCTGTTGGAGATACAGCATGATGGTCTTCTCATCAAACTGAGGCAGTCAGTCCTCCGTGTATGCCAGTTGGGGGTCTCAAAGTGATTTAGGATGGAGAAATCTGGTCACTAACACTATATTCTCCACACACCTGGCAAGGGAACCTTGACTTTTACTATTCATGGTGTCCAACCTTGTAGGTCTTGGCAGAAATGGTCAGAGCCATACAAAATTATAAAACAAAGTAGTTTGATATCTATCTATCTGTCTATTGACCATTCAAGCCGTAGCCAGCTCACAGGACACAGACCAAGATACTCCTTCTCTTATCTGAATTTTTGTTCTAGCAGTTTTCAATTCTTTTAAAGATATTTTATCAAATCTCGCCATTTGTCACTGTTCTGTGCAAGCAGCTCTATCTCATTGAGGGTGCCGATTCCTGCTGCTCTTGCCTCTCTCATCAATGTTCTTCTCAGTGTCTCTCTGGGTCTTCCTCTTTTTCTCTTACCTGTTGTTTCCCACATGAGGGCTTGCTTTGCTATTCGGTTATTATTTCTTCTCATCACATGTCCAACATATCTCTCTCTCTCTGCGATCAAGACTCAATCAAAGTAGGATTCCAGACTCTCTCATGAAGTCAGCTGTCTGTTTAAGTGAATCAATTGCTCCATATAGTTTTTCTTCCAGGGAGGTGGTGTGGACCACATTGCTCTTCTTAGGTCTATGTACTGTGGGCAATCCTGTAGAACATGTTTTGTAGTCATATTGTCCAGTGTACAGTGGCATAGACTGGTTGTACCTATTTTGAATTTGGTGAACATGTGATTTCTCATTCTATTGTGGCCAGTGCATAGGCGAAGTATGATGACTTGATCCCTCCTTGATAGTTGGTGGTATCTGTCACTCTCGTTATGTTTTGGGCGTTCTCGTTTCCATTTTTCATGGAACTGACCCTTGAGGATGGATTTGGCTTCATCATAACTGAGCGGATGGTTCTCTTGTGGTAACCTCCCTTCCTCCCTCTTTAGCTAATTTGTCTGCGCGTTCGTTCCCGTGTATATTACAGTGTGATGGTATCCACTGAATGACTACTCTCTGGAAGTTATTGCATAGTTGGTCCAGGGTTGTTCTCAAGTCATCTAGTTCATTGTTCTTGGGACTGGCTTTTTAGAGCTGATAGTACTGACAGTGCATCAGTCAGAATCACCAATTTATTGTGCACGTTATTTTTGTGTTGAGTAGCCAGTGTTCTCTAACAAAATCACACTTGTGTGGTTTTGTTAGAGATAAAGGAACAAGCAATGCCATTTATATCATAAGATCTTTAGTAGAAAGATCCATTGAGGTGAAAACAGATCTATACCTATGTTTCATAGATTACACAGAGAATTTGTCCTGAAATGGTACTAATGATGATATCAACATTTTATTGTAGAAATATATTACTATTTATCTTTGACTTCATCCGTACTGAAGTAACCGATAAGTGTTCAGTCAGATCTTACCTTGCTCCACCATGGCTGCTGCTTTTCCCTGAAACACAAGAACAATAGTTTATATGATGCATCTGACAGAAGAACATTACATTAAAGTTATCATCATTTTAACAACAAACTGAATTTACTGATGGAGCTTGTGTCAATGCCATCTGTGGTTAGATATTTATCACAGAACAACAGGGATTGCATGAAGAGAAGGAGAGTAAGAAAACAAATGGACAGAGAAACAGAAATGTACAACAGAGGACGCATAAGAAAGTACAGGTAAATTTCACATATGTAGAACACATAACAAGGGCAGATTATGTACTAGTGTAAAATAAAGGACTGAGAATAAAAGTGAAAGGAAGTATAATAGGTCAGAGGAGGTATCATCATGTGTGATATGATTGATGTAGGTGATCATGTCCTTCCACAATTCTCTATCAACAGTGCATTGTATCAACTTTGTTGTTGACAATTTTCCATGAAATGACACTAAGCTATATATGAAGGGAGGTCAAAAAGTAATGCACACCAATTTTTTCTCGGAAACTATTCAGGCAAAATGTGTGAAATTTTCACAGATTGTAGCTGAACATCCCCTTTACACTACCTATTTTTCAACATAATCTCCGTCCAAGCGTATTGCCTTACGCCAACGCGAAACTAGGTCATGAATGCCTCGTTTGTACCAAGTTTTGTCCTGCTCACGTAGCCATTTTTTAACTGCACGGATCACATCCTCATCATTGTCAAAGTGTTTCCCACGCAGGAATTTTTGAGTGGTCCAAACAGATGGAAATCTTAGGGAGCCAGATCAGGGCTGTAAGGAGGATGGGGCAGTACAGTCCAACCAAATTTGTTGATTGCTTCCCGTGTTACCAGACTTGTGTGAGGGCGTGCATTGTCATGTTGAAGCAACAAATCTGCAGATGGCTTATTAGGCCGAACTCTGTGGAACCGATTTTTGAGTTTTGTCAGTGTATTGATGTAAGCTGTCGAGTTGATTGTCTCACCTCTTGTCATTACATCAACAAGAATCACACCATCAATGTCCCAGAAGACAGTGATCATCACCTTTCCGGCTGATGGAGAGTTTTGAATTTTTTTTTCTTTTTGGTGACTGCGGATGATGCCATTCCATTGACTGCATTTTGTTTCAGGCTCATAATAATGTGCCCACGTTTCGTCACCGGTAACAATTTTTGACAAAAACATTTCTCCTTCAACACCGAAACGCTCCAACAATTCAGAACAGAATGTTTTCCTTTGAACTCTGTGATCATTTGTTAGGCACCGAGGAACCCATCGAGCGCAAATCTTTGAATATCCGAGAGTTTTAAAAATTGCGATTGCACTTCCCTTGCTGACTGTAAGCTGCAATGCCAATTGCTGACTAGTGATACGCCTATCCTTACGAACAATGGCATCAGCCCGGTTTAACATGTCTGTGCTGGTAGCCGAGGCAACACGTCCAGAACGCGGTAAATCATGCAGCTCCACTCGTACACTTTCTGCAGCTTTAATTCTCTGAACCCAGCGACTAACTGTGCTCCTATCGACTGCAGAACATTTGTACACTGCACACAGTCGTTTATGAATGTTTGCCACAGTTTCTTTTTCCGCAACCAGAAATTCTATGACAATTCGCTGTTTGTAACGGACATTGTTGACAAGCTCCATTTTAACGGTTCATAGATTGCGTAATATTTTTCAGAATGCTGTGCAATTTGGTGCACATAATTGGAACATGTCATATTCCAAGTGTGCAAAATTTCATATTCCTATCTTTATTATTAGCCGAGAAAAAAATTGGTGTGCATTACTTTTTGACCTCCCTACGTAGTATCTTCTCCCTTTGTTTCTCCCATATTTTGCCTGGTGTGACCAAGTACTCCAACTTTCCTCTTCTCATGATGTGCCTGAAAAATGTGATTGTTTCTTTCTGATGATCAAAAGATCAGAGGAAGTATACTAAGGATAATGGTCAGGGGAAGTATACTAGAGGATAATGGTCAAGGGAAGTATACTAGAGGATAATGGTCAAGAGAAGTATACTAGAGGATAATGGTCATGGGAAGTATACTAGATGATAATGGTCAGGGGAAGTATACTAGAGGATAATGGTCATGGGAAGTATACTAGAGGATAATGGTCAGGGGAAGTATACTAGAGGATAATGGTCAAGGGAAGTATACTAGAGGATAATGGTCAGGGGAAGTATACTAGAGGATAATGGTCAGGGGAAGTATACTAGAGGATAATGGTCAGGGGAAGTATACTAGAGGATAATGGTCAGGGGAAGTATACTAGAGGATAATGGTCATGGGAAGTATAATAGAGGATAATGGTCATGGGAAGTATACTAGAGGATAATGGTCATGGGAAGTATACTAGAGGATAATGGTCAGGGGAAGTATACTAGAGGATAATGGTCAGGGGAAGTATACTAGAGGATAATGGTCAGGGGAAGTATACTAGAGGATAATGGTCATGGGAAGTATACTAGAGGATAATGGTCATGGGAAGTATACTAGAGGATAATGGTCAGGGGAAGTATACTAGAGGATAATGGTCATGGGAAGTATACTAGAGGATAATGGTCAGGGGAAGTATACTAGAGGATAATGGTTAGGGGAAGTATACTAGAGGATAATGGTCATGGGAAGTATACTAGAGGATAATGGTCATGGGAAGTATACTAGAGGATAATGGTCATGGGAAGTATACTAGAGGATAATGGTCAAGGGAAGTATACTAGAGGATAATGCTCAAGGGAAGTATACTAGAGGATAATGGTCAAGGGAAGTATACTAGAGGATAATGGTCAGGGGAAGTATAATAGAGGATAATGGTCAGGGGAAGTATAATAGAGGATAATGGTCAAGGGAAGTATAATAGAGGATAATGGTCATGGGAAGTATACTAGAGGATAATGGTCATGGGAAGTATACTAGAGGATCTATCTATCTATCTTTCGTTCGCCTGAAGTATTGTCTATATCTGCAATGTCGTTTCCTGTATAAATTTTACTGTCTTTTGTAATTCTTGCAGTGGCCCATATAGTTTTGTCTGTAGTGTTGTATCTATGGGCCAATGGATTTTCCTCAGTCTACTATATTCAGTGCAGTCTTGAAGTATGTGTTCAGCAGTCTGGGGTGCCTATCCACATGTACAAGTAGTTGATGTGCCGATCTTGAATTTTGTATACATGTGACTATGGAGTCGATTGTGTCCTGTTCTTAGGCGTATAATGATAACTTGTTCATATCTATTCATATTATGAAAGGCATCCTGATTTGGGGCTTGTGGTCCTCTGATTGATTTGGTTATCTGTTTCTTATGATGGTATGTAACTGGTGTATCTAGTTGTGTGCCTGTTGAACCTTCCTTTGCCAACTGATCTGCTTTCTCATTTCCTGGTATTCCACAGTGAGACGGGATCCACTGCAGGGCAACCCTGTGGTGCTTGCAGAGTTCAGTCAATAAGGTCTGCAGATGTGGTAATTTTCTGGATTGTAGTGCCTGGAGTACTGATCTTGCATCTGTCAAAAACACTACAGGCTGTGGGCTAAGATTACTGTTCAGCAGTTTTTCTATTGCCAACTTTATTGCTTGTATTTCCGCATCATAATTGTGACAATATTTCCCTGTTGCTATTTTATTCATATCCCTAGTGTTATTTGGGTACTCTATATATGCACCTGCTCCCCCATTCTTTACTGCATTCTGTGCTGATCCATCTGTGTACACACGAATCCATAGGTCTTGTGGGTATTCTTCATCCAGGAAACTGAGAGCTATTGTTTTTCGCTGTAGACTATTTTGTTCCTCTTTGTCAACTATTCCTTTCACTTCTGTCCGTATTTGAACTGATAATCCTGATTCATCTGTCCAGGGAGTCTGTTCTGGTATGGGCAGAAGGGGTTTAACAACTCTTGGCATGTCTGGTGTTTGTCTACTAATACGCTTGGCTTGGTGGATAAAGCTGCTTCTCTTAAGTCGTCCCAATGCAAGATTTTGGAATCTGTCCTTCATTGGATGTCTCGGCATGCATACAAATTTTTCTGCCTGTATCAGCACCTTTGTGTCTCTCCGTTCTCTCAGTGCTGGTATCCTCCACAATTCTCCATCTCCAATATTGGTGTTGATTTCATTGCTCCTGTGATGACCCTAAGTGCCTGGTTTTGTACTTTATCCAGTTCTTGCAATGTGGTGTTTGATGCTGAGCACCATGCGGATGATCCATATTCTAAATGTGGGCGTATACACTGTTGGTAAACTTTACTGAGTATTTTCCCACTCGCACCCCATGTGGTTCCACACAACTTTCTTAGAATAGCCAATTTCCTCCTTGCTTTTTGGGTTGCCTTATTTATCTGCTGTTTCCAAGATAGTTTGTTATCAAATGTAACTCCGAGATATGTAGCTTGTATGTCTTCTTTCACAGGCTCATTGTTTATGTAGATGGCTCCTGCTTTTGTTTTGGGGAGAGTGTGAAAAGTGTAGTACTGCATTTGTCTGTATTGATGCTGATACACCATCTATTTGTCCATGAATTCAGTGCATTCATAGCTCTTTGTAGCAATTTGGAGGCCACTGTTGCATACTCCTCTGTGCACCACATTACCATACTAGAGGATAATGGTCAGGGGAAGTATACTAGAGGATAATGGTCATGGGAAGTATACTAGAGGATAATGGTCAGGGGAAGTATACTAGAGGATAATGGTCATGGGAAGTATACTAGAGGATAATGGTCATGGGAAGTATACTAGAGGATAATGGTCATGGGAAGTATACTAGAAGATAATAGTCAGGGGAAGTATACTAGAGGATAATGGTCATGGGAAGTATACTAGAGGATTATGGTCATGGGAAGTATACTAGAGGATAATGGTCAGGGGAAGTATACTAGAGGATAATGGCCAGGGGAAGTATACTAGAGGATAATGGTCATGGGAAGTATACTAGAGGATAATGGTCAGGGGAAGTATACTAGAGGATAATGGTCAGGGGAAGTATACTAGAGGATAATGGTCAAGGGAAGTATAATAGAGGATAATGGTCAAGGGAAGTATAATAGAGGATAATGGTCAAGGGAAGTATACAAGAGGATAATGGTCAAGGGAAGTATACTAGAGGATAATGGTCAAGGGAAGTATACTAGAGGATAATGGTTAGGAGAAGTATACTAGAGGATAATGGTCAATGGAAGTATACTAGAGGATAATGGTCAGGGGAAGTATACTAGAGGATAATGGTCAGGGGAAGTATACTAGAGGATAATGGTCAGGGGAAGTATACTAGAGGATAATGGTCAGGGGAAGTATACTAGAGGATAATGGTCAAGGGAAGTATACTAGAGGATAATGGTCAGGGGAAGTATACTAGAGGATAATGGTCAGGGGAAGTATACTAGAGGATAATGGTCAAGGGAAGTATACTAGAGGATAATGGTCAGGGGAAGTATACTAGAGGATAATGGTCAGGGGAAGTATACTAGAGGATAATGGTCAGGGGAAGTATACTAGAGGATAATGGTCAGGGGAAGTATACTAGAGGATAATGGTCAGGGGAAGTATACTAGAGGATAATGGTCAGGGGAAGTATACTAGAGGATAATGGTCAGGGGAAGTATACTAGAGGATAATGGTCAGGGGAAGTATACTAGAGGATAATGGTCAGGGGAAGTATACTAGAGGATAATGGTCAGGGGAAGTATACTAGAGGATAATGGTCAGGGGAAGTATACTAGAGGATAATGGTCAGGGGAAGTATACTAGAGGATAATGGTCAAGGGAAGTATACTAGAGGATAATGGTCAGGGGAAGTATACTAGAGGATAATGGTCATGGGAAGTATACTAGAGGATAATGGTCAAGGGAAGTATACAAGAGGATAATGGTCAAGGGAAGTATACTAGAGGATAATGGTCAAGGGAAGTATACTAGAGGATAATGGTCAAGGGAAGTATACTAGAGGATAATGGTCATGGGAAGTATACTAGAGGATAATGGTCATGGGAAGTATACTAGAGGATAATGGTCAAGGGAAGTATTTCAAAAGGAAAGTAAAGGCTCCCATCATGTCTTGCAACACATAAGAGAAATATGGCATTAGCGGCCATATGTCCATGACCTTGGCACATTGTTGGCTGATATGGCCTGTATCATGTCAGGCCACTGTTAATTTCCAGAAAGATCTCTGGTATTCATTTTTAGAGGCTAAGTAAAACTTAGAACCTTGCGATAAAAAAAAAAAAAGCCACTCCATGGAATCAAACCTGGATCTTTCTGATCAGTAAGCGAGCAACCTTTCAGATCAGAGGTCAGGGGACACTTAATATCAGGGGAAGTATAACAACGGAGAACGAGGGGAAAAAAAAAAAGAAAAAATGATTAAATCTTTACGTAAGTGCAACACAAATGATGTTGCAACAGCTTAATAGGCCTTCAGCATGAACAAATAAACAAAACACACACACAGATAAGTAAGTAAATACAATTATCACTACATAGCTAACTAATAATGAAACACCTAAAAGAAAACAATATTGAACCAGAGTAAAAAAAATAACTTCCCTGCTGTGACCAGGTCAGAAGACGAGCTCGCCTTGCCAGTGAATTTAACTAAGCATGATGGGAGGGCCAAAGTGTACAGGAAGGGCTCTAAAATTGTGTGGGGGGGGGGGGGGGGGGGGGTTAATAATCTAGGTTCCGTGAACTATAAGGCCACTGACAATGCCTATATGTATCTCCTCTCACAAACATGAAACACTCAACATAAGCTCACCTAATCCGCTATCCAGCAATAAGTCTAGGTTCAAACATTGACCTCTGTGGTTGTCCACAAATAGGAGCCTAAAATACCCTAACTATACTTAAATACCCCAACTATACTTAAATACTCCAACTATACTTAAATACTCCAACTATACTTAAATACCCCAACTATACTTAAATACCCCAACTATACTTAAATACTCCAACTATACTTAAATACCCCAACTATACTTAAATACCCCAACTATACTTAAATACCCCAACTATACTTAAATACCCCAACTATACTTAAATACCCCAACTATACTTAAATACCCCAACTATACTTAAATACTCCAACTATACTTAAATACCCCAACTATACTTAAATACCTCAACTATACTTAAATACCCCAACTATACTTAAATACCCCAACTATACTTAAATACCTCAACTATACTTAAATACCCCAACTATACTTAAATACTCCAACTATACTTAAATACCCCAACTATACTTAAATACCTCAACTATACTTAAATACTCCAACTATACTTAAATACCCCAACTATACTTAAATACCCCAACTATACTTAAATACCCCAACTATACTTAAATACCCCAACTATACTTAAATACCCCAACTATACTTAAATACCCCAACTATACTTAAATACCCCAACTATACTTAAATACCCCAACTATACTTAAATACCCCAACTATACTTAAATACTCCAACTATACTTAAATACCCCAACTATACTTAAATACCCCAACTATACTTAAATACCCCAACTATACTTAAATACCTCAACTATACTTAAATACCCCAACTATACTTAAATACCCCACCTATGCTTAAAAAAAAAGCAAAGGACTTCCAAGAGTCAAAACTTAAAATGATGATGGACTGAAAGTAGGCTTTCCTAAGAGAAGGACAAGACTGTAAATCTGTTGCATCCAAAATCAGTCAGTAATTTGTAGCTGAATGTTGGCATAATGCTCAGGGAACTAAAACAAGATCATAGACTACTTCTATGATCAAACTCCCAAAACAGGAAACTCAGGGTACAGATCAGAGATGGAAGACAAATTTTATCCCAAGAGATGCCAAGGTCGTAACTTCACTATAAACTATAACACAACAGAGAGATGCCAAGATTGTAACTTCACTGTAAACTATAACACAACAAAGAAATGCCAAGATCATAACTTCACTGTAAACTGTAACACAACAAAGAGATGCCAAGATTGTAACTTCACTGTAAAACTGTAACACAACAAAGAGATGCCAAGATTGTAACTTCACTGTAAACTGTAACACAACAAAGAAATGCCAAGATCGTAACTTCACTGTAAAATATAACACAACAAAGAGATGCCAAGATTGTAACTTCACTGTAAACTATAACACAACAAAGAGATGCCAAGACCATAACTTCACTGTAAACTATAACACAACAGAGAGATGCCAAGATTGTAACTTCACTGTAAACTATAACACTACAAAGAGATGCCAAGATCATAACTTCACTGTAAATTATAACACAACAAAGAGATGCCAAGATCGTAACTTCACTGTAAACTGTAACACAACAAAGAAATGCCAAGATTGTAACTTCACTGTAAACTATAACACAACAAAGAAATGCCAAGATTGTAACTTCACTGTAAACTATAACACAACAAAGAGATGCCAAGATCATAACTTCACTGTAAACTATAACACAACAAAGAGATGCCAAGATCATAACTTCACTGTAAACTATAACACAACAAAGAGATGCCAAGATCATAACTTCACTGTAAACTATAACACAACAAAGAGATGCCAAGATCATAACTTCACTGTAAACTATAACACAACAGAGAGATGCCAAGATCATAACTTCACTGTAAACTATAACACAACAAAGAGATGCCAAGATCATAACTTCACTGTAAACTATAACACAACAAAGAGATGCCAAGATCATAACTTCACTGTAAACTATAACACAACAGAGAGATGCCAAGATCATAACTTCACTGTAAACTATAACACAACAAAGAGATGCCAAGATCATAACTTCACTGTAAACTATAACACAACAAAGAGATGTCAAGATCATAACTTCACTGTAAACTATAACACAACAAAGAAATGCCAAGATTGTAACTTCACTGTAAACTATAACACAACAAAGAGATGCCAAGACCATAACTTCACTGTAAACTATAACACAACAAAGAGATGTCAAGATCATAACTTCACTGTAAACTATAACACAACAAAGAAATGCCAAGATTGTAACTTCACTGTAAACTATAACACAACAAAGAGATGCCAAGACCATAACTTCACTGTAAACTATAACACAACAAAGAGATGTCAAGATCATAACTTCACTGTAAACTATAACACAACAAAGAAATGCCAAGATTGTAACTTCACTGTAAACTATAACACAACAAAGAGATGTCAAGACCATAACTTCACTGTAAACTATAACACAACAAAGAGATGCCAAGATCATAACTTCACTGTAAACTATAACACAACAAAGAGATGCCAAGATCATAACTTCACTGTAAACTATAACACAACAAAGAGATGCCAGGATCATAACTTCACTGTAAACTATAACACAACAAAGAGATGTCAAGATCATAACTTCACTGTAAATTATAACACAACAAAGAGATGCCTCTCAGGACAAAAGAAGAACATGATCAACAAAGCTTACAAAATATCTATACTGTCCTGCTATGATTGTGACTTACTAACACTTGTTTGTGATATTATTCTTCTTCTTCTACGATTCAACTCCCTGTGGAAAATAAGTACTCTACAGACACTTTCCAAACTACCCTGTTTGGTGTCATTATTTAAGATTTCTCCAATATTTTTATTTTTAGGTAACATGATTATAGTTACTCATCTATCTATCGACCTCTCGAGCCATAGTTGACCTTTCAATCCATAGCTGACCCATAGGTCATAGACCCAGATACTCTTTCTCTTAATAGTTACCCATACATACTTTAAAAAATACTTACCATATTTCTTCCTGTAAATGAAATATCCGACGACAGCAATAATGATCAGAAAGATGAGGACACCGAAGACAATCCCACATATAGCACCAGCTCCCATGGATGTAGATGCCGCTGGAGAAACCCAAAAAAACATTTTAAAATATTTATATTTTAAATTTTAAAAATATTTGGTTAATATCAGAAATGAAAAATCACTTGAACGGTAGAATTGTTGCTGTTGTTGTTGCATTCACCAGCTTTCAACTCTGACGAAGTCCCTAGAGACTAGGAACTGAGTTTTGCGTGTTAATCCATTTTTCCCTGGCAGCCGCATGCACAGGGGTCCTTCGCCGCACAGGCAGATAACTCCGACTTCAGAGGTACTCATGTTTTTTCCGTCGATGAGTAACTGACGTTTCAAACCGGGCCTCGTTGCTGAGACCTGGGGTGGTTGTCGCAGAGAGAAATCATAAATAAAAACCCCAACCAGCATAGCCGAGATTTGAACTCACAACCTCTCTGTCCCAAGGCCGGCATCTTGCCTCGAGACTAACCAGTCCCCCAAGGACTTGGAATATGAGGAAACTGCAACAAGGAACACTTTTCATGCATAGCCTGCAATGGTTCCTGCCGCCTATCCACCATATACCAGAAGTTCACGTCCTCACGAAAGTGATGATCGTCATATGCGCTTGAAAAGCGTATATGAGCAGTGAAGTTATAATCTTGGCATCTCTTTGTTGTTAGGCCATCGTTGTTGACTCCAATTTCGAACATATAAACACACAGTTAGTTGTCAGATTATCCCCATCACACATCAAACAATAGACCGTAAGATTAGCGTATGGTCGGTCTAGGGATTTACAATGGGCCATTACGATGACTTGGCACACATAACAATGTAAGCACAGTAATGACACGCCCTTTAGATTCTTGATTACTCTAGTCAATGTATCCTACGACGAACAGAACACGGTGCAAATTCCCTAAAGAGATAAAACTGCGGCTGACGAAGCAGTTCACATTTAATGAGAACATATAAATAACTTGCGTCAAGCAAATCCATCAACAGTCATGAACAGCACCAATGTGACGTAAAGTGCAGAACAAGCCTAGACGATGGAATGTCGCATTCACAACACTTGATTTGTCAGAAATGAAATATTGCCGGCGTACGACATTGTTTTATCGGCGCAGATGTAATAAGTAGCTCATCATCTTGATTTTAACGCATAGGAGTACAAATTAGAACCGAAATTAATCAGACATCAAATGCACTTTCTGCAGCGATCGAGAGAACGTGGACTAGATCCGCCATCTTAGAAATGGAAGTCCTTCGAACTGTAGAATGAGTTTTGGTAGAATCACAATGAGAAGTTACATAAAACGAGATCATAAAGATTTGCTAACACATCATCATGTGCTGTCCCTAGAGAGCCACATGTCTCCAAATAAGAAATTGCAGTGGTAGCTATGCTGTTATTGACCTCACAATTGACCTCAAGGTTCTAGATTCAATTCCCAGATGTGACCAATGTTGTTCTCTGATCGTCAACGCATCCCAGTTAACCCAGCTTTTGAATATGGGTACCAGCAATGTCTTTTCTTGGAAAGTAGGGCAGCCAATCTAATTCTGGGAAAGTAGGTCAGAAAATCTAATTCTGGGAAAGTAGGTCAGAAAATCTAATTCTGGGAAAGTAGGTCAGCCAATCTAATTCTGGGAAAGTAGGTCAGAAAATCTAATTCTGGGAAAGTAGGTCAGCCAATCTAATTCTGGGAAAGTAGGGCAGCCAATCCAATTTTTGAAAAGTTGGGCAGCCAATCGTATTTTAGGAAAGTAGGGCAGTCAATATAATTTTGGAATAGTAGGTCAGCTAATCTAATTACTGGGAAAGTAGGGGAGTAGATCTAATTATGGGAAAGTAGGGCAGCCGATATGAACCTCATCATCATCATCAAGTACCGGGCCTAGTGGCATAGGTGATCATGTCTCTCCACAACTTTCGATCTCGGCAGCTATTTATCATTTCTGTTGTTGACCTTCTGCCAAGCCATTCTCTTAAGCTGTCTGTTATTTTTTCTCTTTGCTTCCCTCTATCTCTTCGTCCCTCAATTTTTCCAGTTGTTACAATATATTCCAGTTGTTCTCTTCTCATTACATGGCCAAAAAATGATGATTGTCTCTTCCTAATATTGGAAATTAGCTCTCTTTTTGCTTTGGCCTCTCTCAGAACCTCTTCATTTTATTTATTATTATTATATGAACCATATGGCCTACAAAATATGCAGTTGATCACTGAAACATATGTGTACCAACACCTATTCCCATACACCTTAAGATGAGAAGGAAAGCCTAGCTTATGTCTCCATACAGGTGTGTGCCTAATGAAATATGTCATCAATGAGATATATCTTTGATCTGACATGTCCTCAATAATAGATATTCCAATGTGACATGTCTTTAATAATATATTTGTTCAATGCGACATGTCTTCAATGAGACATGTGTCTTAAATGTTTCTGTAAACATAATAAGACACTGACTCAAGATAATTCTTACAGAAGAAACTGTTGAGAAAAGTTTAAGTAAACAATAAATAAAATATATATTTTTTAAAATAACTTTACGATAATCTTGTTATCCACATATACCTGATAATCTTGTTATCCACATATACCTGATAATCTTGTTATCCACATATACCTGATAATCTTGTTATCCACATATACCTGATAATCTTGTTATCCACATATACCTGCAGTTTTTATTGTAATTTCAGCCTCAGAACCTCCAAGAGCATTGATGGATCTGACTCTAATAACATAACCAGTCTCAGACTTGAGTGATGGAACTTTCACAGCGATCCACATGTCTGGAAGCCCATCTGGTATTTTATCTACTGATGCAGTCCAGCTAAGATTTCTCTGTTATGAAAAAAATAACAAAATATATTAATTCCAATCAAATCTGTCACTTATTCACTTCTCGATCAACATTATTATTATAGAATGTAATGAGTTAAGCATTGGCCACATCTTATAACTGAAGCCATGTTGGCCCAGGTTCAACTCCCAAAATGGGGTCATTTTTCCGACATCATCGAGGCTTCAACCAGGAACTGAAAATGGAACCATCAGAGATTTTATTCTGGAAAAATAAAGCAACTTGGATCACATAAAAAGTACCTCTGGTGGTCACTGCCATTATATCTGATATCACCGTAGAGCCGCTTATTCCCTGAAACCAATGTCTCCAACTATACCCTCCATGTAACCAATATCTCCAACTACATCCTCCATGTATGCAATGTCTGCACCTATCCCATGTAACCAATATCTCCAACTATATCCTCCATGTAAGCAATGTCTCCAACTATACCTTCCCTGTAACTAATTTCTCCAACTACATCCTCCATGTAATCAATGTCTGCACCTATCCCATGTAATCAATGTCTCCAACTATACCTTCCCTGTAACTAATTTCTCCAACTACATCCTCCATGTACGCAATGTCTGCACCTATCCCATGTAACCAATATCTCCAACTATATCCTCCATGTAACCAATATCTCCAACTATATCCTCCATGTAAGCAATGTCTCCAACTATCCCATGTAATCAATGTCTCCAACTATACCTTCCCTGTAACTAATTTCTCCAACTACATCCTCCATGTAAGCAATGTCTGCAACTGTTTGCCTCTTCTGGTCACACAGTTTTTTGTTTCTGTTGTTGATTATTTGTGACTTTATTCCCAAGTGTTGTAAACATAGCTCTTCCCATGAAGTAATTTGCTGATCACCTCGGAAGTTTCCCTCTGTAACATAGCTCTTCCCATGAAGTGATTCACTGATCACCTCGGAAGTTTCCCTCTCCAACATAGCTCTTCCCATGAAGTGATTCACTGATCACCTCGGAAGTTTCCCTCTCTAACATTGCTCTTCCCATGAAGTGATTTGCTGATCACCTCAGAAGTTTCCCTCTGTAACATAGCTCTTCCCATGAAGTGATTCGCTGATCACTTCGGAAGTTTCCCTCTGTAACATAGCCCTTCCCATGAAGTGATTCACTGATCACCTCGGAAGTTTCCCTCTCTAACATAGCTCTTCCATGAAGTGATTCGCTGATCACCTCGGAGGTTTCCCTCTGTAACATAGCTCTTCCCATGAAGTGATTCGCTGATCACTTCAGAAGTTTCCCTCTCTAACATAGCTCTTCCCATGAAGTGATTCACTGATCACTTCGTAAGTTTCCCTCTGTAACATAGCTCTTCCCATGAAGTGATTCGCTGATCACTTCGGAAGTTTCCCTCTCTAACATGGCTCTTCCCATGAAGTGATTCGCTGATCACTTTGGAAGTTTCCCTCTCTAACTTAGCTCTTCCCATGAAGTGATTCACTGATCACCTCGGTTTCCCTCTGTAACATAGTTCTTCCCATGAAGTAATTCGCTGATCACTTCGGAAGTTTCCATCTGTAACCAGATTCATTTGTCTCCTTTCTCCAACAGTTGCTACTTCTGAGCCTCTACAGCAACAGCACTTTCATTATCAGGAGCATAAACAGGGAATAGATCCAAACAAATTCCAGAAGTTTCTAAGCCTCTATGTTGCTGCCCCCAACCAATCACAGCCACTAATTATGAACCTTTCTCGTCACTGAACAAAAGTCTGGCGTCATAACCGCTGTGGTTGATGAAATATAGGAATTCTTTATTGAAATTGTATTAAAGAAATTGACATCTTTGTCGCAAATGCTTGCAAAACAGGGAATACATAACTGCATTGGTGTCAAGACTATATTGAATACAGTACACTAGGGAAAATCAAATGGACTGTAGATATAGCACTATAGGCAAAACTATATGGGTCTTTGCAGATATAGACAATATTTCACTCAAATGAAAGAAAAAGAAGAATTGCATCTAGTTGAAGATTCATTCTTTTGGTTCGACTTCAAGTGTATTCACTCAGAGCAATAAGAATCAACAATAGACTATCTGTATAAAGAAACATCTTATGTGAAGCATTTTTATCTCCATCTTATACTTCCAATATCAATGTGTTAACTCACAACTTAGAAGTGACAGTCACTACAGAAATAAGATATTTGATGCATCGGGTGTGACCAGACAAGGAAAACTTAACAATGAGATCACAACTGGAAGGATTAACATGAGTCATGAAGTATAAACAGAGACAAAAGTCTCATGAAAGTGGGACCAGCCTTGAGAAAATACTTTGTGACTTCATATCATGCAAAGCAAATATTAGAATGGAAAAAAAAAATGTTGAGTCTATGGTAGACTTCAAGTAGAATGGAGTGGCAACACCAAGAAATGACCAATGCTGACAAACAAGCAAGGGCTAGAATATTCTATTTCTCTCAGCGCCATTAGATACAAGAGGAAGTGAAGCAGGAGAATTATTCAAAGTAATGATTTTTCAACAATTACTAGGGAAGACTCAACCATAGGACTAAGAAACAACCAAGAACAATTACTAGGGAAGGCTCAACCATAGGACTAAGAATCAACCAAGAACAATTACTAGGGAAGGCTCAACCATGGGACTAAGAATCAACCAAGAACAATTACTAGGGAAGGCTCAACCATGGGACTAAGAATCAACCAAGAACAATTACTAGGGAAGGCTCAACCATGGGACTAAGAATCAACCAAGAACAATTACTAGGGAAGGCTCAACCATGGGACTAAGAATCAACCAAGAACAATTACTAGGGAAGGCTCAACCATGGGACTAAGAATCAACCAAGAACAATTACTAGGGAAGGCTCAACCATGGGACTAAGAATCAACCAAGAACAATTACTAGGGAAGGCTCAACCATGGGACTAAGAATCAACCAAGAACAATTACTAGGGAAGGCTCAACCATGGGACTAAGAATCAACCAAGAACAATTACTAGGGAAGGCTCAACCATGGGACTAAGAATCAACCAAGAACAATTACTAGGGAAGGCTCAACCATGGGACTAAGAATCAAACAAGACTTACAAGATAAAGGTAAAGGTAAAGTACGAGACTTGAACCGGCGTCTTAGCACGCGAGTTTCCACCCATATGTGCTCGGCCGTCTATCCAGAAATGTTCGGAAATTTCTGGATAGTGTCGCCTCAAGCATCGAAACTCAGATGCGAGGCAACATTCCTCACCTTCCCAGGGTAATACCCTGGTACCCATTTCTGCCAACGGCTGGGTCGACCGTGGGGGTATTTTTTTTCCAACCACGAGTACAGCTCACACTGCTCCCAGCGGGAATCGAACAAGGGTTGTCCGAACGTCGGTAGTCCAGTCGGGTGGTTTTCCCAACTAGGCTACCGAGGCCCCCCGACTTACAAGAATTACCAGCAAATCATCAATCATGGACAATTATGACTTCTGCTCTATGTTCCATCTTTGACTTCAGGGGAAAATTTAAAAAATGAATCATCATCTTTGGGTGCCATCTCCACATCGAAGGTTGGCTACCATGGAGCGCCATTCTGCTCTGTCTCTTGCTTTGATGGTGCAAATTGTCATAGGCTGACTTGTCCATCTTTTGATGTTACTTGTCCATGTTAGTCTTGGTCTGCCTCTGCCTCGTTTTATCTTGTATTTTCCTATCCAATATTACTTTTAGTAGGCTGTTGTGTCTTTTAACATGCCTTAAAAATGTCATTTGTCTTGTTCTAATTGTGTTTAGTAGTTCATGGCATTAAAATTACATTACTGTTTGCCACACCTATTCTTTTGTTTATTTCAGTTTTACGTTTTCCATCACTGGTTATAGTATGTCCAAGGTAGTTGTAGTTCTGAACTGTCTCCAGGTGTATTCCTTCAACTTTGATATTTATTTGTAGGTCTTGAGTTATTACCTTTGTTTATGATCACAGTTTTAGTCTTTTTGATATTCATATCTAATCCCTATATTTTGCTTGTCATGTTTATTTCAATAAGTAATTGTTGTAGATCTTTAGGATTTTCTGCTTGTAATACAGTATCATCAGCATATCTTAGGTTATTGATTATCTTTCCATTAATGTTTAAGACCACTAATATCTTCAGTAATAAAGAAAAGACGATGGTCATATGTTGGACATGTGATGAGAAGAGATAATAACCGAATAGCAAAGCAAGCCCTTATATGGGAAATAACAGGTAAGAGGAAAAGAGGAAGACCCAGAGAGACACTGAGAAGAACATTGATGAGAGAGGCAAGAGCAGCAGGATTCGGCTCCCTCAATGAGATAAAGCTGCTTGCACAGAACAGAGACAAATGGCGAGATTTGATAAAATATCTTTAAAAGAAAACTGCTAGAACAAAATTCAGATAGGAGAAGGTGTATCTTGGTCTACGCCCTATGGGCTGGCTACGGTTCGAAAGGTCAATAGATAGATAGAATGTTTAAGCCTGACATCTCTATGATGTTTTTAAAAGATTTGCTCAGTGTATAGATTGAACAAGCTTGGTGATAAGATGCATCCTTGTCTTACTCCTCTTGTTATATCAATGGGTGTAGAGTTCTCTCTAAACAATTATTCTTCATATCTTCTGATGTAAATCCTATATATTATGTCTCTGTAAATCAAATACCTATTTTCAGCAGCAGTGACTATAACAGTTTTCATAGTGAACCATGAACACCTGTTATTGTAAAAAAAAAAAAAAAAAAAAAAAAAGAGACCAGTTCCCTCGCATCTTTGCCCCTTCAACACCAACTTTGAGATGTAAAGCACCCACTTTATACAGACATCACTTGATGCTGTTGACATCTGTACATAACGAAACATTTTACAAATGATTTTAAACAAATAAAATAATTCTCTGAAATATTAATTTATTGCCATACCCCAGATTCTAGTTGTGACGAGCTGTGAATACGATGTTCAATAGAAAATGTCTGTGGCTCGCCACCGTTAAAACCTGGCATCCAATACAGAACTAGAGAGTCATGACCAACCTCTTCAGCTTTTAGGTTGACAACTTTGTGTGGTGGCCCTGAAATGTAATCATCAAATATCAAAGCCTTTCTTCTCTATTCATAAGTAACAAAATTCCTCAATTAAAATATTTCCTCCACTACCTCCCGTTAAAATATTTCCTCCACTACCTCCCGTTAAAATATTTCCTCCACTACCTCCCATTAAAATATTTCCTCCACTACCTCCCGTTAAAATATTTCCTCCACTACCTCCAGTTAAAATATTTCCTCCACTACCTCCAGTTAAAATATTTCCTCCACTACCTCCAGTTAAAATATTTCCTCCACTACCTCCAGTTAAAATATTTCCTCCACTACCTCCAGTTAAAATATTTCCTCCACTACCTCCTATTCTAATATTTCCTCCACTACCTCCAGTTAAAATATTTCCTCCACTACCTCCAGTTAAAATATTTCCTCCACTACCTCCCATTAAAATATTTCCTCCACTACCTCCAGTTAAAATATTTCCTCCACTACCTCCAGTTAAAATATTTTCTCCACTACCTCCTATTCTAATATTTCCTCCACTACCTCCTATTCTAATATTTCCTCCACTACCTCCTGTTAAAATATTTCCTCCACTACCTCCTATTCTAATATTTCCTCCACTACCTCATGTTAAAATATTTCCTCCACTACCTCCCGTTAAAATATTTCCTCCACTACCTCCCGTTAAAATATTTCCTCCACTACCTCCCGTTAAAATATTTCCTCCTGTCAAAATATTTCCTCCACTACCTCCCGTTAAAATATTTCCTCCTGTCAAAATATTTCCTCCACTACCTCCCGTTAAAATATTTCCTCCTGTCAAAATATTTCCTCCACTACCTCCCGTTAAAATATTTCCTCCGGTTAAAATATTTCCTCCACTACCTCCCGTTAAAATATTTCCTCCTGTTAAAATATTTCCTCCACTACCTCCTGTTAAAATATTTCCTCCTGTTAAAATATTTCCTCCACTACCTCCCGTTAAAATATTTCCTCCACTACCTCCCGTTAAAATATTTCCTCCTGTTAAAATATTTCCTCCACTACCTCCTGTTAAAATATTTCCTCCACTACCTCCCGTTAAAATATTTCCTCCACTACCTCCCGTTAAAATATTTCCTCCTGTTAAAATATTTCCTCCGGTAAATATATTTCCTCCACTACCTCCTGTTAAAATATTTCCTCCACTACCTCCCGTTAAAATATTTCCTCCACTACCTCCTGTTAAAATATTTCCTCCTGTTAAAATATTTCCTCCACTACCTCCTGTTAAAATATTTCCTCCTGTTAAAATATTTCCTCCACTACCTCCCGTTAAAATATTTCCTCCTGTTAAAATATTTCCTCCACTACCTCCTGTTAAAATATTTCCTCCGGTTAAAATATTTCCTCCACTACCTCCTGTTAAAATATTTCCTCCTGTTAAAATATTTCCTCCACTACCTCCCGTTAAAATATTTCCTCCACTACCTCCCGTTAAAATATTTCCTCCATTACCTCTGGTTAAAATATTTTCTCCACTACCTCCTGTTAAAATATTTCAAAACAACACTCTGATATAGTTCCTCCACTAAACTCCATAACCCTCAACGCTGAAAGGCAAATGAGGAAAAAAAGAGGAAGAAGAAGAACTAAACTCCATTAAAATATTCATTCTACTATGTTCTGTTGACATAGGCAAAATTTTAATTTAACTATTTTTGCCTGGGTATCGGCCATCTTTGACAGATGGCACAGCCTTGGAATGCCTATGGTTCTTTAGCTTGTGCAGAATGCACACAGTATCCTCCTGATTTTTACTGTTACCAGAAAGGGCTAAACACCATGAATCTGATAGGCTGGCCTCTTCTATGTCTATTGTGGGGATGATAGACACACACTAGGCTGATGCCATGAGGGCCATCAACAAATGTCTGTTTGAAAACAGCATAGCTATCAGTGTAGATGCATTCTTGAGATTGCAGCAATCTGAGGCACAAACTAGCAAATGTCAACCTAAATGACAACCTTCAAGGGTAATTTAGGTGGTTATAGTTAAAAAAAAAAAAAAAAAAAAAAAAAAAAGTAAAGAGCCCCCCCGTCACGCCAAGTGTTAAGGGAATATGGTGTTAGTGACCATAATTTTTACAGACCTTCGGCACATGATTTTTGGGGTAATGTGATCGGTATTACGCCCGTGCCACTTTACTTTCCCAGAAAAAAATTTGGTACCCATTTAAGGCTGGGTGAACCCGAAAGCCCTCGGTTGGGATCAAACCCTACCTCTTGTCCTTTGCAGTCCAGTTGACTAACCATTGCACTATCGCGGCTCCCTATATTTAGGTGGTTATACAACCAACAAAATACTGGAACCATCAGTGTACACACATTATCACCCGTTTAAAGTGAATGAGCACCCAGTGCTGCAGCGTCAGCCAACAGGGGAGAGCAGGCCAAAAGATTGCTGTGCAGGCAAATATTGTTGATCTACTCATCCATGCTGAAGATGGATGTGTCTGACCAAATATATTAATTATGCTGTAAACTAGCTTCATCCACACCCACTTAACAGGTGAACGTTTGAGGAAGAGAGTGTGCAAACTTCATCACTTGCTTAAAGTGAATGAGCACCTAGGTGCTGTGATGTCTAACAACAGCAAAGACTTCAAGTCCAGGAATTCTTTCACTTCAATTCTTTCTAACTCAGAAAGACAACATTGTGATCATAAATTTTAATTTTAAAAAAAAACATCTTTTCAATTTAAATTCTCTAAATAATTTATCATTAATTAGATTACATATCATGCAATGGTAAAACATTCATCAGAAAATGTAAATTGATAGAGAAAAAATAAAGTCTGTGTGTCTTACTTACCTCGTGGATTGATATGGAATGCAAAGTTACTTGTGAATTCAGATGATGCCACAGTCATGGTATAAACCCTTCCTGCATCATTTTGATCTAGTTGTCTCCTGCTTGTGAGGAGAAACTTTGTCAGGTAGGGTTTTCCATCATATTTCAATGTCCGAGTTATATCAACATCAGTGGGTATTATTTCATTTCGCACCCTGTGAGAAGTGTATTCATTAGTTTCAAATGACAACTGTAAATGATGTGTGGTCTATAGTCTCCAAACAATTGTTATTGTTTGAAATCTGTGTTTTATATTTCATTATTACAAATAGTCTTATATATCAACCAGCTTATTGCACCTTTATTCTATTCATGAAATCAATTTCATTTCAGTCAGGGTATCCAAAAACCTGTTCCACTGCCCATACCACCCACGATTTGTGAACCAGAACCATCAAGACCCTACACCGCCTCTTCACAGTGCCTCTAGAAACAAACTAACTGGTCTAGTTTGGCCAAGCAAGTAGGGATGGAAGAGGGAAGGCAACTTGGAACTTAAAAATGTCATGCTGAAGTCTGATATGCTGGGCCAGAAGACATCACAGTGCATCTGTGCCTACCTAATGTCAAAGAGGGCGATCAATTTCTTTATATTCATCCAGTGAACGCAAGAAAGAGAGAAAGAGATTATTTGTGATAAGTTCAGGTCATGATCTGCTTTTATCATCACCATTAAATGTGATGCATACCCAGTCTTATCTGACAACTTTTAACTACAAATACCCTTCCTTCACTCAATCCTAACTGTCGACATCCTGTACATAGGCTGAAACATCACTATTTTGTTGTGTTCCTTGTTTGTAAAGCTGTCACCATACCTTGTAGGAATGGACGCTACACCCCACAACTCGCTTCCACTCAATCCTAACTGTAGACATCCTGTATGTAGGCTCAAACATCACTATTTTGTTATGTTCCTTGTTTGTAAAGCTGTCACCATACCTTGTAGGAATGAACGCTACACCCCACAACTCGCTTCCACTCAATCCTAACTGACCAAGTTTTATACTCAATGTCTATGAACTCTATCAATCTTTATGTCAGTTACTCTCATAAAGTGGCTGAGTGGTTGGTGTGCTCACTTCTTAATCAGAGTGGTCTAGGTTCATTCCAGGAAATGAATTATTTTTTTCCATTCAGCCGACAAGTCTCAGGTTTCACCAAACCCCTAAACATGGGTGCAAGAGACATTTTTTTATAGCAGTAAAGGTGGCATAGTATGATACCGACCACATCACCCAAAAATGTACAACGATGCGTAATGTCAATGTGAATTTAAATGAAAAATGTGGTCAATGACACCATAGTCCCCATATGTCTAATACGGAGTGCAGGTAATTTTATCCTTTACTTCATCTTAAAGTTCAATGAGCACCCATGCAATATTCCAGAAATTACTCTCAATAACTAGACACAGAGTTCTTTGGCTGACTTTCCTAATAATATGAATCTTCCAGAGTGTTCTCCCCACTTCATTATCACCAAGCCAGATGGTGCTGGTGCTGTAACTAAGCAGCCAATCAAAAGAAAGACAAAACACTTACACTCCATCAAGGCTTGAGACTATCTGGGTTACATCAGGTTCAGGAAAGGCCACAATAACAAATTGGAAACTGAGAGGTTTAGAGATTTCCCACACATATTTGTTCTTTAATCCTAGGTCAGGGACATGATCAGCACTGGATGGTGGACCTGAAACAAAGAGACAACAGCAATGTAGTGTCACAGAGATTGAGTAAGACAAAGTTTTCATAGTAACCTGATATCTAATGTTAAATTGGAACATGCACTACATTATTTAGTGAGCTTGTCAGCATAAAACATGGCACTGTGAACTCTAGGCAGGTGCTAGGTCACATGATCTGTTTGGCCAATCAGTTGAAAGAATTGCAGGGCATTCCTTAGACATCAAAGTATGACCTCATAGGTCATACCCTACGATTTATTTCCCGCCGTCTAACCACCAAATACCGGAAGTTCACGTCCTCTTGAAAATGATGATCGTCATATTTTCTTATTTGATATTTAATATTTTATTATTATGATATTAGGCCAAGACATTAAAGTATGACCTCATAAGTCATCATCATCATGTGCCATACCGGTTGGCGTAGGTGATCATGTCCCTCAACAATCTTCTATCCACAGTGCATCGTATCAGTTCTGTTGTTGACTGTTTTCTATGCCATGACACCAAGCTATCCAGTATTTTCTCTCTTTGTCGTCCGCGATTTCTCTTTCCTTTTATTTTGCCAGTTGTAACCAAGTATTCCAACTTTCCTCTTCTCATGATGAATGAGAAACATGAAAAATGTTGATTGCTTCTTTCTGATGTTTTTTAAGAGCTCCCTTTTTGTGTTGGCCTCTTTGAGAACTTCCTCAGTGGTCTTTTTAGCTGTCCAGGGAACTTTCAACATTCTTCTGATAAATCTCATCTCTGTGGCCTCTAATCGTCTTTTCATTTGTTTGTCTACTGTCCATGATTCGTTTCCATAGGTCAGAATTGGTTCTATATAGCACCGATGAACTCTCTTTCTCATTTCTATTGACATAGATTTGTTGCATAAGATATTTTTCATTTTCTGAAATGCTATTTTGGCCTGAGCTATTCTGCTTTTTATTTCTGTGGTGCATCTCCCATCTGATGTTATTATTGTGCCCAAGTATTTGAAACGTTGCACTTGTTTCAGATTTGTCTCGTTTATTTTTATGCTGCATGATGGTGATAATTGTTTCTTCGATATAACCATTATTTCTGTTTTCTTACTATTCAGACTGAGACCTTTCTTGTTGCTTTCTTTTACTATTATGTCTATCATTTCTTGTAGTTCGTTCTCTGTCTCTGCTATTAAGACTGTGTCATCCGCATATCGCAAATTATTTATGTTGTGACCGTTGACTACAATTCCTTTTTTGTCTACTATTGATCTCATAATATATTCGCTATAAAGTGAAAACAAATCCGGCGATAGAACACAGCCTTGTATGACTCCCTGTTTTATAAATTGAAATTGTCCTGTTTGGTTGTTAATTCGTATAGCTGCTGTTTGTTACCAGTACATGTTTTTTATGATTCGCAGATCCTTGCCATCAATGTTTAATTTCTCCAGCATATTGATTATTTATTTCCACATGCTTTACTTTGTCAAATGCTTTCGTGTAGTCTATAAAGCACATATATAGCACATCATAGGTCATACTCTACAATTTATTTATGAGGTCAATCATATCCGAGATAAAATATGAAAGAGGTCACCTTTGTCTTAGCCAGATATTGACCTTTTAGTACAGCATATGATTAGCAACACTTTATGTACCAAAATGTATTGCTAAGGTGGACAAAGCTCCCATTTTTTTCAGCAAAACTGTGCAAACATACTTACATGGGTTTAGTGAACTCCTTTTTTTATTTAGAAAAATGCCATTTTCATTTAAAATAAAGTGTGGAAAATAAAAGTAGATATGTTTTTATGTTTAAAAATGGGGAAAAAATACCATATTTGCATTTTTCAGAGGTGAATTTTCCCTTCAACTAATCAATACTTTCTTTGAATTTATATAAGATTGGTGTTTAAAAGCAAGTCATAACCAGTGTCACACCTGGACATGAAGAGGTCACCAGCAAGCTCTGAGTCGATGAAAGCTTTGTTTTAACTTTTTAAGTTTGATGGCCAAAAGTGTTCACACAAGAAGAACCAGAAAAAAGGTTGGCTCCTACAAAAGCATCCTGTAGGATTGTGTACCACACTGGGCTGACACAACAGCAACTAGTGGTAGGATTGTGTACCACACTGGGCTGACACAACAGCAACTAGTGGTAGGATTGTGTACCACACTGGGCTGACACAACAGCAACTAGTGGTAGGATTGTGTACCACACTGGGCTGACACAACAGCAACTAGTGGTAGGATTGTGTACCACACTGGGCTGACACAACAGCAACTAGTGGTAGGATTGTGTACCACACTGGGCTGACACAACAGCAACTAGTGGTAGGATTGTGTACCACACTGGGCTGACACAACAGCAACTAGTGGTAGGATTGTGTACCACACTGGGCTGACACAACAGCAACTAGTGGTAGGATTGTGTACCACACTGGGCTGACACAACAGCAACTAGTTGGTAGGATTGTGTACCACACTGGGCTGACACAACAGCAACTAGTGGTAGGATTGTGTACCACACTGGGCTGACACAACAGCAACTAGTGGTAGGATTGTGTACCACACTGGGCTGACACAACAGCAACTAGTGGTAGGATTGTGTACCACACTGGGCTGACACAACAGCAACTAGTGGTAGGATTGTGTACCACACTGGGCTGACACAACAGCAACTAGTGGTAGGATTGTGTACCACACTGGGCTGACACAACAGCAACTAGTGGTAGGATTGTGTACCACACTGGGCTGACACAACAGCAACTAGTGGTAGGATTGTGTACCACACTGGGCTGACACAACAGCAACTAGTGGTAGGATTGTGTACCACACTGGGCTGACACAACAGCAACTAGTGGTAGGATTGTGTACCACACTGGGCTGACACAACAGCAACTAGTGGTAGGATTGTGTACCACACTGGGCTGACACAACAGCAACTAGTGGTAGGATTGTGTACCACACTGGGCTGACACAACAGCAACTAGTGGTAGGATTGTGTACCACACTGGGCTGACACAACAGCAACTAGTGGTAGGATTGTGTACCACACTGGGCTGACACAACAGCAACTAGTGGTAGGATTGTGTACCACACTGGGCTGACACAACAGCAACTAGTGGTAGGATTGTGTACCACACTGGGCTGACACAACAGCAACTAGTGGTAGGATTGTGTACCACACTGGGCTGACACAACAGCAACTAGTGGTAGGATTGTGTACCACACTGGGCTGACACAACAGCAACTAGTGGTAGGATTGTGTACCACACTGGGCTGACACAACAGCAACTAGTGGTAGGATTGTGTACCACACTGGGCTGACACAACAGCAACTAGTGGTAGGATTGTGTACCACACTGGGCTGACACAACAGCAACTAGTGGTAGGATTGTGTACCACACTGGGCTGACACAACAGCAACTAGTGGTAGGATTGTGTACCACACTGGGCTGACACAACAGCAACTAGTGGTAGGATTGTGTACCACACTGGGCTGACACAACAGCAACTAGTTGGTAGGATTGTGTACCACACTGGGCTGACACAACAGCAACTAGTGGTAGGATTGTGTACCACACTGGGCTGACACAACAGCAACTAGTTGGTAGGATTGTGTACCACACTGGGCTGACACAACAGCAACTAGTGGTAGGATTGTGTACCACACTGGGCTGACACAACAGCAACTAGTGGTAGGATTGTGTACCACACTGGGCTGACACAACAGCAACTAGTTGGTAGGATTGTGTACCACACTGGGCTGACACAACAGCAACTAGTGGTAGGATTGTGTACCACACTGGGCTGACACAACAGCAACTAGTTGGTAGGATTGTGTACCACACTGGGCTGACACAACAGCAACTAGTGGTAGGATTGTGTACCACACTGGGCTGACACAACAGCAACTAGTGGTAGGATTGTGTACCACACTGGGCTGACACAACAGCAACTAGTGGTAGGATTGTGTACCACACTGGGCTGACACAACAGCAACTAGTGGTAGGATTGTGTACCACACTGGGCTGACACAACAGCAACTAGTGGTAGGATTGTGTACCACACTGGGCTGACACAACAGCAACTAGTTGGTAGGATTGTGTACCACACTGGGCTGACACAACAGCAACTAGTGGTAGGATTGTGTACCACACTGGGCTGACACAACAGCAACTAGTTGGTAGGATTGTGTACCACACTGGGCTGACACAACAGCAACTAGTGGTAGGATTGTGTACCACACTGGGCTGACACAACAGCAACTAGTGGTAGGATTGTGTACCACACTGGGCTGACACAACAGCAACTAGTGGTAGGATTGTGTACCACACTGGGCTGACACAACAGCAACTAGTTGGTAGGATTGTGTACCACACTGGGCTGACACAACAGCAACTAGTTGGTAGGATTGTGTACCACACTGGGCTGACACAACAGCAACTAGTGGTAGGATTGTGTACCACACTGGGCTGACACAACAGCAACTAGTGGTAGGATTGTGCACCACACTGGGCTGACACAACAGCAACTAGTGGTAGGATTGTGTACCACACTGGGCTGACACAACAGCAACTAGTTGGTAGGATTGTGTACCACACTGGGCTGACACAACAGCAACTAGTTGGTAGGATTGTGTACCACACTGGGCTGACACAACAGCAACTAGTGGTAGGATTGTGTACCACACTGGGCTGACACAACAGCAACTAGTTTCTAGTGGTAGGATTGTGTACCACACTGGGCTGACACAACAGCAACTAGTTTCTAGTGGTAGGATTGTGTACCACACTGGGCTGACACAACAGCAACTAGTTTCTAGTGGTAGGATTGTGTACCACACTGGGCTGACACAACAGCAACTAGTTTCTAGTGGTAGGATTGTGTACCACACTGGGCTGACACAACAGCAACTAGTTGGTAGAATTGTGTACCACACTGGGCTGACACAACAGCAACTAGTTTCTAGTGGTAGGATTGTGTACCACACTGGGCTGACACAACAGCAACTAGTTTCTAGTGGTAGGATTGTGTACCACACTGGGCTGACACAACAGCAACTAGTTTCTAGTGGTAGGATTGTGTACCACACTGGGCTGACACAACAGCAACTAGTTTCTAGTTGTAGGATTCTGTACCACACTGGGCTGACACAACAGCAACTAGTTTCTAGTGGTAGGATTCTGTACCACACTGGGCTGACACAACAGCAACTAGTTTCTAGTGGTAGGATTCTGTACCACACTGGGCTGACACAACAGCAACTAGTTTCTAGTGGTAGGATTCTGTACCACACTGGGCTGACACAACAGCAACTAGTTTCTAGTGGTAGGATTCTGTACCACACTGGGCTGACACAACAGCAACTAGTTTCTAGTGGTAGGATTCTGTACCACACTGGGCTGACACAACAGCAACTAGTTTCAAACTCAAGTGGTAGGATTCTGTACCACACTGGGCTGACACAACAGCAACTAGTTTCAAACTCAAGTGGTAGGATTCTGTACCACACTGGGCTGACACAACAGCAACTAGTTTCAAACTCAAGTGGTAGGATTCTGTACCACACTGGGCTGACACAACAGCAACTAGTTTCAAGTGGTAGGATTCTGTACCACACTGGGCTGACACAACAGCAACTAGTTTCTAGTGGTAGGATTGTGTACCACACTGGGCTGACACAACAGCAACTAGTTTCTAGTGGTAGGATTCTGTACCACACTGGGCTGACACAACAGCAACTAGTTTCTAGTGGTAGGATTCTGTACCACACTGGGCTGACACAACAGCAACTAGTTTCTAGTGGTAGGATTCTGTACCACACTGGGCTGACACAACAGCAACTAGTTTCTAGTGGTAGGATTCTGTACCACACTGGGCTGACACAACAGCAACTAGTTTCTAGTGGTAGGATTCTGTACCACACTGGGCTGACACAACAGCAACTAGTTTCTAACTCTAGTGGTAGGATTCTGTACCACACTGGGCTGACACAACAGCAACTAGTTTCAAACTCAAGTGGTAGGATTCTGTACCACACTGGGCTGACACAACAGCAACTAGTTTCAAACTCAAGTGGTAGGATTCTGTACCACACTGGGCTGACACAACAGCAACTAGTTTCAAACTCAAGTGGTAGGATTCTGTACCACACTGGGCTGACACAACAGCAACTAGTTTCAAACTCAAGTGGTAGGATTCTGTACCACACTGGGCTGACACAACAGCAACTAGTTTCTAGTGGTAGGATTCTGTACCACACTGGGCTGACACAACAGCAACTAGTTTCTAGTGGTAGGATTCTGTACCACACTGGGCTGACACAACAGCAACTAGTTTCAAACTCAAGTGGTAGGATTCTGTACCACACTGGGCTGACACAACAGCAACTAGTTTCAAACTCAAGTGGTAGGATTCTGTACCACACTGGGCTGACACAACAGCAACTAGTTTCAAACTCAAGTGGTAGGATTCTGTACCACACTGGGCTGACACAACAGCAACTAGTTTCAAACTCAAGTGGTAGGATTCTGTACCACACTGGGCTGACACAACAGCAACTAGTTTCAAACTCAAGTGGTAGGATTCTGTACCACACTGGGCTGACACAACAGCAACTAGTTTCTAGTGGTAGGATTCTGTACCACACTGGGCTGACACAACAGCAACTAGTTTCAAACTCAAGTGGTAGGATTCTGTACCACACTGGGCTGACACAACAGCAACTAGTTTCAAACTCAAGTGGTAGGATTCTGTACCACACTGGGCTGACACAACAGCAACTAGTTTCAAACTCAAGTGGTAGGATTCTGTACCACACTGGGCTGACACAACAGCAACTAGTTTCAAACTCAAGTGGTAGGATTCTGTACCACACTGGGCTGACACAACAGCAACTAGTTTCAAACTCAAGTGGTAGGATTCTGTACCACACTGGGCTGACACAACAGCAACTAGTTTCAAGTGGTAGGATTCTGTACCACACTGGGCTGACACAACAGCAACTAGTTTCAAACTCTAGTGGTAGGATTGTGTACCACACTGGGCTGACACAACAGCAACTAGTTTCAAACTCTAGTGGTAGGATTCTGTACCACACTGGGCTGACACAACAGCAACTAGTTTCAAACTCAAGTGGTAGGATTCTGTACCACACTGGGCTGACACAACAGCAACTAGTTTCAAACTCAAGTGGTAGGATTCTGTACCACACTGGGCTGACACAACAGCAACTAGTTTCAAACTCTAGTGGTAGGATTCTGTACCACACTGGGCTGACACAACAGCAACTAGTTTCAAACTCTAGTGGTAGGATTCTGTACCACACTGGGCTGACACAACAGCAACTAGTTTCAAACTCTAGTGGTAGGATTCTGTACCACACTGGGCTGACACAACAGCAACTAGTTTCAAACTCTAGTGGTAGGATTCTGTACCACACTGGGCTGACACAACAGCAACTAGTTTCAAACTCTAGTGGTAGGATTCTGTACCACACTGGGCTGACACAACAGCAACTAGTTTCTAACTCTAGTGGTAGGATTCTGTACCACACTGGGCTGACACAACAGCAACTAGTTTCAAACTCAAGTGGTAGGATTCTGTACCACACTGGGCTGACACAACAGCAACTAGTTTCAAACTCTAGTGGTAGGATTCTGTACCACACTGGGCTGACACAACAGCAACTAGTTTCAAACTCAAGTGGTAGGATTCTGTACCACACTGGGCTGACACAACAGCAACTAGTTTCAAACTCAAGTGGTAGGATTCAGTACCACACTGGGCTGACACAACAGCAACTAGTTTCAAACTCAAGTGGTAGGATTCTGTACCACACTGGGCTGACACAACAGCAACTAGTTTCAAACTCTAGTGGTAGGATTCTGTACCACACTGGGCTGACACAACAGCAACTAGTTTCAAACTCTAGTGGTAGGATTCTGTACCACACTGGGCTGACACAACAGCAACTAGTTTCAAACTCTAGTGGTAGGATTCTGTACCACACTGGGCTGACACAACAGCAACTAGTTTCAAACTCTAGTGGTAGGATTCTGTACCACACTGGGCTGACACAACAGCAACTAGTTTCAAACTCAAGTGGTAGGATTCTGTACCACACTGGGCTGACACAACAGCAACTAGTTTCAAACTCAAGTGGTAGGATTCTGTACCACACTGGGCTGACACAACAGCAACTAGTTTCAAGTGGTAGGATTCTGTACCACACTGGGCTGACACAACAGCAACTAGTTTCAAACTCTAGTGGTAGGATTGTGTACCACACTGGGCTGACACAACAGCAACTAGTTTCAAACTCTAGTGGTAGGATTCTGTACCACACTGGGCTGACACAACAGCAACTAGTTTCAAACTCAAGTGGTAGGATTCTGTACCACACTGGGCTGACACAACAGCAACTAGTTTCAAACTCAAGTGGTAGGATTCTGTACCACACTGGGCTGACACAACAGCAACTAGTTTCAAACTCTAGTGGTAGGATTCTGTACCACACTGGGCTGACACAACAGCAACTAGTTTCAAACTCTAGTGGTAGGATTGTGTACCACACTGGGCTGACACAACAGCAACTAGTTTCAAACTCTAGTGGTAGGATTCTGTACCACACTGGGCTGACACAACAGCAACTAGTTTCAAACTCTAGTGGTAGGATTCTGTACCACACTGGGCTGACACAACAGCAACTAGTTTCTAACTCTAGTGGTAGGATTCTGTACCACACTGGGCTGACACAACAGCAACTAGTTTCAAACTCAAGTGGTAGGATTCTGTACCACACTGGGCTGACACAACAGCAACTAGTTTCAAACTCTAGTGGTAGGATTCTGTACCACACTGGGCTGACACAACAGCAACTAGTTTCAAACTCAAGTGGTAGGATTCTGTACCACACTGGGCTGACACAACAGCAACTAGTTTCAAACTCAAGTGGTAGGATTCAGTACCACACTGGGCTGACACAACAGCAACTAGTTTCAAACTCAAGTGGTAGGATTCTGTACCACACTGGGCTGACACAACAGCAACTAGTTTCAAACTCTAGTGGTAGGATTCTGTACCACACTGGGCTGACACAACAGCAACTAGTTTCAAACTCTAGTGGTAGGATTCTGTACCACACTGGGCTGACACAACAGCAACTAGTTTCAAACTCTAGTGGTAGGATTCTGTACCACACTGGGCTGACACAACAGCAACTAGTTTCAAACTCTAGTGGTAGGATTCTGTACCACACTGGGCTGACACAACAGCAACTAGTTTCAAACTCAAGTGGTAGGATTCTGTACCACACTGGGCTGACACAACAGCAACTAGTTTCAAACTCAAGTGGTAGGATTCTGTACCACACTGGGCTGACACAACAGCAACTAGTTTCAAGTGGTAGGATTCTGTACCACACTGGGCTGACACAACAGCAACTAGTTTCAAACTCAAGTGGTAGGATTGTGTACCACACTGGGCTGACACAACAGCAACTAGTTTCAAACTCAAGTGGTAGGATTCTGTACCACACTGGGCTGACACAACAGCAACTAGTTTCAAACTCAAGTGGTAGGATTCTGTACCAAACTTGGCTGACACAACAGCAACTAGTTTCAAACTCAAGTGGTAGGATTCTGTACCACACTGGGCTGACACAACAGCAACTAGTTTCAAACTCAAGTGGTAGGATTCTGTACCACACTGGGCTGACACAACAGCAACTAGTTTCAAACTCAAGTGGTAGGATTCTGTACCACACTGGGCTGACACAACAGCAACTAGTTTCAAACTCAAGTGGTAGGATTCTGTACCACACTGGGCTGACACAACAGCAACTAGTTTCAAACTCTAGTGGTAGGATTCTGTACCACACTGGGCTGACACAACAGCAACTAGTTTCAAACTCTAGTGGTAGGATTCTGTACCACACTGGGCTGACACAACAGCAACTAGTTTCAAACTCTAGTGGTAGGATTCTGTACCACACTGGGCTGACACAACAGCAACTAGTTTCAAACTCAAGTGGTAGGATTCTGTACCACACTGGGCTGACACAACAGCAACTAGTTTCAAACTCTAGTGGTAGGATTCTGTACCACACTGGGCTGACACAACAGCAACTAGTTTCAAACTCAAGTGGTAGGATTCTGTACCACACTGGGCTGACACAACAGCAACTAGTTTCAAACTCAAGTGGTAGGATTCTGTACCACACTGGGCTGACACAACAGCAACTAGTTTCAAACTCAAGTGGTAGGATTCTGTACCACACTGGGCTGACACAACAGCAACTAGTTTCAAACTCTAGTGGTAGGATTCTGTACCACACTGGGCTGACACAACAGCAACTAGTTTCAAACTCTAGTGGTAGGATTCTGTACCACACTGGGCTGACACAACAGCAACTAGTTTCAAACTCTAGTGGTAGGATTCTGTACCACACTGGGCTGACACAACAGCAACTAGTTTCAAACTCTAGTGGTAGGATTCTGTACCACACTGGGCTGACACAACAGCAACTAGTTTCAAACTCAAGTGGTAGGATTCTGTACCACACTGGGCTGACACAACAGCAACTAGTTTCAAACTCAAGTGGTAGGATTCTGTACCACACTGGGCTGACACAACAGCAACTAGTTTCAAACTCAAGTGGTAGGATTCTGTACCACACTGGGCTGACACAACAGCAACTAGTTTCAAACTCTAGTGGTAGGATTCTGTACCACACTGGGCTGACACAACAGCAACTAGTTTCAAACTCAAGTGGTAGGATTCTGTACCACACTGGGCTGACACAACAGCAACTAGTTTCAAACTCAAGTGGTAGGATTCTGTACCACACTGGGCTGACACAACAGCAACTAGTTTCAAACTCAAGTGGTAGGATTCTGTACCACACTGGGCTGACACAACAGCAACTAGTTTCAAACTCAAGTGGTAGGATTCTGTACCACACTGGGCTGACACAACAGCAACTAGTTTCAAACTCTAGTGGTAGGATTCTGTAAAACACTGGGCTGACACAACAGCAACTAGTTTCAAACTCAAGTGGTAGGATTCTGTACCACACTGGGCTGACACAACAGCAACTAGTTTCAAACTCAAGTGGTAGGATTCTGTACCACACTGGGCTGACACAACAGCAACTAGTTTCAAACTCAAGTGGTAGGATTCTGTACCACACTGGGCTGACACAACAGCAACTAGTTTCAAACTCTAGTGGTAGGATTCTGTACCACACTGGGCTGACACAACAGCAACTAGTTTCAAACTCAAGTGGTAGGATTCTGTACCACACTGGGCTGACACAACAGCAACTAGTTTCAAACTCAAATGGTAGGATTCTGTACCACACTGGGCTGACACAACAGCAACTAGTTTCAAACTCTAGTGGTAGGATTCTGTACCACACTGGGCTGACACAACAGCAACTAGTTTCAAACTCTAGTGGTAGGATTCTGTACCACACTGGGCTGACACAACAGCAACTAGTTTCAAACTCAAGTGGTAGGATTCTGTACCACACTGGGCTGACACAACAGCAACTAGTTTCAAACTCAAGTGGTAGGATTCTGTACCACACTGGGCTGACACAACAGCAACTAGTTTCAAACTCTAGTGGTAGGATTCTGTACCACACTGGGCTGACACAACAGCAACTAGTTTCAAACTCTAGTGGTAGGATTCTGTACCACACTGGGCTGACACAACAGCAACTAGTTTCAAACTCTAGTGGTAGGATTCTGTACCACACTGGGCTGACACAACAGCAACTAGTTTCAAACTCTAGTGGTAGGATTCTGTACCACACTGGGCTGACACAACAGCAACTAGTTTCAAACTCAAGTGGTAGGATTCTGTACCACACTGGGCTGACACAACAGCAACTAGTTTCAAACTCTAGTGGTAGGATTCTGTACCACACTGGGCTGACACAACAGCAACTAGTTTCAAACTCAAGTGGTAGGATTCTGTACCACACTGGGCTGACACAACAGCAACTAGTTTCAAACTCAAGTGGTAGGATTCTGTACCACACTGGGCTGGGCTTCCAGGGAAATCATTTTGAGGGAGATTGTGAATATTTAAAGATGGGAAACAGTTTTGTCTGCTTACAATGATCATGACACAACAGCTTACAATGATCATGACACAACAGCTTACAATGATCATGACACAACAGCTTACAAGGATCATGACACAACAGCTTACAATGAGCATGACACAACAGCTTACAATGAGCATGACACAACAGCTTACAATGATCATGACACAACAGCTTACAATGAGCATGACACAACAGCTTACAATGAGCATGACACAACAGCTTACAATGAGCATGACACAACAGCTTACAAAGATCATGACCCTACAGCTTACAATGAGCATGACACAACAGCTTACAAAGATCATGACCCTACAGCTTACAATGAGCATGACACAACAGCTTACAAAGATCATGACCCTACAGCTTACAATGAGCATGACACAACAGCTTACAAAGATCATGACCCTACAGCTTACAATGAGCATGACACAACAGCTTACAAAGATCATGACCCTACAGCTTACAATGAGCATGACACAACAGCTTACAAAGATCATGACCCTACAGCATACAATGAGCAGTCAAAATCAGAGAAGAACGAAGGAAGCTGGTCATAGTGGTCTATGTTGTTTTCCCAATGATCCAAAGTGCTAAGAGATAGGATGGAATTATTCTGTGTTTTCTTGCATTTGAAAGCATCAACAGCCCAAAAGTATCATATGCCAAAAGTATCATATGTCAAGAGTATCATATGTCAAGAGTATCATATGTCAAGAGTATCATATGCCAAGAGTATCATATGTCAAGAGTATCATATGTCAAGAGTATCATATGTCAAGAGTATCATATGTCAAGAGTATCATATGCCAAAAGTATCATATGCCAAGAGTATCATATGCCAAGAGTATCATATGTCAAGAGTATCATATGCCAAGAGTATCATATGTCAAGAGTATCATATGCCAAGAGTATCATATGTCAAGAGTATCATATGTCAAGAGTATCATATGTCAAGAGTATCATATGTCAAGAGTATCATATGTCAAGAGTATCATATGCCAAGAGTATCAAGAGTATCATATGTCAAGAGTATCATATGCCAAGAGTATCATATGTCAAGAGTATCATATGCCAAGAGTATCATATGTCAAGAGTATCATATGCCAAGAGTATCATATGCCAAGAGTATCATATGCCAAGAGTATCATATGTCTTTGTTCCGTACACAGTAAAGGAGAACCTGACCACAAATACCATTATTATTACAACCACTGGAGTTTTGGTGGTTGAGTGGTTAGTGCATTTGCTACCTGATCAGAAGGGTTCGATTTGATTTCCAGAAGTGGCAGATTTTTCTTTCCGACTCACAAGATTACAGGGGTGAATCAGCCTCTAAAAATGGGTACCAGAGTTTTTTTTCTGGGAAGCAAAGACAGTCTGGCATGATACTGACTACATCACCCAACAATATTTTGTGGTCATGGAAATATGTGGTCACTAACACCACAATTCCCATACGCCAAGCAAGGCGTATATCGAAACCTTTACATTTACTTTATTACTACAACTACTGTCAGCACCACTAACATTGCTACTTCAAATTTTACCACAACTATCTATCTATTGTCCTTTCGAGCCGAAGACGGCACATAGGGCAGAACCACAATCTCAAAAACAGAAACCTTGCGTACCAAAATGGCACATATTGCAGAGATCGCTACTTCTAAAATCTATGGCTCTGTTTCCATAACAATACTTTTTTACAATGACAGCTTGTCAAGCCATCAATCAACCTCCTTAGTCGCCTCTTACGACATGCCTGGAAGATCACAGTGTCACTATTCTTTACTTCCCTCATAATGAGGCTCCGGTAACACACGGGATAACTACTTACATGTTATTGCTAGCTCTATCTGTCCCTTGGCTGAACCATAGCCATTTCTCCCCTCACATCTGTACATGCCTGCGTCCTCACATTTGAAATTGCTGGACTTGAAACTGCTGGTGTACATGTGCCTGTTCATGCCTCCTTCCACAATAATGTTTGGACCTTCTGCGGTGTGGATGGACAAAATAGTCTCCGATGGTGAGATCCAACTACAGACACAAAATATAGTTCCAAGTCAAAATGGTTGTATACTTTTGTATATTTATTTTAACATAATTCAAACCCCTATGCAGACACTGTTAGGAGCAAGTGGATTAAAGCCAAGACAGTGGAGGAGAAAACATGCCGGCCATGACCCAGATTACAAGGAATTTTTTCCAAGATGCTCGCTCATGGAGACGCAAGCAGAACTTTAGGTCAGGTCTCTTGCAGCAAGACTGGACAGGTGGGACTGCGTGGCAAACAAGACACCATCTTAGATTGCTAGGAAGTCTGGTATATATGCAATGGTAGCATAAATAAGAAGAAAATCGTAAGTTTCAGATCTTTTAAGATATTTTTGGCTGACGAGATAGGAAGTACCAATACAACGGGAGACGTAAATTCTAGATACTAAAGGGAGGTCAAAAAGTAATGCACACCAATTTTTTTCTCGGCTAATAATAAAGATAGGAATATGAAATTTTGTACACTTGGAATATGACATGTTCCAATTATGTGTACCAAATTGCACAGCATTCTGATAAATATTACGCAATATATGAACCGTTAAAATGGAGCTTGTCAACAATGTCCGTTACAAACAGCGAATTGTCATAGAATTTCTGGTTGCGGAAAAAGAAACTGTGGCAAACATTCATAAACGACTGTGTGCAGTGTACAAATGTTCTGCAGTCGATAGGAGCACAGTTAGTCGCTGGGTTCAGAGAATTAAAGCTGCAGAAAGTGTACGAGTGGAGCTGCATGATTTACCGCGTTCTGGACGTGTTGCCTCGGCTACCAGCACAGACATGTTAAACCGGGCTGATGCCATTATTCGTAAGGATAGGCGTATCACTAGTCAGCAATTGGCATTGCAGCTTACAGTCAGCAAGGGAAGTGCAATCGCAATTTTTAAAACTCTCGGTTATTCAAAGATTTGCGCTCGATGGGTTCCTCTGTGCCTAACAAATGATCACAGAGTTCAAAGGAAAACATTCTGTTCTGAATTGTTGGAGCGTTTCGGTGTTGAAGGAGAAATGTTTTTGTCAAAAATTGTTACCGGTGACGAAACGTGGGCACATTATAATGAGCCTGAAACAAAAATGCAGTCAATGGAATGGCATCATCCGCAGTCACCAAAAAGAAAAAAATTCAAAACATCTCCATCAGCCGGAAAGGTGATGATCACTGTCTTCTGGGACATTGATGGTGTGATTCTTGTTGATGTAATGACAAGAGGTGAGACAATCAACTCGACAGCTTACATCAATACACTGACAAAACTCAAAAATCGGTTCCACAGAGTTCGGCCTAATAAGCCATCTGCAGATTTGTTGCTTCAACATGACAATGCACGCCCTCACACAAGTCTGGTAACACGGGAAGCAATCAACAAATTTGGTTGGATTGTACTGCCCCATCCTCCTTACAGCCCTGATCTGGCTCCCTCAGATTTCCATCTGTTTGGACCACTCAAAAAATTCCTGCGTGGGACACACTATGACTATATTGAGGGTGTGATCCGTGCAGTTAAAAAATGGCTACGCGAGCAGTACAAAACTTGGTACAAACGAGGCATTCATGACCTAGTTTCGCGTTGCCGTAAGGCAATACGCTTGGACGGAGATTATGTTGAAAAATAGGTAGTGTAAAGGGGATGTTCAGCTACAATCTGTGAAAATTTCACACATTTTGCCCGAATAGTTTCCGAGAAAAAAATTTGTGTGCATTACTTTTTGACCTCCCTACGTAGTAACAGATTTAGTAGTAGCAGCCGGATCCTTGAAATATAGTGGAGAGATAGTGATGAGATAGTGAAGAGATAGTGGATAGATAGTGGAGATAGTGATGAGATAGTGGAGAGATAGTGGAGAGATAGTGATGAGATAGTGGAGAGATAGTGGAGAGATAGTGGAGAGATAGTGATGAGATAGTGATGAGATAGTGGAGAGATAGTGGAGAGATAGTGATGAGATAGTGGAGAGATAGTGGAGAGATAGTGATGAGATAGTGATGAGATAGTGGAGAGATAGTGGAGAGATAGTGATGAGATAGTGATGAGATAGTGGAGAGATAGTGATGAGATAGTGGAGAGATAGTGGAGAGATAGTGATGAGATAGTGGAGAGATAGTGGAGAGATAGTGATGAGATAGTGATGAGATAGTGATGAGATAGTGATGAGATAGTGGAGAGATAGTGATGAGATAGTGATGATATAGTGGAGAGATAGTGGGGAGATAGTGATGAGATAGTGATGAGCTAGTGGAGAGATAGTGATGATATAGTGGAGAGATAGTGATGAGATAGTGGGGAGATAGTGATGAGATAGTGATGAGACTTAGAAAGTAGCTGCAGCTAGACGAGGTTTTATATGAGAGAATTAAAAAAGTACTAAGACTATTGATAAGTTTTATATGAGAGAATTAAAAAAAAGTACTAAGATTATTGAGAAGTTCTATATGAGAGAATTAAAAAAAGTACTAAGACTATTGAGAAGTTTTATATGAGAGAATTAAAAAAAGTACTAAGACTATTGAGAAGTTTTATATGAGAGAATTAAAAAAAGTACTAAGACTATTGATAAGTTTTATATGAGAGAATTAAAAAAAGTACTAAGACTATTGAGAAGTTTTATATGAGAGAATTAAAAAAAAGTACTAAGACTATTGAGAAGTTTTATATGAGAGAATTTTAAAAAGTACTAAGACTATTGAGAAGTTTTATATGAGAGAATTAAAAAAAGTACTAAGACTATTGAGAAGTTTTATATGAAAGAATTTAAAAAAGTACTAAGACTATTGAGAAGTTTTATATGAGAGAATTAAAAAAAGTACTAAGACTATTGAGAAGTTTTATATGAGAGAATTAAAAAAGTACTAAGATTATTGAGAAGTTTTATATGAGAGAATTTAAAAAAGTACTAAGATTATTGAGAAGTTTTATATGAGAGAATTAAAAAAGTACTAAGATTATTGAGAAGTTTTATATGAGAGAATTAAAAAAAAGTACTAAGACTATTGAGAGTTTTATATGAGAGAATTAAAAAAAGTACTAAGACTATTGAGAAGTTTTATATGAGAGAATTAAAAAAAATACTAAGATTATTGAGAGTTTTATATGAGAGAATTAAAAAAGTACTAAGATTATTGAGAGTTTTATATGAGAGAATTTTAAAAAGTACTAAGATTATTGAGGAGTTTTATATGAGAGAATTTAAAAAAGTACTAAGATTATTGAGAAGTTTTATATGAGAGAATTAAAAAAAATACTAAGATTATTGAGAGTTTTATATGAGAGAATTTAAAAAAGTACTAAGATTATTGAGAGTTTTATATGAGAGAATTAAAAAAATACTAAGATTATTGAGAGTTTTATATGAGAGAATTTAAAAAAGTACTAAGATTATTGAGAGTTTTATATGAGAGAATTAAAAAAAGTACTAAGACTATTGAGAAGTTTTATATGAGAGAATTAAAAAAGTACTAAGGCTATTGAGAAGTTTTATATGAGAGAATTAAAAAAAGTACTAAGACTATTGAGAAGTTTTATATGAGAGAATTAAAAAAGTACTAAGATTATTGAGAAGTTTTATATGAGAGAATTAAAAAAGTACTAAGACTATTGAGAAGTTTTATATGAGAGAATTTTAAAAAGTACTAAGACTATTGAGAAGTTTTATATGAGAGAATTAAAAAAAGTACTAAGACTATTGAGAAGTTTTATATGAGAGAATTAAAAAAAGTACTAAGACTATTGAGAAGTTTTATATGAGAGAATTAAAAAAGTACTAAGACTATTGAGAAGTTTTATATGAGAGAATTAAAAAAAGTACTAAGACTATTGAGCGGAGAGAGGTTTTAATGACCAGCAGTAGCCCAACAATTCTCTACGAGAAAAATAGAAATAGCAGACAAGAGTAGATGCGGACAAACTAGAACTGAGGTAAAGAATAACTAAAATCTTTGCCATTTGTTATACAACATTGAGTCTTGCATTGGTCAGTTGATTTAAGTTTGATAGGAGAAGCCTGCCTGTCTGTGTTCAGTAAGAGAACACAGAAACTTCCAGTCAATATGGTGGATAGGTGGCAGGAACCATTAAAGGCTATGTCTGAAAAGTGTTCCTTGTTGCAGTTTTCTCATATTCCAAGTCCGGCTTGTTGCAGGCGCTACTGAGTTAAGTTCTCTGTGCACACTGTGAGCTGTGCGTTTCTTCATTTTAATCGTGTTTCAATATTCCCATTGTTTACAATAATGATGATATCGTATGACAGGGAACAGACGGTTGTGTTCACTTTCTGTGCGCTTTCGCCTTATGTCTTTTGGCATGTGCTGAGACTGCTCTGATGGGGACTGCAGCTACCTACCTTTGTTTGGGAGATGAGATAGTAATTTGGATGATGTCACTGGCACGGACGGATGAACAATTATGGATTTTAATTCGTTTGCAGTGATACCGGGACCTTCCATAACCAAAAAGAACGAACGAACAAATGAACGCACGCACGCACAGAGAGAGAGAGAGAGATATGGGGGGGGGAGAGGGGGGAAGGGGAGGGAGAGAGAGAGAGAGAGAGAGAGAGAGAGAAAAGAGAAAATCCTCAGTGAACCTGATCATGTGCTTCAGGGTGTGGGCTGAGAAAGATTGTCCGACCACAAGGCTAAGATTAGCTCACACAGGGAACAACATCTACATAACAAGTAGAAGTTACTCAAGCATGAGGTCTATGACCAGGTTCTACAGATAAGAAAGTATGAGACTACATCTATGACCAGGTTCTACAGATAAGAAAGTGTGAGACTACATCTATGACCAGGTTCTACAGATAAGAAAGTATGAGACTACATCTATGACCAGGTTCTACAGATAAGAAAGTGTGAGACTACATCTATGACCAGGTTCTACAGATAAGAAAGTGTGAGACTACATCTATGACCAGGTTCTACAGATAAGAAAGTATGAGACTACATCTATGACCAGGTTCTACAGATAAGAAAGTATGAGACTACATCTATGACCAGGTTCTACAGATAAGAAAGTGTGAGACTACATCTATGACCAGGTTCTACAGATAAGAAAGTGTGAGACTACATCTATGACCAGGTTCTACAGATAAGAAAGTATGAGACTACATCTATGACCAGGTTCTACAGATAAGAAAGTATGAGACTACATCTATGACCAGGTTCTACAGATAAGAAAGTGTGAGACTACATCTATGACCAGGTTCTACAGATAAGAAAGTGTGAGACTACATCTATGACCAGGTTCTACAGATAAGAAAGTATGAGACTACATCTATGAACAGGTTCTACAGATAAGAAAGTATGAGACTACATCTATGACCAGGTTCTACAGATAAGAAAGTGTGAGACTACATCTATGACCAGGTTCTACAGATAAGAAAGTATGAGACTACATCTATGACCAGGTTCTACAGATAAGAAAGTATGAGACTACATCTATGACCAGGTTCTACAGATAAGAAAGTGTGAGACTACATCTATGACCAGGTTCTACAGATAAGAAAGTGTGAGACTATGTCTATGACCAGAATCCACAGATAAGAAAGTATGAGACTACATCTATGACCAGGTTCTACAGATAAGAAAGTATGAGACTACATCTATGACCAGGTTCTACAGATAAGAAAGTATGAGACTACATCTATGACCAGGTTCTACAGATAAGAAAGTGTGAGACTATATCTATGACCAGGTTCTACAGATAAGAAAGTGTGAGACTATATCTATGACCAGGTTCCACAGATAAGAATGTATGAGACTATATCTATGACCAGGTTCCACAGATAAGAAAGTATGAGACTATATCTATGACCAGGTTCCACAGATAAGAAAGTGTGAGACTATATCTATGACCAGGTTCCACAGATAAGAAAGTATGAGACTATATCTATGACCAGGTTCCACAGATAAGAATGTAGGAGACTATATCTATGACCAGGTTCCACAGATAAGAAAGTATGAGACTATATCTATGACCAGGTTCCACAGATAAGAATGTAGGAGACTATATCTATGACCAGGTTCCACAGATAAGAATGTATGAGACTATATCTATGACCAGGTCCCACAGATAAGAAAATGTGATTTTGATAAATTAATGTCTGGTCCATGTCAAGCGTGTCAGAGAACTGAATCGTCCACTTTTGGCTCACCCAACGGTTGAGTAGTTCTACAGACACCCAGATCTATAAGACCCCGAGACTTATCTCATCAATGATCAGCTACACAAAAAATGCTTGTAATTTATCAGAGAACATTTAAATTTCAGCCACAACTAAGACAGTCTGGAGATATCTGCAAAGTCTCTCTCTCTCTCTCTCTCTCTCTCTCTCTCTGCGATCAGGACTCAATCAGAGTAGGATTTCAGACTCTCACATGAAGTCAGAGTCTGCCAGATCCACTCTGATCAGAACACTGTGTTCTGCGCCAGTGGCCCAGTGCATCCGATTTCAGCCAGCATTTTATTCAGGTTAGCTTTCCTTAGCCTTTGATTGTCCCCAATCTTCCTGCAAGGCAGCAGATGATCTTTTCTGTCGGGGGATTCTGCCCTTAGATGGTCGGCCCTCCCAGGTTTACGAGCACCATCTGCCCGAGTCACTAGAGGTGACTAACACAGACATGCACACACAAAGATTACTGCAGAGTGAAAGTAGATCAAACACAAAATGGACTCAAGTAGCAAAGAAATAAGAAACCTCAGATAACAGACCTCAGGAAAATCTGAGATCAAATTAATTGTAACAAGACATCAGCTGACATTGTAGTTTGCTGTTTTAATGGTAGACATCTACACCAAACATAAGAAGACAGAAGATCCAACAAATATAGACAAAATATTTTTCTTTTGAAAACAAGGACAAGATATTTTAATTTAGAAAACATTAAAGATAAAGTATTTAAATTTATAAAACAGTATAGATGAGATATTTTAAATTAGAAAACAGTAAAGATGAAGTATTTTAAATTAGAAAACAGTAAAGATGAAGTATTTTAAATTAGAAAACAGTAAAGATGAAGTATTTTAAATTAGAAAACAGTAAAGATGAAGTATTTTAATACAGAAAACAGTAAAGATGAGGTATTTTAAATTATAAAGCAGTAAAGATGAAGTATTTTAATATAGAAAACAGTAAAGATTAAGTATTTTAAATTATAAAACAGTAAAGATGAAGTATTTTAATACAGAAAACAGTAAAGATGAAGTATTTTATTATAGAAAACAGTAAATATAAGGTGTTTTAATATAGAAAACAGTAAAGATGAGGTATTACTATAGAAACCAGTAAAGAAAAAGTACAAATGTAATATAGAAAACAGTAAGCACAAAGAAATTCAGTAAATTAAAGATCAAAACAAGTTTTTAACTTAAAAACAATAAAGACAAAGAAAGTATTGTTATTTAGAAAACTAATATGAACAAATGTTTTAAAATGTGCCTACGTCACCACAGGTGCAGGGTTGCCGTCAAAAGTACACTTCATGTCAATTTGTGAGTACTGCGGTTGTCTTATTGTGTTTTTATTTTCTCCATTAATGCTCACTGTAGTTTGAGCTTCCAGATCTGTAAACAAATTGATATCACATGACAGATAAACAATGAAACAAATATAAGAGACATCAATCAAAGAGACTGAGGACAACAAAATAATACGCCAAACAAGGACATAAAGCTAATTTAATAACAAATATTAAAAATAGCTTTAAGCTTAAACAAACTCACAAGACAGGAGCAGACCAAGATATTCATACTCAGTAAAGATCACTACAAGCCTTATGTGACATCTAGTGGAGCGGAAAGATTCAAGATCAAGATAGGTCACAGTGAGAGCTGAAAAACAATTAAAGAGAATACTTTGTACATCATGAAATGAATTCAAGACTAGTTCAGAAATAAGAGAAATGACAAAGCATCCTAAAATATGTATAATCAAGAGAAGAAGGTAGTCTTATGTTGGCTATGTGATGAGAGGGGAAAACAAGAGAAGAAGGTGGTCATATGCTAGCTATGTGTTGAGATGGGACAACAAGAGAAGAAGGTGGTCATATGCTAGGTATGTGTTGAGATGGGACAACAAGAGAAGAAGGTGGTCATATGCTAGCTATGTGTTGAGATGGGACAACAAGAGAAGAAGGTGGTCATATGCTAGCTATGTGATGAGAAGGGACAACAAGAGAAGAAGGTGGTCATATGTTGGCTATGTGATGAGAGGGGAAAACAAGAGAAGAAGGTGGTCATATGTTGGCTATGTGATGAGAAAGGACAACAATAGAAGAAGGTGGTCATATGCTAGCTATGTGATGAGAAGGGACAACAACAGAAGGTGTCATATGCTAGCTATGTGATGAGAAAGGACAACAAGAGAAGAAGGTGATCATATGCTAGCTATGTGATGAGAAGAGACAACAAGAGAAGGTGTCATATGCTAGCTATGTGATGAGAAGAGACAACAAGAGAAGGTGATCATATGCTAGCTATGTGATGAGAAGGGACAACAACAGAAGGTGATCATATGCTAGCTATGTGATGAGAAGGGACAACAACAGAAGAAGGTGTCATATGCTAGCTATGTGATGAGATGGGACAACAAGAGAAGAAGGTGGTCATATGCTAGCTATGTGATGAGATGGGACAACAACAGAAGAAGGTGGTCATATGCTAGCTATGTGATGAGATGGGACAACAAGAGAAGAAGGTGGTCATATGCTAGCTATGTGATGAGATGGGACAACAAGAGAAGAAGGTGGTCATATGCTAGCTATGTGATGAGATGGGACAACAAGAGAAGAAGGTGTCATATGCTAGCTATGTGATGAGATGGGACAACAAGAGAATCATAAAGTAGGTTCTCTATGGGAACCAGAGCATAAAAAAAAGAAGAGGTGACCTAGAGTGACACTAAAAAGAATACTGAGGTGGGCGGCCACAACAGCAGGCAAGAGCTCCCTTGTTGATGCCCAGAACAATCATATGAGGTGATACAATGTGGGTCCTGTGCAAGGTATGATACCTGATAACAAAGATTGTCTGACACAAAGAGTCTAGAATTGCTGCCGTCTTCAGCACAAAAGGACAATAGATAGAATAGATAGGTCACTGTGGCCTCGGAGAACACCTACACTAGATAGGACTCAGTGACACTGCAACATGTGATTGTGGAGCATTCAGACAAACTCCTACAGCATTCACAGCATGTTAAGAACACAAATATGGCCTTCAGAAAGAACCCTGAATGACAAACAATGGGGAACTGGTGAAGACCTCAAAAGCATCATCTTGTTCATGACCCAAGCTGGTCTAAATGTTCAAATGCATAGCAGTTGCTGAAGAAGATAGTTTTATGTGATGTACTTATAATGATGGATAGCAGTTGCTGAAGAAGATAGTTTTATGTGATGTACTTATTATACACAAGCATGGTAGAGCTCAACATTCTAAATTAATATTAATCAACAGCAACTGTGGATACCCATTTTTCATTTTTAAGTCAGATAACTTCACACTATTTCATTAGGCTTGTGGCCCAGCGCATCAGATTCTAACCAACTTTTCTGCCAGATTTGCCTTCTCTCACCATCGAATTCGCCAGCATGCCAGAAAGAAGATATGTCTCTATCTCTTGTATAATCTGATGTAAGTAAGATCGTTCCGGTAATGCTGAGACTTGTCCACTATAATTCTTGGAGTAATGAAGCTAAACAGCTCCTTTGTCATGGAAAGGTTGAAACAAAGTTACAGAAGTTGATGAATAGTTATGTTATAGTCATTATAACTGCACTTTGAACATAACCACAGGTGCTCTTATCTGCTTCTAAAAATGAGAACCTCCAAGGTGCTGTGTGGTATAGAGGTGTAGACATCAGCCTCTTGACATGAAGGTTCTGAGTTCAAATCCCATCACAGGCAGTGGGAATTTTTCACTTCAAATCAGTGGCTTGACCTTGACCCAGTCTCTGGGTGCTGATGTCTAACCCTCTTGGATAAGGGCAACAACCTGATGTCTAACCCTCTTGGATAAGGGCAACAACCTGATGTCTAACCCTCTTGGATAAGGGGAACAACCTGATGTCTAACCCTCTTGGATAAGGGCAACAACCTGATGTCTAACCCTCTTGGATAAGGGCAACAACCTGATGTCTAACCCTCTTGGATAAGGGCAACAACCTGATGTCTAACCCTCTTGGACAAGGGGAACAACCTGATGTCTAACCCTCTTGGATAAGGGGAACAACCTGATGTCTAACCCTCTTGGACAAGGGCAACAACCTGATGTCTAACCCTCTTGGATAAGGGCAACAACCTGATGTCTAACCCTCTTGGATAAGGGCAACAACCTGATGTCTAACCCTCTTGGATAAGGGGAACAACCTGATGTCTAACCCTCTTGGATAAGGGGAACAACCTGATGTCTAACCCTCTTGGATAAGGGGAACAACCTGATGTCTAACCCTCTTGGATAAGGGCAACAACCTGATGTTTAACCCTCTTGGATAAGGGGAACAACCTGATGTCTAACCCTCTTGGATAAGGGCAACAACCTGATGTCTAACCCTCTTGGATAAGGGGAACAACCTGATGTCTAACCCTCTTGGGTAAGGGCAACAACCTGATGTCTAACCCTCTTGGATAAGGGCAACAACCTGATGTCTAACCCTCTTGGATAAGGGGAACAACAACAGAAGGTCCCATGCACATTTTGTGCACATCAAAACAACCTGGATAGTTGCAGGTCAAAGAGTAGGCCATAAATAGCCACTGCCCTGACAACATTTTTAGGAAAAATTCTACCTAAAAAAAACATACAAACTCTCAACTGTAAAAAAATTAAGACTATCCCTGAAATCTAAAAATATCTCAAATATCTGACAGCATGGCTAGGGACACCTTAGTACATGGCTGCCGGAGTGAAAAATAGGAAAAAAATTATATTTACACAAAACTTGGTCCCTCAGGACTTTGCTAGAAATATAAAAAGCTGATGTACGCAAACACACACACCTGGAGGTGAACCCACATGCAGAAACTCTGTTGCATTACCTGGGATCTATAAACTGTGCCGATGTGTTACTAGGTCAGATCTAATCAATTGTACTAATGTAAAGGTTAAGGTAAAGTACGAGACTTGAATCAGGGTCTTAGCATACGAGTTTCCATCCATATGTGCTCAGCCACCTCTCCAGAAGTGTTTGGAGACTTCTGGATAATGTCACTTCAAGCATCAAAACTCACGATACAAGGCAGCATCCCTCACCTTCCCAGAGAGCTAAACTGATACCCATTTCTGCCAGTGGCTGGGTTACCGCTAGGGTAGTTTTTTTCATAAACTGTACAGATGTGTTACTGGTCGGATTTCAATACATGAAATTTAACTAGCATCATCTATTGAGTTGCACAGTGTGAGATCTAGCAGGGTATGCAATGGATTGTCAGAGATGACTTATACAGACAATGAACAGTGAATGAACTCAAAACAACTCTTAGCTCACTTGTCGGGTATAACAAAAAATAAGGAGGCAAACCCAGTTCACAAATTGTGCTGAAGTCGGATATGCTGGGCCAATAGTTACAGATATCACTGCTTGCTGTCAAACATTACACAGAACAAATTACAAAAAATCCTCATTTCATGTGACTAAAACACACATAAATGAAGTCAACTTTTGATAACAAAATCTCCCTTCACATGACATAGCACATGCATACATGAAGCCTTCAGCAGGAATCCTCGTTCTGCCACCCCATGCTTGTTCTCTGCCTTGCACTTAAAGTGCCCATCATTTAATCTGCTCACGCTTAAAGCCAACACTTTTGTATCTGCCAGGTTGCTGTACTCCACAAAACTGTCAAATAGAAAGTGAAACCAAATTTGTGAATTTGATCAAAACTGTACATGTATTTTGTCAAGTTCAAGTTATGTTGTAGCAGTAAAACAGAAAATACACACCACAAAAGCTTCATCTTCATTTGTTCACCCAGGTTTATATGTAAAATGCCTTTTCAGTGAATTTGGTTCTGTGCACATTCAAACACATTAAAGAACCCCTGGCAGTTAAAGTCGAAAAGAATAGGCCAAAAATGGTAGTCCTGCAAAATTTGTTCGGTAAATCTACCCATGGCATCGACAAATGATTTGGGCCAAATGATGCAGATATCGTGACTTTGGCGTAAAGTGACAACAAAACACAAACATGTCCACTGAACAAGTGGATGCTAAGAAGAAAATGAGATGAACAACTCAAGACAGAGACAGATGTGTCCAGTGTTGACCCAGTGGGTATCTCTGATTACATCATGGTGGATGCAGTTTTGTCAGAAGTTTGCCCATATCTCTGTGCCACAACCTTGAACACAGTATCTCTACCACAACCTTGAACTCAGTATCTCTGCCACAACCTTGAACACAGTATCTCTACCACAACCTTGAACTCAGTATCTCTACCACAACCTTGAACTCAGTATAAATGTGTTTTTGATATTGATGGTTCCCTGTTGAAGATGATGACCAGTCACTTCCTGTCAAGTAGGGTACCTAAGATTTCAAAATCGAGAATCGCAGTTCCTCAGTAAGTCACCACATGGACATCCCACTCAGTAATCCACCACATGAAAATCCACTCAGTAATCCACCGAATGAGCATCCCACTCAACAATCCACTAAATGAACATCCACACAGTAATCCACCAAATGAACATCCACTCAGTAATCCACCAAATGAACATCCCACTCAGTAATCCACCAAATGAACATCCACACAGTAATCCACCAAATGAACATCCACTCAGTAATCCACCAAATGAACATCCACTCAGTAATCCACCAAATGAACATCCCACTCAGCAATCCACTAAATGAACATCCACTCAGTAATCCACCAAATGAACATCCACTCAGTAACCCACCAAATGAACATCCACACAGTAATCCACAAAATGAACATCCACACAGTAATCCACCAAATGAACATCCACTCAGTAATCCACCAAATGAACATCCCACTCAGTAATCCACCAAATGAACATCAACACAGTAATCCACCAAATGAACATCCACTCAGTAATCCACCAAATGAACATCCCACTCAGTAATCCACCAAATGAACATCAACACAGTAATCCACCAAATGAACATCCACTCAGTAAGCCACCAAAAAAACATCCACACAGTAATCCACCAAATGAACATCCCACTCAGTAATCCACCAAATGAACATCCACTCAGTAACCCACCAAATGAACATCCACTCAGTAATCCACAAAATGAACATCCACACAGTAATCCACCAAATGAACATCCACTCAGTAATCCACCAAATGAACATCCACACAGTAATCCACCAAATGAACATCAACACAGTAATCCACCAAATGAACATCCACTCAGTAAGCCACCAAAAAAACATCCACACAGTAATCCACCAAATGAACATCCCACTCAGTAATCCACCAAATGAACATCCACTCAGTAACCCACCAAATGAACATCCACTCAGTAATCCACAAAATGAACATCCACTCAGTAAGCCACCAAAAAAACATTCATACAGTAATCCAGCAAATGAACATCCACACAGTAATCCACCAAATGAACATCCACTCAGTAATCCACCAAATGAACATCCACACAGTAATCCACCAAATGAACATCCACTCAGTAATCCACAAAATGAACATCCACACAGTAATCCACCAAATGAACATCCACACAGTAATCCACCAAATGAACATCCACACAGTAATCCACCAATTGAACATCCACACAGTAATCCACTAAATGAACATCCACTCCTGAGAAATCTTTCAACCATAATCAGAGTAACCACTAGACCCCATACATGTGAATGTGAGTTTGTTTCTGTATATTTTTTCCCAGCATGTTTTTTAAACAACCAGTGGCCCTTTATTTATCATTTGATTGTATATCATATTCTTCTTTGCTGTATGATGTGTATACCAGCTATTTGCTGTATGATGTGTATACCAGCTATTTGCTGTATGATGTGTATACCAGCTATTTGCTGTATGATGTGTATACCAGCTATTTGCTGTATGATGTGTATACCAGCTATTTGCTGTATGATGTGTATACCAGCTATTTGCTGTATGATGTGTATACCAGCTATTTGCTGTATGATGTGTATACCAGCTATTTGCTGTATGATGTGTATACCAGCTATTTGCTGTTTTTTTCATTGTCCATCTTTGAATGATAGCCATAAGAAATGATTCAAGAACACACTAACAAGTTCACTGTAGGATCAGCCCTTATGGCTGACTGAGAACACTGTTGCAAATTACTTAGATAGGTCAAGCAAGATTGCATTGTTGCTAATTACTTAGATAGGCCAAGCAAGATTGCTTGAATTAGAAAAAATAGTATTTTCTTTGAACTTTTGCTACATAGCTGTGTGTTTACACAAGGAGAGACATGGGAATCAGATGGGGTTATCATTTCCTGGCTAAGGATCCAATTATGACCTGAAATTCCTGCATGTCGCTGTGGCTACCGGAGGTGCTACACTGTCTATTCTCGTGTTGGCCATCAGTCAAGTCTGTATGTTTAGCTTCCTGTTAGTGTCATTTCCTGGCTAACCAGTGTTACAAAGGTTTGCTTGGTGTCTCACCAAAATCTGAAGAGATTTTCCCCGTCATAGAAATTTTTAAAAAAATTTTTTTAAAGAGTTTCTTGAAAATTGGCAAAATTTATTTAAAAAGAAAGAAAGAAAAAAACAGCCACATTCTTACGACACCTTCATAATTTTTACAAAGTGTGAAGGGTGTTTTTAAAAAAAATCCACCATCAACAAACAAATCCAGCGCTCGGTGTGTGTGGGAGGGAGGGGGTCTTTGCCTGCTGCAAACTGTTGAATTCCAAGGATTTGTATTTTGAGTTCGTAAATTTTGCGAAGGTGTTGTAATCTAGGTTAAACTCATAATAGGTTTAAATGCTCTTTAAACTGTACAACTTACTCAAACTCAATGAAAATATATGCAGCATGCCTATTTTAGCACCTTTAAAGACCAAAATCAATTTTTTTTTAATGAATAAACAAAACTATCATCAGACAAATTTATTTTAGAGCATTTACTAAACAAATATAATTCAAGTCATAAGAATGGGTCAAACTGCAATAAGCAACAAAGATAGTGAATGTTATAAATATAGAAATAATATAGATAATAGCATGTTAAAAATCTAATGATGAACATATAATATAACATAATATATGTTAAATATAAATATATATAACAAACATCACAAGAAATACAGAAAAGAGCAAAACAAATATCACAAGGCCTATAACAAATATCATAAGGAGTATTACAAATAAAAGCATAAAACAGTAAAAATAGCATAACAAAAATCACACAATCTATATCACAAGGAGCATAATAAATTATTTATAATTGTATAGCAAATTTCACACACACACAAAATCACTAGCAGTACAAGAAACATCATAAGTACAAAAACATTACAAAAAATAAAAGAACATCATAAAAAATACAAGAACATCATAAAAAGTACAAGGACATCATAAAAAGTACAAGAACATTAGAAGAGGTACAAGAACCATAATAAAAAGTACAAGAAATATCACAAGTGGTAAACAAATAAAGCATCATTACTCTGTGGTTCCAGTGCTGGGTCTGTACATCCAGACAAGGCTACACTGCGGCCAACAATCAATCTCACATCTGTAATTTACCAGTTCACCAATCTCTTTATGAATAACAGCATCAATCTCCAAAGCAGGAGAAAACACAAAATCTGTACGAGATGGCTGATCTGTGATAACAAAAACATACGTAAATATCCAGTCATTGTATGGTTACTTCAGTGCGTAGCAAGAAGTCAGATCGGGATTTATCTCTTAGTGTAAAGGGCCGATGAGATGAGAAGAGACAACAAAAGAATCTCAAAGTAGGCCTTCAAATGGGAACCAGAAGGTAAAAAAAAAAAAGAGGAAAGCCTAGAGAAATGCTAAAAGGAAAACTGAGGTGAGAGGCAACAACAGCCGACATCAGTACCCTCGCTGAGATTGAGAAAATCGGCCAGAACATAGCCATGTAGTGAAACACAATGCAGGTACTGTGCACAGTCTGATACCTGTCATCGGACACAAGAGCCTAGAATACCTGTCCTCGAGTCTTCAGCTGGAAAGGACAATGGGAGGGTAGGTAGGTAGGTAGGTAGGTAGGTAGGTAGGAAAGGGCTGGATTATTGCAGCAAAGAATGGTTTATATTCTGCAACAACCTCTATTATGAGAATAAAGAATGAAGCCATTGCTGCTGGACCCACGTGGGCACAACTGTCAAGACTGACTCTCAGAAAATAACTAGAAAGCTCCAGAACTGATGTCTCCAACTTGAGTCGATGATGTACCCATTGAATGGTGGAAGTCTACAACAATAATTTAAAAAAAACATAAAGATAACCTGAGCAGGTCACTTGTGAGTTTGTGGCTGTTTCAGATTTAACAAACTGGCCTCAAATACATTTGTGATGGAGATGATAGACACACACGAGGGAGACATCTTGATGGCTCTCAATATCTTCATGTTGAAAATCAACATGGCTATTAGTGAGGAAGTAGTTTTGAGATTACAACATAAAAACATGTAGGAATGACAACCAGCAAGGGCAAGCTAGATGTTTGTATAACCAGCAAGCTACTGGAGCCATTTTATATGCTTTGCCATAGGCAAAAAACAAGTGATGTATTTGCCATAAGTGCTGTGATATCAAGTGAAATGAACACTTATTTCATTGTTTCACCTACCTTCCATTAATGATACAGGAGAACAATACACCCCACCCCACACCCTTCCACAACTAAAAAACATGATGTCACTTCCATCTACATCAGCAATCATTTCAAAAAGTAAGACCTCCTTCAATGAGCATTCAAAAAGTAAGACCTCTTTCAAAGAGCATTCAAAAAGTAAGACCTCTTTCAAAGAGCATTCAAAAAGTAAGACCTCTTTCAAAGAGCATTCAAAAAGTAAGACCTCTTTCAAAGAGCATTCAAAAAGTAAGACCTCTTTCAAAGAGCATTCAAAAAGTAAGACCTCTTTCAAAGAGCATTCAAAAAGTAAGACCTCTTTCAAAGAGCATTCAAAAAGTAAGACCTCTTTCAAAGAGCATTCATTTCAGATTCTTCTACTGCCTCTTTACTATTCAACCTCTGTGAGTTATTCACTTTTTGTCTGTAATGGGAGTCAGTTGAAGTAGAAATTGGCATTAGACCTGTGTGGCTACTTCATCCCATAAAGGTAGTTAAGGACAAACTTCCTGACCACTTTAGGAACTGCAACATTCACAAAATGGATCCTGAATGCTTTTCAAAATAAAACTAGTCTATATATTAGAGATATATATATTAGATGGACAAATCAGCCTATGACATCCTGCACCATCAAAGCATGAGACAGAGCAGAATGGCGCTCCATGGTAGCCAACCTTCGTTGCTGAGAAGGCACTCGATGATGATGATAAATTAGAGACAGAGTTCTCAGGTAGAATAATGTGCTAGTCATAGAGTGCCCCAATGCCAAGAGCTATACCCTGGGCCATCTATGATTGTGTCACATCAGAGTCCTTTCACGAGGCTCTGTTAGTCCAGTATGTTAATTAAGTCTGCAGTCTGTCCTGTCCAACACTACACTATCTGCTGGCTGTCCTGTCCAACACCACACTATCTGCTGGCTGTCCTGTCCAACACCACACTATCTGCTGGATGTCCAAAACCACACTATCTGCTGTCCTGTCCAACACCACACTATCTGCTGGATGTCCAAAACCACACTATCTGCAGGCTGTCCTGTCCAATACCACACTATCTGCTGGATGTCCAAAACCACACTATCTGCTGTCCTGTCCAACACCACACTATCTGCTGGATGTCCAACACCACACTATATGCTGGCTGTCTAACACCACACTATCTGCAGACTGTCCAACACCACACTATCTGCTGGCTGTCCAACACTACACTAACTGCAGGCTGTCCAATATCACACTATCTGCTGGCTGTCCAACACCACACTATCTGCTGGCTGTCCAACACCACACTATCTGCTGGCTGTCCAACACCACACTATCTGCTGGCAGAACAACACCACACTATCTGCTGGCTGTCCAACACCACACTATTTGCTGGCTGAACAACACCACACTATCTGCTGTCTGTCCAACACCACACTATCTGCTGGCTGAACAACACCACACTATCTGCTGGCTGAACAACACCACACTATCTGCTGGCTGTATCTAGTGGTTCCAATGAAACTCAATACAAAAAGATCTGGTCCATAGCTATTTGTTTTCCTTTAAAGGTGGCATTTTAGTTTTAAATTAGAAAATGTGCATTGTTTATGGATGAAGATCTTCTTAGCCTAATAGTCCACTCATAACAGCTGATATTTTATAATAGTGGTTTGTGACACAAAACGTCAAATTGCTTAGCTCAAGTCAATATTGAACTATATGAGTCATCACCATGTGCAGATCAATTATGATTAATTAGAGTCATCACTATGTGCAGATAAATTATGATTAATTAGAGTCATCATCATGTGCCATACTGGTTGGCGTAGGCGATTATGTCCTTCCACAATTTTCTATCCAGCGCATTGTATCAATTCTGTTCTTGACTATTGTCCATGCCAAGAAAGCTATATCTTCTCTCTTTGTCATCTGTGATCTATTTTTCCCTCTATTTTGCCAGTTGTAACAAAGTATTCCAGCTTTCTTTTTTTCATGATGTGCCTGAAAAATGTCAATTCTTTCTTTCTGATGCTTTTAAGAGCTCCATTTTGACCCCAATGAGAATTTCCTCATCTGTCTTTTTTTTTTATAATTAGAATTTAGACAAATAAAAAATGAATATATATTTACCTTTTTGATTTGTTTTTATTTCTAACCTAGGATACGAATTGTGGAAGATAATGTGTGAAGATGATTTTAGACATTGCACTAAAGATGCACACACACAAATAAAGTGTTCCTTGAGCTACTTTTAATAAACTGGCTGTTCCAAAAAGAACAAAAACTATCAGAACAAATGTGAGCCAAATGTTTTTACACATGACAAAAATGGCATCAGTTGAGACTAATAATATACTCACAGGTTAGACAAATAATATACTTACAGTTTAGACTAATAATATACTTACAGTTTAGACTAATAATATACTTACAGTTTAGACTAATAATATACTTACAGTTTAGACAAATAATATTCTCACAGTTTAGACAAATAATATACTAACAGTTTAGACAAATAATATACTCACAGTTTAGACAAATAATATACTTACTGTTTAGACTAATAATATACTAACAGTTTAGACTAATAATATACTAACAGTTTAGACAAATAATATACTAACAGTTTAGACAAATAATATACTCACAGTTTAGACAAATAATATACTTATTGTGAAATTCATTGAAATTCTTGTAAAGTCATTGTACAGATGTCATCACTACTGCTCATAAGGAAATAACCATAGAGGCAAAACAGGGCTCTCTACAACCCAATCTTCATTCCAAAGTTGTGCTACTAATGCCAGACCTGTATAATAGACTCAAGAACAATAAGAAAAAATAACCACTACTGAAATGAAACATGTTAGACTTATGACAGGAAGCAGTCTGAAAGATAAGATCAGAAGTGAATAATGAAGAAAAAAGTTTGGAATAATTCATGCCATAGAATACATAAAGAAACAACAGATACAATGGTTTGGTAACATGATAAGGCAGAAAGATAAAAACAACAACACAATAAGCCTTCAAAAAACTTTATGAAAATACCAGACTCAAGGGTCGACCACAACAACAAAATAAAACATATTAAAGGAAACAACAGCAGGATAGACCAACAGAATAGCAAAAGGACACAAACTACTTGTATTTCTCCCTTTGATGCTGAAAGGCAAATGATGAGTAGAAGAAGAAGAAGACACATATTTTTTTCTTGAAATTTATGGAATTTAAAGTGGAAATATTTTCCATAATTTCTCCATTACATATATGTCCAATGTTATAGTCCAACTCACATTCTGGTAACACTGTAAAATCAGCACTCTTGCTAGACTTTATCTGTGTGGCATCATTCCCTGTGCTGTCTGCTGTGATGCAATAAAACTTGAGGCCCTTGTCTGTCCGCTCCACCGGATAAATAATAAGCTCATTTGTGATGCTCTCAAAGATCTGGACATAAAGAACAAATGTCAAGTTATAAATTAAACAAGTCAAATTAGCTATTTCACATGTTGTTAGCACTGAACAAAACATGGGATTTTTATGCTTATATATTTATTTATGTATTTTTTTTTTGTTCGCCAGCTTTCACCTCTGGTGAAGTCCCTAGAGACAAGAAAATGAATTGTTAATCAGTTTTTGATGGTAGGTGTACAACAGAGGTGAGATGGTAGGTGTACAACAGAGGTGAGATGGTAGGTGTACAACAGAGGTGAGATGGTAGGTGTACAACAGAGGTGAGATGGAGAATGACTCAATCAAAAGCAGCTTTCCAAAAAATTAGGAAGATACTATGCAATCCATTTTTGACAATAGAAACAAGAAAAACAGTTCTTAAATGTTATGTAGAACCAGTTTTAACATATGGATGTGAATCATGGACAATAGGACAACAGACAAGAAAATCACTGGAGGCTGTAGAAATGTTGTTTTACAGAAAAAAGTTGAGAATAACATGGACAGCTAAGAAGAGTAATGAAAACATTCTGAAAGAGGCCAAAGCAAAAGAGAGCTAATTTCCAATATTAGGAAGAAACAATCATCATTTTTTGGCCATTTAATGAGAAAAGAACAGCTGGAATATATTGTAACAACTGGGAAAATTGAGGGACGAAGAGATAGAGGGAAGCAAAGAGAAAAGATACCAGACAGCTTAAGAGAATGGCTTGGCAGAAGGTCAACAACAGAAATGATAAATAACTGTTGAGATCGAAAGTTGTGGAGAGACATGATCACCTACGCCAGCAGCTTTGGTACTTGATGATGATGAATCTGTTTTTACCTGGCAGCCATGAGTACAGGAGTCACTCGCTACACAGGTTGATAACTCAGTCTTTGGAGGTACCCAGATTGTTTTTGTCGATGAGTAAGTGACGTTTCAAGCTGGACCTCGAATATGAGACCAGGGGTGGTTGCCATAGAGAGAGATCACAAATAAAAATCCCAACTGGTGCTGTCGGGATTTGAACTCACAATCTCCCCCTGTCACGAGTCCGGCGTCTTGCCGCGAGACCAACCAGTCCCAGGATTTCAAAATTGTATTTCATCAAACTTTTAGCAGAAGGTAGAGCATGTACAATATATCATTTTCACATGTTTCTGTATGATAGTGATATTTGTGATTATTCTCCAGTCCAATGATGTATACAGCTCTCATAGCATTCAACATGTCTGACACTTGTAGGGGGAAGCACATTTTACTTGAGTGACTTTAGTTTGTTTGTATTTTTTCATTTTAATTCTCTTGTGTCTAGCTTTCTGCAGCTGCCAAAACTGTATGAGGATTGCACAAACTGTGTCCACAATTAGTGCACAAACATACATTGTTTACTATGTGAGTTACCATTGAGGCATCTACTTGTGTTACTTCTCTAGAACTGTTCTCTAAACATCCACTGATAATGACAAGTGCAACAGACATTTATCATCATCATCATCAAGCGCCATGCCTGCTGGCGTAGGTGATCATGTCTCTCCACAACTTTCGATCTCAACAGTTATCATTTCTGTTGTTGACCTTCTGCCAAGCCATTCTCTTAACCTGTCTATTATCTCTTTTCTTTAATTTCCTCTATCTCTTCATCCCTCAATTGTCCCAGTTGTCACAATATATTCCAGCTGTTCTCTTCTCATTACATGGCCAAAAAATGATGATTGTTTCTTCCTAATATTGGAAATTAGCTCTCTTTTTGCTTTGGTCTCTTTCAGAATGTTTTCATTACTCTTCTTAGCTGTCCATGGTATTCTCAACATTCTTCTGTAAAACCACATTTCTACAACAATATTCTTGTCTGTTGTCCTATTGTTCATGATTCACATCCATATGTTAAGACTGGCTCTACATAATATTTAAGAACTCTATTTCATGTTTCTATTGTCAAAAATGGATTGCATAGTATCTTCCTTATTTTTTGGAAGGCTAGTTTTGCTTGAGCCATTCTGCATATCACCTCTGTTGTACATCTAACATCTGGGGTTAACACTGTTCCCAGATATTTAAATTTATTTACCTGTTTTAATATTTTTCCGCTTGTTGTTATTGTGCATTATAGTGATGTCTTTTTCTTTGTTGCTATCATTACTTCTGTCTTTTTGCTATCAAAGCTGAGTTCTTTATTTTTGCTTACATATATAATAATAATTATAGCAAATTTGGTAATTACTTGACCAGTCAATCACATATAAAATGAAAAATTCACTGAATACTTTAAAGTATATAAAAACAAATATATGTCGATAGATACAAGAGTGGAAGGATAAATACAAGATAGACACAAAGTGGAAGGATAAATACAAGATAGACACAAAGTGGAAGGATAAATACAAGATAGACACAAAGTGGAAGGATAAATACAAGATAGACACAAAGTGGAAGGATAAATACAAGATAGACACAAAGTGGAAGGATAAATACAAGATAGACACAAAGTGGAAGGATAAATACAAGGTGGACACAAAGTGGAAGGATAAATACAAGATAGACACAAAGTGGAAGGATAAATACAAGATGGACACAAAGTGGAAGGATAAATACAAGGTAGACACAAAGTGGAAGGATAAATACAAGATGGACACAAAGTGGAAGGATAAATACAAGATAGACACAAAGTGGAAGGATAAATACAAGATGGACACAAAGTGGAAGGATAAATACAAGATAGACACAAAGTGGAAGGATAAATACAAGATAGACACAAAGTGGAAGGATAAATACAAGATGGACACAAAGTGGAAGGATAAATACAAGATAGACACAAAGTGGAAGGATAAATACAAGATGGACACAAAGTGGAAGGATAAATACAAGATAGACACAAAGTGGAAGGATAAATACAAGATGGACACTAAGTGGAAGGATAAATACAAGATAGACACAAAGTGGAAGGATAAATACAAGATAGACACAAAGTGGAAGGATAAATACAAGATGGACACAAAGTGGAAGGATAAATACAAGATAGACACAAAGTGGAAGGATAAATACAAGATGGACACAAAGTGGAAGGATAAATACAAGATGGACACAAAGTGGAAGGATAAATACAAGATGAATACATGAGCAGAGTGTGAAATATATACTGACAATACATCAATGTGAACAACATTAAATGAAAGACATAACAGTGCCACTGATACAATAGCAGAGGAGCTGAACGGATGGTCAAGAGATAAAACTATGGGATTTTTTTTTCCCCTGTTCGCCAGCTCTGACGAAGTCCCTAGAGACTAAGAACTGAATTTTGCGTGTTAATCCATTTTTCCCCTGGCAGCCGTGTGCACAGGGGTCCCTTGCCACACAGGCAGATAACTCCGACTTCGGAGGTACTCATATTTTTTCCATCGATGAGTAATTGATGTTTCAAGCCGGGCCTTGCTGCTGAGACCAGGGGTGGTTGCTGCAAAGAGAATTCATTAATAAAAATCCCAACCAGTGCAGCCGGGATTTGAACCCACAACCTCTCTGTCTTAAGGCCGGCGTCTTGCCTCAAGACCAACCAGTCCCCCAAACTATGGGATATGAATATATAATGAATAACCACAAGAGTGACACTAACATAAAGCTAAACGTGACACAGATACAATAATAGCCATGAAAGTGACAGTGACAGAATGAATAACTAACTACAAGAGCGACACTAACAGAAAACACTAACAGAAAACACTGACATAATGACAACTACAAGAGTGACACTAACAGAAAACACTAGCATAATGACAACTACAAGAGCGACACTAACAGAAAACACTAGCATAATGACAACTACAAGAGCGACACTAACAGAAACACTGACATAATGACAACTACAAGAGTGACACTAACAGAAAACACTGGCATAATGACAACTACAAGAGTGACACTAACAGAAAACACTGACATAATGACAACTACAAGAGCGACACTAACAGAAAACACTGACATAATGACAACTACAAGAGCGACACTAACAGAAAACACTGACATAATGACAACTACAAGAGCGACACTAACAGAAAACACTGACATAATGACAACTACAAGAGCCACACTAACAGAAAACACTGACATAATGACAACTACAAGAGCGACACTAACAGAAAATACTGGCATAATGACAACTACAAGAGCGACACTAACAGAAAACACTGACATAATGACTACTACAAGAGCGACACTAACAGAAAACACTGGCATAATGACAACTACAAGAGCCACACTAACAGAAAACACTGGCATAATGACAACCACAAGAGCCACACTAACAGAAAACACTGGCATAATGACAACTACAAGAGCCACACTAACAGAAAACACTGGCATAATGACAACCACAAGAGCCACACTAACAGAAAACACTGGCATAATGACAACTACAAGAGCCACACTAACAGAAAACACTGACATAATGACAACTACAAAAGCCACACTAACAGAAAACATTGGCATAATGACAACTACAAGAGCCACACTAACAGAAAACACTGGCATAATGACAACCACAAGAGCCACACTAACAGAAAACACTGGCATAATGACAACTACAAGAGCGACACTAACAGAAAACACTGGCATAATGACAACTACAAGAGTGACACTAACAGAAAACACTGGCATAATGACAACTACAAGAGCCACACTAACAGAAAACACTGGCATAATGACAACTACAAGAGGAACACTAACAGAAAACACTGCCATAATGACAACTACAAGAGCCACACTAACAGAAAACACTGACATAATGACAACTACAAGAGCGACACTAACAGAAAACACTGCCATAATGACAACTACAAGAGCCACACTAACAGAAAACACTGGCATAATGACAACTACAAGAGGAACACTAACAGAAAACACTGCCATAATGACAACTACAAGAGCCACACTAACAGAAAACACTGGCATAATGACAAATACAAGAGCGACACTAACAGAAAACACTGGCATAATGACAACTACAAGAGCGACACTAACAGAAAACACTGGCATAATGACAAATACAAGAGCGACACTAACAGAAACCACTGACATAATGACAACTACAAGAGCCACACTAACAGAAAACACTGGCATAATGACAACTACAAGAGCCACACTAACAGAAAACACTGACATAATGACAACTACAAGAGCCACACTAACAGAAAACACTGCCATAATGACAACCACAAGAGTGACACTAACAGAAAACACTGACATAATGACAACCACAAGAGCGACACTAACAGAAACACTGACATAATGACAACCACAAGAGCGACACTAACAGAAACACTGACATAATGACAACCACAAGAGCGACACTAACAGAAACACTGACATAATGACAACTACAAGAGCGACACTAACAGAAAACACTGGCATGACAACTACTAGAGCCACACTAACAGAAAACACTGGCATAATTACAACCACAAGAGTGACACTAAAAGAAAACACTGCCATAATGACAACTACAAGAGCCACACTAACAGAAAACACTGACATAATGACAACTACAAGAGCGACACTAACAGAAAACACTGACATAATGACAACCACAAGAGCGACACAGACAGAATCACGGCTACAACAAAATAACACATAAGAGTCCCATTACCCTCTTGTTGCTCTGAGAGATGGGTGAACCATCTTGATTAAACCACCAAATCCTCGACATCAATCCATTTTTGGGGGGTGCACTGTTTGAATGATGCTCACACTCCAGTGCTAGTCTCGAACCAATCAAAGCGCTCGACATTGCCTGCAGCTTTATTGTTGGTGGATCAGGTTTGCCTGAAATGTTTACCAGACTTTATTATCATCATGTGACAAGGCTAAGATAAAATACTCCATATAATAAATAGATATCAAAGAACAGACCACAAGGATATACAAAACATAGAAGAAAAGTAGTAGATACAAGAGAATGTTGTGAAGGACATGATATACTTTAGAAGGAATACCCACCACCCCCTCCATGTGTCCCCAACGGTAAAGGGAAAAAAGAATAGAGCCATTCTTATACCTGCCACACATATTATAAATGATGACTAAGGTCACTGTTACACCTGCCACACATGTTATAAATGATGACTAAGGTCAAATTTATACCTGCCACACATGTTATAAATGATGACTAAGGTCACTGTTATACCTACCACACATGTTATAAATGATGACTAAGGTCACTGTTATACCTACCACACATGTTATAAATGATGACTAAGGTCACTGTTATACCTACCACACATGTTATAAATGATGACTAAGGTCACTGTTATACCTACCACACATGTTATAAATGATGACTAAGGTCACTGTTATACCTACCACACATGTTATAAATGATGACTAAGGTCACTGTTATACCTACCACACATGTTATAAATGATGACTAAGGTCACTGTTATACCTACCACACATGTTATAAATGATGACTAAGGTCACTGTTATACCTACCACACATGTTATAAATGATGACTAAGGTCACTGTTATACCTACCACACATGTTATAAATGATGACTAAGGTCACTGTTATACCTACCACACATGTTATAAATGATGACTAAGGTCACTGTTATACCTATCACACATGTTATAAATGATGACTAAGGTCACTGTCATACCTATCACACAAGTTATAAATGATGACTAAGGTCACTGTCATACCTATCACACAAGTTATAAATGATGACTAAGGTCACTGTTATACCTATCACACAAGTTATAAATGATGACTAAGGTCACTGTTATACCTATCACACAAGTTATAAATGATGACTAAGGTCACTGTTATACCTACCACACAAGTTATAAATGATGACTAAGGTCAATGTTATACCTACCACACAAGTTATAAACGATGACTAAGGTCATTGTTATACCTATCACACAAGTTATAAATGATGACTAAGGTCAATGTTATACCTACCACACAAATTATAAATGATGACTAAGGTCACTGTTATACCTATCACACAAGTTATAAATGATGACTAAGGTCACTGTTATACCTATCACACATGTTATAAATGATGACTAAGGTCACTGTTATACCTACCACACATGTTATAAATGATGACTGAGGTCACTGTTATACCTACCACACAAGTTATAAATGAGTACAGGTAGATATGAGTTTTTATTTCACTTCCGATAGAAACAATTTTTGACCCTACTAGGATTCGAACCCACATTTTCCTGGTTTGGAGCAAGATGAATTATCACATGACCACCTGCTATCTGTACTGGGTGATAACAATGCACAAACATAAAGAAATCAAATCTATTTATAGCTACTTACGAATAATAATTAGAAGCTGTCCGCAACCACTAATAGCTGCCTGGCTGGCATGAACAAAGCAACGAAAAGTACCAGCATACAAAGAGTTAACATTCGTAAACAGTAGCTTCAGCGTTTTGCCCGTCTGTGTGGCATTTAACACACTTTGGTAATCGTCTTTTATTTTTGGTATCCCGCTGACTGAAAACAGTACATCAGCAAGAGCTTGACCATCCCCTTTGTCGTGTCGCACCGTGATATATCTTGCATCATTTGCCAGTGGGTCACTAGGGATATTAATGGTTAGTTCAGGGTTTGATCCTTCCAAGGCTGTAACAGGATTCTGTATCTGGCCATATGTGTCTAAAAAACAAAAAAACATTTGAAATAATTTCAGATTTTGTTTTTAATTTGGTCAGAGGACATGGGAGATAGTGGCATAGTGGTTAGAGTATATGCCTGGCAATGAAGCGAATGTTGGTTTAACATTGCTTGGCATAAAAAAAGAATCAATTCTACCTGGTTGACTGAGTTGGACAATACCAGCAAGGCAGTCAAATTAAAATTACTGAGGACATGTATCTTCCCAATAGCAACAAATGGTTGTAAATCGTGGACATTCTTGCAAACAGCACGGAAGAAAATCAACTCAATCTAAACAAAATGCTACAGAAATAAATAAGATACCTTGGATAATGAACAAGAGCAATGAAGACATATTGAAAGATTTACACCTTAAAAAGAACTGGCTTAAAAACACCATTCTTTAGAGGAAATATAAATACTATAGCCACATCAAAAGACAGTGGGCTGTAAAGAACAATAATGGAAGGCATGATTCATGGGCGGCACATCAGGGGTAGACCAAGAAGAATGTGGTTTCAAGACATCAAGGAGACCTTGAACATGACAAGAGAAGAAGTGGGAGATCTGGTTAGAAAACAGATTCTTTCAGATGGGCTATGGTGAGTGCAACGATTTGTGGGAGATCTTGTTGGAAAACAGAAATTCTTTCAGATGGGCTGTGGCGAGTGCAACGATTTGTGGGAGATCTTGTTGGAAAACAGAAATTCTTTCAGATGGGCTGTGGTGAGTGCAATGATTTGTGGGAGATCTTGTTGGAAAACAGAAATTCTTTCAGATGGGCTGTGGTGAGTGCAATGATTTGTGGGAGATCTTGTTGGAAAACATAAATTCTTTCAGATGGGCTGTGGCGAGTGCAACGATTTGTGGGAGATCTTGTTGGAAAACATAAATTCTTTCAGATGGGCTGTGGCGAGTGCAATGATTTGTGGGAGATCTTGTTGGAAAACAGAAATTCTTTCAGATGGGGTATGGTGATTGCAACTATTTGTGGGAGATCTTGTTGGAAAATATAAATTCTTTCAGATGGGCTGTGGCGAGTGCAATGATTTGTGGGAGATCTTGTTGGAAAACAGATTCTTTCAGATGGGGTATGGTGATTGCAACTATTTGTGGGAGATCTTGTTGGAAAACAGATTCTTTCAGATGAGTTGTGGTGAGTGCAAAGTTCTGTGGGAGATCTGGTTGGAAAACAGAAATTCTTTCAGATGGGCTGTGGCGAGTGCAATGTTCTGTGGGAGATCTGGTTGGAAAACAGAAATTCTTTCAGATGGGCTGTGGCGAGTGCAACGATTTGTGGGAGATCTTGTTGGAAAACAGAAATTCTTTCAGATGGGCTGTGGCGAGTGCAATGTTCTGTGGGAGATCTGGTTGGAAAACAGAAATTCTTTCAGATGGGCTGTGGCGAGTGCAACGATTTGTGGGAGATCTTGTTGGAAAACAGAAATTCTAAGGTTATGAAAGACTGAAAGGAAGAAGAAGATATATAGTAGAAGAAGATATAAGGCAAAAGAATGTAACCGATTCTTCTCCTTTTTCTGATAAATGTCACTGGTTACCACTAGGAAGAGACTCCCAGCTGTTTCTCTATGTGGATAGTTTATCTTTACATACCAAAAATAGTTACAACCAAAAAATGTGAAACTTACCTCTCAAAACGGAGAGCCAGACCAATCCTATAGCCACCAGAACAGTGTTGAATGCAGCGCATCCCATAATTCTCTGCTACAATTGACTGCAGTAAAAAAATGTACTTCTGATGTCAGAGAACTATATACTTTAATTTGTAGAAATTCATGCACCAGGAGAACTACAGTAAGGAAACAAGAAGAATAGAAAAGTTTACCAAAATATGATAATTAGTAATGAAGTAAAATTAAGTATATGACATTCTTATTCATTATCAACATATTATACTCACAAAAACCTTAGATTACCCTGGATAATGAAAAACAGAAATGACGGCATATTAACCCTAGATTACCACACCTATTTGTGGGTCATGTTTTAATACCATCAAAAAATTACTACCTCTTAAATGTTACATTTGGAGTTCCTAAAATAGTATTTTCTGTGAACTTTTGCTACACAGCCGCGTATTTACCCAAGCAGAGACATGGGAATCAGATGCTGTAATGATTTCCTGGGTAACATATGATTTATGGCCTGAAATGAGAAAGTATGGCGCCGTGGCTACCGGAGGTATTGCGTTGTCTATTCACGCGTCTGCTGTAAGTCTATCAATCCAGCCATATGTTCGGCTCCTTTATTGTTCACTGTCTACCTTGCGTTACAAAGATTTATTTCATGTCTTGCTGATGGCTGAGAATTTCCCCCCTCATAAGACAAAGAAAGAAATTTCTTGAAAATTTGTGAAACATTAAAAAATATATTTCAAAAACAGCCCCCCCCCCCCCCCTCCTACAATACTGTCGTACTTTTTAATGGCACACTTGAAAAAAAAAAATCCAACATCAAAGAAAACCAATCCAACAACATTCAGAGGTCATCGGAAGTAGTAATTAGGAAGGTGTTGGGAGGGAGGGGGATATTTGCCCACAGCAAACTATCAAACTGCAAGAATTTGTAAAATGAGGAGGTAATTTTTACTATGAAATTGTAATCCAGGGTTAAAAGACCTGAAAATTGAAGAGAACTCACTTGAGAACAACATCATAGAGGGGAACTTAAAATATTACAGGCACATCAAGACACGGTGGACTGGAAATAATAACAAAAAGGCATGGTTCCTGGAAGATGATAGACCAAGAAGAAGGTGGTTTCAAGACATAAAAGAGATAGGCAACTTGACAACAGAAGAAGTGGTAGATCTGATTAGGGACAGAGATTCCTTCAAAAGGGCTGTGATGACAGCAATGTTCTGTGGGGGATCTGGCTAGAGGCAGAGATTCCTTCAAAAGGGCTGTGATGACAGCAATGTTCTGTGGGGGATCTGGCTAGAGACAGAGATTCCTTCAAAAGGGCTGTGATGACAGCAATGTTCTGTGGGGGATCTGGCTAGAGACAGAGATTCCTTCAAAAGGGCTGTGATGACAGCAATGTTCTGTGGGGGATCTGGCTAGAGACAGATAATCTTTCAAAAGGGCTGTGAGGACAGCAATGTTCTGTGGGAGATCTGACTAGAGACAGATATTCTTTCAAAAGGGCTGTGAGGACAGCAATGTTCGGTGGGGGATCTGGCTAGAGACAGAGATTCTTTCAAAAGGGCTGTGATGACAGCAATGTTCTGTGGGGGATCTGGCTAGAGACAGAGATTCCTTCAAAAGGGCTGTGATGACAGCAATGTTCTGTGGGGGATCTGGCTAGAGACAGAGATTCCTTCAAAAGGGCTGTGATGACAGCAATGTTCTGTGGGGGATCTGGCTAGAGACAGATAATCTTTCAAAAGGGCTGTGAGGACAGCAATGTTCTGTGGGAGATCTGACTAGAGACAGATATTCTTTCAAAAGGGCTGTGAGGACAGCAATGTTCTGTGGGGGATCTGGCTAGAGACAGAGATTCTTTCAAAAGGGCTGTGAGGACAGCAATGTTCTGTGGGAGATCTGGCTAGATACAGAGATTCCTTCAAAAGGGCTGTGATGACAGCAATGTTCTGTGGGGGATCTGGCTAGAGACAGAGATTCCTTCAAAAGGGCTGTGATGACAGCAATGTTCTGTGGGGGATCTGGCTAGAGACAGAGATTCCTTCAAAAGGGCTGTGATGACAGCAATGTTCTGTGGGGGATCTGGCTAGAGACAGAGATTCCTTCAAAAGGGCTGTGATGACAGCAATGTTCTGTGGGGGATCTGGCTAGAGACAGATAATCTTTCAAAAGGGCTGTGAGGACAGCAATGTTCTGTGGGAGATCTGACTAGAGACAGATATTCTTTCAAAAGGGCTGTGAGGACAGCAATGTTCTGTGGGGGATCTGGCTAGAGACAGAGATTCTTTCAAAAGGGCTGTGAGGACAGCAATGTTCTGTGGGGGATCTGGCTAGAGACAGAGATTCTTTCAAAAGGGCTGTGATGACAGCAATGTTCTGTGGGAGATCTGGCTAGAGACAGAGATTCTTTCAAAAGGGCTATGATGACAACAATGTTCTGTGGGAGATCTGGCTAGAGACAGATATTCTTTCAAAAGGGCTGTGATGACAGCAATGTTCTGTGGAAGATCTAATTAGTGACAGAGATTCTTTCAAAAGGGCTGTGATGACAGCAATGTTCTGTGGAAGATCTAATTAGTGACAGAGATTCTTTCAAAAGGGCTGTGATGACAGCAATGTTCTGCAAAGAACAAGCAACAAGAAGATGATTGTACCCACAAGGGAAAGCATCTCTGATCCTCAGAACTGATTATTTCTTGCTTTTCCAATGTTTCCACTTAGAAAACCATCTGATTGCCCTAACGGGATAACTTTCTCTGCAAGGCGTTAATATTTCTCACAAATTTATTTCATTTTTAACTTATCTCAATATATTTTATTTATTCTTTTCCTCTCCCTTTTTTATGCAATTTCAAGTTGTTTTCTATTTGTCGATCCATATTTCTTCATGAAATGACAAATATTTATAACAACCCTTCACTCAACTATTCATTACATGACATTAAAATTTGTGTCAACGTTTTTATGGTGGGGGCATTTCTGGCAACTTTTCATAGACCTGTTTAGTGATGTTGCTTACAAATCAACAATGTCATGAACATCATCAACATTTGTGATGGTGCTTACAAATCAACAATGTCATGAACATCATCAACATTTGTGATGGTGCTTACAAATCAATGTCATGAACAACATCAACATTTGTGATGGTGCTTACAAATCAATGTCATGAACAACATCAACATTTGTGATGGTGCTTACAAATCAACAATGGCATGAACAACATCAATATTTGTGACAGACCATGTTTAAGATTTCATGTCTATTCATGATGTTATATCATCAATATTTGTGACATTTTACAGACCTTCGGCATATGATTTTTGGGGTAATGTGGTCGGTATTACGCCTGTGCCGCTTTACTTTCCCAGAAAAAAATCCGGTACCCATTAAAGGCTGGATGAACTGGAAGCCATCGGTTGGGACCGAACCCTACCTCTTGTCCTTTGTAGCCCAGTTCACTAACCACTGAGCTATTGCGGCTCCCTCAGATTATCATATAACATGAATATATTTGTTTATATTTTCATGAGGAGCTGTTATATATTAGAATTTAAATATTATTATTTTATATATTAGAATTATGCTTGTATCCCCAAGGATAGGCAGAAAGTTGAGGAAGCTGCCGGAGACAAAGGTGTCTGCAAGGCATCCATGAACAAATTCTTCATTAGTGAAAAAAAAAAAATGAAATGGTATAACAATCTTTGAATAAGAAATAAGTTAGAAGAAAAAAAGACTCAAGAGGTGAGATATCCCCCTTTGTCTGGCTTATTCTCTGCAGCCGAGCCTGTCATCACAATATGATCAATTCAAGTAAAAGAAAATCTGCTGTGGAAGATATCTCTGAGACTGAGTGCAGTTAGGTAACTGAGTTACTGTTGGGGATAAGTAATTGAGTTACTGTTGGGGATAAGTAATTGAGTTACTGTTGGGGATAGGTAATTGAGTTACTGTTGGGGATAAGTAATTGAGTTACTGTTGGGGATAGGTAATTGAGTTACTGTTGGGGATAGGTAATTGAGTTACTGTTGGGGATAGGTAATTGAGTTACTGTTGGAGATAAGTAATTGAGTTAATGTTGGGGATAGGTAATTGAGTTACTGTTGGGGATAGGTAATTGAGTTACTGTTGGGGATAGGTAATTGAGTTACTGTTGGGGATAAGTAATTGAGTTACTGTTGGGGATAGGTAATTGAGTTACTGTTGGGGATAGGTAATTGAGTTACTGTTGGGGATAGGTAATTGAGTTACTGTTGGGGATAAGTAATTGAGTTACTGTTGGGGATAGGTAATCGAGTTACTGTTGGGGATAGGTATCTGAGTTACTGTTGGGGATAATAATTGAGCTACTGTTGGGGATAAGTAATTGAGTTACAGTTGGGGATAAGTAATTGAGTTACTGTTGGGGATAAGTAATTGAGTTACTATTGGGGATAGGTAATTGAGTTACTGTTGGGGATAGGTAATTGAGTTACTGTTGGGGATAAGTAATTGAGTTACTGTTGGGGATAGGTAATTGAGTTACTGTTGGGGATAATAATTGAGTTACTGTTGGGGATAAGTAATTGAGTTACTGTTGGGGATAAGTAATTGAGTTACTGTTGGGGATAGGTAATTGAGTTACTGTTGGGGATAGGTAATTGAGTTACTGTTGGGGATAGGTAATTGAGTTACTGTTGGGGATAGGTAATTGAGTTACTGTTGGGGATAGGTAATTGAGTTACTGTTGGGGATAAGTAATTGAGTTACTGTTGGGGATAGGTAATTGAGTTACTGTTGGGGATAGGTAATTTAGTTACTGTTGGGGATAGGTAATTGAGTTACTGTTGGGGATAGGTAATTGAGTTACTGTTGGGGATAAGTAATTGAGTTACTGTTGGAGATAAGTAATTGAGTTACTGTTGGGGATAGGTAATTGAGTTACTGTTGGGGTTAGGTAATTGAGTTACTGTTGGGGATAGGTAATTGAGTTACTGTTGGGGATAGGTAATTGAGTTACTGTTGGGAATAAGTAATTGAGTTACTGTTGGGGATAGGTATTGAGTTACTGTTGAGGATAGGTAATTGAGTTACTGTTGGGGATAAGTAATTGAGTTACTGTTGGGGATAGGTAATTAAGTTACTGTTAAGGATAGGTAATTGAGTTACTATTGGGGATAGATTGTCTCAGTCTCTTCTCATTTCTGTGATTGTAAAGACATCATACATGTATAGATATATTAGAAAAAAATAACACCAGGGCTAAAACTAAGAATAGAATAGCAAAATGTTATATCTTCTCAACATTCTTGTATGGTGTAGAAACATGGACATTAGACAAGAAAACAGAAGAGAAAATTGAAGCCTTTGAAATGTGGATTTATAGAAGAATTGGAAGAATTGGATGGAAAGAAAAGAAAACAAATGATGAATTTTAGAACTAAAAATGAAAAGAGAACTACTAAACACAATTCAAACAAGACAAATGAGATTTTTGGGCCGTGTTAAAAGACACAACAGCCTACTAAAAGTAATCCTGGAAGGAGAAAGCACAAGGTAAATGCGGCAGAGGCAGGCCAAGACTAACATGGACGAGTAACATCAAAAGATGGACAAGTCAGTCTATGACAACTTGCACCATGAAAGCAAGAGACAGAATGGAATGGCCTCTATGGTAGCCAACCGTCGATGCGGAGACGGCACACGATGATGATATAAAGTTAAAGTAAAGGACATATATAATTATTATTAATTGTTATATCATAATTCATGCATATTATTTATCAGAAATGATCAGATATAATCAAGAAAGAATTCATTAATTCATTAAGATAATATGTCAATGACTCAATGTTAATTACAAATGTCAAAACACACAAATACGGAAACATGTCATGATAATGATAGATACAAACGGCAGTCCATTGTGTAGGTAGGGAGGGCATAACAGATGAACTCAATATTATTTGTAATGTTGGGCTAAACTAGACAAATCACATGCTGTGTTATCACATGAAGACTAAAATAAGGTTTAATAAAGTCCAGAAAGCATGAAGTCCTCACACAACGAAATTATGATTGTTGTTGTTGCTCACAAGCCCAACAGGTGAGCTCAGGTGTGCTAACTGTTTGAACTGTGCCCGATACACAACAACTACTAACTACTAGCACACCGTTCTGTGCTTTACACACAATCAGATTAACAATGTCAAAACTACATTACACTAAACAATAATGTTTACTTATTTAAAAATTCACGACAAACCACACCTAAAAGACCCGCGCACTGGCAGCACCACACAGGTAGACTAGCCAAAGCTGAAAACTTAGAAAAGTTGAAAACTTTGATGGCGACAGTCGACAGGTAAGTACTTGTTTCTCACACAAAGAAACAAACAGAAAATGTGTCTAAGCTTTCTAGACAAGAAAATAATAGTCAAATAATTCACAGGGCATCAATCAAACAGTAAGACTCAAACTACAACAGAACAAAAACGATTCACGAAAAATAACGTGGGATCGGCTCACTTCCTCAATCCGACATTGAAGTCCCGTCCACGGTAACAGTACACTGTGCTCGATCACGGCAACCTCTTTATCCACCCTTCTATTATGCTGTAAATAGGTACCGACTATTTTTATTTATTTTATTTTTTTAGTTTATTATTTATTTATAGACTATTTTATCTAAATTAATACTAAAATACAACTCTTCATTTAACTAGTCACACTACACCTACACGGTTTATGATATAAAACGGAAAAATAAATTCAGCTAAGTCAAGTGGTCTACATCTTGTTCAGCGGGTGAGGTTACTCGTGTGCCTCAAGTAGGTCTTTTCATTCACAAGCATTTTTTTGTTTTAATAGAACAGCATTAATTGGCATCACCGGCTAAGCGTGTAACCATTGGTTTCTTTCGAGCGAAGAAGGAACACATGGGCGATAATTAATGAGAAGAAGAAGGATGGGGCATTGTAAAGAACATACGATGTGTCTCTCCACAGTTGACTGTTCCAGGCGAACCTCTCTAATTCAGCAAGCGAGCTGATGTCCACTGTCGCTGAGTCTCTCTTCAGTGCTCATTGTGAGTCTAGGTCGGCTTTTTTTTTTCTTTTTCTTGTGATTTTGAGGGATTGTTTTGAGATTCTCTTGATAAGTCTTCAACAGTAGCAATCTCTACAAGGAGTCTTTTAGTGGGAGAAAACAGAAACAATCTCTCTATGGAGTCTTTTATTGGGAGAAAACAGTAGCAATCTCTACAGTGAGTCTTTTAGTGGGAGAAAACAGTAGCAATCTCTATATGGAGTCTTTTAGTGGGAGAAAACAGTATCAATCTCTATATGGAGTCTTTTATTGGGAGAAAATAGTAGCAATCTCTACAGTGAATCTTTTAGTGGGAGAAAACTGTAGCAATCTCTATATGGAGTCTTTTAGTGGGAGAAAACAGTAGCAATCTCTATATGGAGTCTTTTAGTGGGAGAAAACGGTAGCAATCTCTATATCGGGTCTTTTAGTGAGAGAAAACAGTAGCAATCTTTATATAAAACTAGCGATGGAGTCTTTTAGTGAGAGAAAACATTAGCAATCTTTATATAAAACTAGCGATGGAGTCTTTTAGTGAGAGAGAACACTAGCAATCTTTATACAAAACTAGCGATAGAGTCTTTTAGTGAGAGAAAAAAGTAGCAATCTTTATATAAAACTATTGATATAGTATTTAGGTGAGAGAAAACAATAGCAATCTTTATATAAAACTAGCGATGGAGTCTTTTAGTGAGAGAAAACACTAGCAATCTTTATACAAAACTAGCGATAGAGTCTTTTAGTGAGAGAAAACATTATCAATCTTTATATAAAACTAGCGATGGAGTCTTTTAGTGAGAGAAAACACTAGCAATCTTTATACAAAACTAGCGATAGAGTCTTTTAGTGAGAGAAAACAGTAGCAATCATTATATAAAACTAGCGATGGAGTCTTTTAGTGAGAGAAAACACTAGCAATCTTTATATAAAACTAGCGATAGAGTCTTTTAGTGAGAGAAAACACTAGCAATCTTTATATAAAACTAGCGATAGAGTCTTTTAGTGAGAGAAAACAGTAGCAATCTTTATATAAAACTAGCGATAGAGTCTTTTAGTGAGAGAAAACAGTAGCAATCTTTATATAAAACTAGCGATAGAGTCTTTTAGTGAGAGAAAACAGTAGCAATCTTTATATAAAACTAGCGATAGAGTCTTTTAGTGAGAGAAAACACTAGCAATCTTTATATAAAACTAGCGATAGAGTCTTTTAGTGAGAGAAAACAGTAGCAATCTTTATATAAAACTATTGATATAGTATTTAGGTGAGAGAAAACAGTAGCAATCTTTATATAAAACTAGCGATAGAGTCTTTTAGTGAGAGAAAACAGTAGCAATCTTTATATAAAACTAGCGATAGAGTCTTTTAGTGAGAGAAAACAGTAGCAATCTTTATATAAAACTAGCGATAGAGTCTTTTAGAGGGAAAGACCACAATGAGGACTGGGTTAGAAATATGAGATCAAGGGCGTCCTTGACCTCTGAGACGCTGAACTGTGGGGTCTAACCTTCCAACACAGACTCACAACACAGAGCGGTCAGCAACCCATAGCTGACTGTTGACGCCTTGACAAGTGCGACAGGACTCGATAGAATTCTACTCCAACATTCTTCTGCATTGGAAACAGATTAATTGGCCTGGTCAACGAGCAGGAATCGATGAAGGAAGTTAAAATGTGCTGAAATCGGATGTGTTGGTCTCAAAAGTGCAGACATCGAAGATTGTATGAATCACAACACAATCACGAATTATGCCCACCTAGCGCCCTTTTTGTGGCCAACGGGGAAGAAGAAAAGCTCAATCGTCGGTTAGACAAACTTCAGAATATTTATGGCCCGGGCTTGCATTCCCGCTTTAGTCCCTTTTGATTAATACTAACAGAGTTGTCAGTTTCCAAAATGGAATAAAACAGTGAATTTATAAATGTAATAAGCAAACAAGACATAGCTCTCACATCAGAGATAGTGTCCTTGATAAGCAAACAAGACATAGCTCTCACATCAGAGATAGTGTCCTTGATAAGCAAACAAGACATAGCTCTCACATCAGAGATAGTGTCCTTGATAAGCAAACAAGACATAGCTCTCACATCAGAGATAGTGTCCTTGATAAGCAAACAAGACATAGCTCTCACATCAGAGATAGTGTCCTTGATAAGCAAACAAGACATAGCTCTCACATCAGAGATAGTGTCCTTGATAAGCAAACAAGACATAGCTCTCACATCAGAGATAGTGTCCTTGATAAGCAAACAAGACATAGCTCTCACATCAGAGATAGTGTCCTTGATAAGCAAACAAGACAGAGCTCTCACATCAGAGATAGTGTCCTTGATAAGCAAACAAGACACAGCTCTCACATCAGAGATAGTGTCCTTGATAAGCAAACAAGACACAGCTCTCACATCAGAGATAGTGTCCTTGATAAGCAAACAAGACATAGCTCTCACATCAGAGATAGTGTCCTTGATAAGCAAACAAGACACAGCTCTCACATCAGAGATAGTGTCCTTGATAAGCAAACAAGACACAGCTCTCACATCAGAGATAGTGTCCTTGATAAGCAAACAAGACACAGTTCTCACATCAGAGATAGTGTCCTTGATAAGCAAACAAGACACAGCTCTCACATCAGAGATAGTGTCCTTGATAAGCAAACAAGACATAGCTCTCACATCAGAGATAGTGTCCTTGATAAGCAAACAAGACACAGCTCTCACATCAGAGATAGTGTCCTTGATAAGCAAACAAGACATAGCTCTCACATCAGAGAAAGTGTCCTTGATAAGCAAACAAGACACAGCTCTCACATCAGAGAAAGTGTCCTTGATAAGCAAACAAGACACAGCTCTCACATCAGAGATAGTGTCCTTGATAAGCAAACAAGACATAGCTCTCACATCAGAGATAGTGTCCTTGATAAGCAAACAAGACACAGCTCTCACATCAGAGATAGTGTCCTTGATAAGCAAACAAGACACAGCTCTCACATCAGAGATAGTGTCCTTGATAAGCAAACAAGACACAGTTCTCACATCAGAGATAGTGTCCTTGATAAGCAAACAAGACACAGTTCTCACATCAGAGATAGTGTCCTTGATAAGCAAACAAGACATAGCTCTCACATCAGAGATAGTGTCCTTGATAAGCAAACAAGACATAGCTCTCACATCAGAGAAAGTGTCCTTGATAAGCAAACAAGACACAGCTCTCACATCAGAGAAAGTGTCCTTGATAAGCAAACAAGACACAGCTCTCACATCAGAGATAGTGTCCTTGATAAGCAAACAAGACATAGCTCTCACATCAGAGATAGTGTCCTTGATAAGCAAACAAGACACAGCTCTCACATCAGAGATAGTGTCCTTGATAAGCAAACAAGACATAGCTCTCACATCAGAGATAGTGTCCTTGATAAGCAAACAAGACATAGCTCTCACATCAGAGATAGTGTCCTTGATAAGCAAACAAGACATAGCTCTCACATCAGAGATAGTGTCCTTGATAAGCAAACAAGACATAGCTCTCACATCAGAGATAGTGTCCTTGATAAGCAAACAAGACATAGCTCTCACATCAGAGATAGTGTCCTTGATAAGCAAACAAGACATAGCTCTCACATCAGAGATAGTGTCCTTGATAAGCAAACAAGACATAGCTCTCACATCAGAGATAGTGTCCTTGATAAGCAAACAAGACATAGCTCTCACATCAGAGATAGTGTCCTTGATAAGCAAACAAGACAGAGCTCTCACATCAGAGATAGTGTCCTTGATAAGCAAACAAGACATAGCTCTCACATCAGAGATAGTGTCCTTGATAAGCAAACAAGACATAGCTCTCACATCAGAGATAGTGTCCTTGATAAGCAAACAAGACACAGCTCTCACATCAGAGATAGTGTCCTTGATAAGCAAACAAGACACAGCTCTCACATCAGAGATAGTGTCCTTGATAAGCAAACAAGACACAGCTCTCACATCAGAGATAGTGTCCTTGATAAGCAAACAAGACACAGCTCTCACATCAGAGATAGTGTCCTTGATAAGCAAACAAGACACAGCTCTCACATCAGAGATAGTGTCCTTGATAAGCAAACAAGACACAGCTCTCACATCAGAGATAGTGTCCTTGATAAGCAAACAAGACACAGCTCTCACATCAGAGATAGTGTCCTTGATAAGCAAACAAGACATAGCTCTCACATCAGAGATAGTGTCCTTGATAAGCAAACAAGACACAGCTCTCACATCAGAGATAGTGTCCTTGATAAGCAAACAAGACATAGCTCTCACATCAGAGATAGTGTCCTTGATAAGCAAACAAGACACAGCTCTCACATCAGAGATAGTGTCCTTGATAAGCAAACAAGACATAGCTCTCACATCAGAGATAGTGTCCTTGATAAGCAAACAAGACATAGCTCTCACATCAGAGATAGTGTCCTTGATAAGCAAACAAGACACAGCTCTCACATCAGAGATAGTGTCCTTGATAAGCAAACAAGACACAGCTCTCACATCAGAGATAGTGTCCTTGATAAGCAAACAAGACATAGCTCTCACATCAGAGATAGTGTCCTTGATAAGAAGTCGTCTAAGTACTTAAGTACGTACTTAGTGCGCAAACCTACACTGATTGTTGCTGAGTGGTCGGTGCCTGACTCACAAGCTGAGGTGATTGTTGGAAGTTGTCCACCTTTATTATGATTATAGGAAGGGATCGTCTGATGTAGAAAGTTGTCCACCTTTATTATGATTATAGGAAGGGATCGTCTGATGTAGAAAGTTGTCCACCCACCTTTATTGTGATTATAGGAAGGGATCGTCTAATGTAGAAAGTTGTCCACCTTTATTATGATTATAGGAAGGGATCGTCTGATGTAGAAAGTTGTCCACCTTTATTGTGATTATAGGAAGGGATCGTCTCATGTAGGAAGTTGCCCACCTTTATTATGATTATAGGAAGGGATCGTCTCATGTAGGAAGTTGTCCACCTTTATTATGATTATATAAAGGGATCGTCTCATGTAGGAAGTTGCCCACCTTTATTATGATTATAGGAAGGGATCGTCTGATGTAGGAAGTTGTCCACCTTTATTGTGATTATAGGAAGGGATCTTCTAATGTAGGAAGTTGCCCACCTTTATTATGATTATAGGAAGGGATCGTTTCATGTAGGAAGTTGTCCACCTTTATTGTGATTATAGGAAGGGATCGTCTCATGTAGGAAGTTGCCCACCTTTATTATGATTATAGGAAGGGATCGTCTCATGTAGGAAGTTGTCCACCTTTATTATGATTATATAAAGGGATCGTCTCATGTAGGAAGTTGCCCACCTTTATTATGATTATAGGAAGGGATCGTCTGGTGTAGAAAGTTGTCCACCTTTATTGTGATTATAGGAAGGGATCGTCTCATGTAGGAAGTTGCCCACCTTTATTATGATTATAGGAAGGGATCGTCTCATGTAGGAAGTTGTCCACCTTTATTATGATTATATAAAGGGATCGTCTCATGTAGGAAGTTGCCCACCTTTATTATGATTATAGGAAGGGATCGTCTGATGTAGGAAGTTGTCCACCTTTATTGTGATTATAGGAAGGGATCTTTTAATGTAGGAAGTTGCCCACCTTTATTATGATTATAGGAAGGGATCGTCTCATGTAGGAAGTTGTCCGCCTTTATTGTGATTATAGGAAGGGATCTTTTAATGTAGGAAGTTGTCCACCTTTATTATGATTATAGGAAGGGATCGTCTCATGTAGGAAGTTGTCCACCTTTATTATAGGAAGGGATCGTCTGATGTAGGAAGTTGCCCACCTTTATTATGATTATAGGAAGGGATCGTCTCATGTAGGAAGTTGTCCACCTTTATTATAGGAAGGGATCGTCTGATGTAGGAAGTTGCCCACCTTTATTATGATTATAGGAAGGGATCGTCTCATGTAGGAAGTTGTCCACCTTTATTATGATTATAGGAAGGGATCGTCTCATGTAGGAAGTTGTCCACCTTTATTGTGATTATAGGAAGGGATCGTCTCATGTAGGAAGTTGTCCACCTTTATTGTGATTATAGGAAGGGATCGTCTCATGTAGGAAGTTGTCCGCCTTTATTGTGATTATAGGAAGGGATCTTTTAATGTAGGAAGTTGTCCACCTTTATTGTGATTATAGGAAGAGATCGTCTCATGTAGGAAGTTGTCCACCTTTATTGTGATTATAGGAAGAGATCGTCTCATGTAGGAAGTTGTCCACCTTTATTATAGGAAGGGATCGTCTCATGTAGGAAGTTGCCCACCTTTATTATAATTATAAGAAGGGATCGTCTCATGTAGGACAACTTTCCCCAATACTTCAACATGAATGAATACGTACTACCATCACAAACATCCTATACAGAGTATATTTATTCCCAAATTGTGCTATCAATGCCAAACATGGTCACTTACGACTAAACGTAATAGAAGGCTTGTCACCACAGAGATGCGATGTCTGAAAAAGCGCTTGGAGTGACCAGAATAGACAGAATTAGGAATGATATGGGCAAGAGTCGGCATTGAACCAATCCTAAGCTACATACAGAAACAAACAAATAAACTAGTTTGTCCATCCAGAAAGAATGTCGTGTGATTCCTTACCACACAAAGCATATATTAAAAGAGGAGAAGAGCAAGAGGCAGACCCAGAGTAAGATGAACACACAACACCAAAGAAACGCTACAACAACAACAGCTGACAATGAGTGAAGCCGCCAAAAGGGAGAGAACCAGAACTTTGTATCTCCCTCGACACCAGACACGAACGAAAGAAAGAAAGAAAGAAAGAAAGAAAGAAAGAAAGAAAGAAAGAAAGAAAGAAAGAAAGAAAGAAAGAAAGAAAGAAAGAAAGAAAGAAAGAAAGAAAGAAAGAAAGAAATGTGTAAATTATTATTCGTAGACTGACTTCAGTCTTCTATCGAATTTTGATGTTCCTACCTACATTTTGAGGTATCAATAAAAGACAAGTCTGCTCTAGCAGTATTTGTCTCTGGTGAGTCTGAAGGTTTCCACACTTGTGATTGAGCTATCCAGTGGTGAACTTGAGTGACCCCAAAGTGATGAAGATCTTACTCTACCATACCTGTCGTGGCTCTGACAACAGATAGACTAGTCTAGTAAAGGGGGTAGGAAACTGAAGATTGAAAGTAATTCAGTATTCTCTCTCTCTCTCTCTCTCTCTCTCTCTCTCTCTCTCTCTCTCTCTCTCTCTCTCACACACTCTTTCTCTCTCTGCGATCACAATCAGAGTAGCATTCCAGACTCTCTCATGAAGTCATCTGTCTGTTGAAGCGATTTGATTGCCCTATATAATTTATCTTCCAGGGAGGTGGGTGTGGACCACGTTGTCCTTCTCATGTCTGTGTACTGGGGGCAATCCTGTAGAACATGTTTTGTAGTCATATTGTCCAGTGTACAGTGGCATAGGCTGGTTGTACCTATTTTGAATTTGGTGAACATGTGATTTCTCATTCTATTGTGGCCAGTGCGTAGGCGAAATATGATGAGTAGGGAACAGGCAAATAATTGCAATGCTGCGGTAAAGCTGGTAGCAAGGAGCCAGTGGTGGGGTGTGCTAAACACTCCAAGGTATGGTGACAGCTTTACAAATAAAGAACACAACACAATACTGACGTTTCGGCCTGTGGCCTTCTTCAGAATACAGGGACAACGACAACAAGCGGTGAAGCACAATTACTACATGTTAGATGATCAAGTGGAGGGCGAGGAAAGTAGGATGCAGAAATAAGAAAAGAGAGAAATGAATATTACATGATGAGAGGTATGACGGGCGTCAAAATATATAAAATAGAAAAAGAGAGAGAAAAATGTATAATAAATAGTACTTAGCTGAGCTCAGAGCAGGAAAACTGTAATCCGTGCTGAAACAAGTCGAAATGACTAAAAGCGCAGAGAACGTGTATAGAAAGCAACACGTGACAAAGACAGGTCAGTAAAGAGGGCAAAAGTATCTAATATCGGGAAAACCAAAAAGGGGGGGGGGGGAAAGGGGGGATAGACGAGGACACTCCTGGGACACAACAAGCAATACATATAAATCACTCAACAATGGAAGTGAGAGATCACGCGAGAGGTTAAGAGAAAGAAATTGAATGACACGACAAAGTAGTAAACTAGGCAGTGGGTGAGAGAGATGGACTCTACAGAATGGATGGCCTCGAACTGAAAGAGTTGAGAGGTAGGTCAACGAAAGATGAAATATGATGACTTGAACATTCCTTGAAAGTTGGAGGTATCCGTCACTCTCGTTATACTTTGGGTGTTCTCGTTTCTATTTTTCATGGTACTGACCTTTGATGATGGATTTGGCTTTATCATAACAGATATCCCCCCCCCCCCATTTCTGGTGGCATTTGTAGCAGAGCTATCTGTGTATATGTGGGACCAAGAGTCCTGTTGGTAGTTATCCCTATGTGTTTTTTCTGCTACGTTTTTTCTTTCTATGTCTGATTGGGTGCCTTTTTTTCATGATTCCTGTGATATCTTCCTTAAGTTCTGGTATTCAAAGGTGACTTGAAGTCGGACGTGTTGGGACGAAAGAAGCAGATATCGCAGATTGTTCGCAACAACGTCCACTTGTTGTTTTTTTAAGGGCGGATGAAAAAGATGAATAGACCTAGGGGGAAACCCAACAAGAACAATTAGAAGATTCATCTATTTGAATGAGAGACGTAGACTCATGGTTGTAGAAGTCTTGTGCACCTTCCCGCCAGGGCCGTCTTTATACCATTTTGGGCCCCTGGGCATGGATAGTGTTGGGCCCCTGGGTATGGATAGTGTTGGGCCCCTGGGCATGGATAGTGTTGGGCCCCTGGGCATGGATAGTGTTGGGCCCCTGGGCATGGATAGTGTTGGGCCCCTGGGCATGGATAGTGTTGGGCCCCTGGGCATGGATAGTGTTGGGCCCCTGGGCATGGATAGTGTTGGGCCCCTGGGCATGGATAGTGTTGGGCCCCTGGGCATGGATAGTGTTGGGCCCCTGGGCATGGATAGTGTTGGGCCCCTGGGCATGGATAGTGTTGGGCCCCTGGGCATGGATAGTGTTGGGCCCCTGGGCATGGATAGTGTTGGGCCCCTGGGCATGGATAGTGTTGGGCCCCTGGGCAAAGAAAGAGTGCTCCCCCTCCCCCCTCCCCGCCAGGAATACAAAAATAAATGGTTGATAATATTAAAAATGATGTATTATTTACTAATTTCAACAAAATTGTTGTTAAAACATGCTGTACAGCTGCAACTATAATCAACATTAAACATGAACAACAGAGAAAAGAGATTTTATGTACATATTTTATAGTATTACACATGATATTTACAAATGTACACACAAAAACAGATATTTACATATGTTTTTTTTAAATAATGAGCACCATAACATATGACATCTATTACACAAGGTCAAACAAAGGTATTACAATTCGTAATGGAAAACAAATAGGCCCCTACTTAGATTAGAAACATTTCAGTACGGTACTTTATTATAACAAGCGTTTGGGACATTTATTTTCAGAAAATTGTTTTATTATCGGCTTGAAGTCAGTAGTCTTCATGATGTCATTTTCTATGCTCATGAGTGAAAGCCAGTTCAAACGATGCTGTCCCATTGTACTACGAAGCTGATTTTTTATAACTTTAAGTTATAAAGAACAGGAGAAAGAACGTTCTACTGTACAGTTGCTCACCATCATGCACATGAACACTCTGAGTGCAATTTCAATGTTCGGAAAAACAGATTTTAAATTGTCTGAAATTATTTTTCTGTACAGTGCCGGGAGAGTCTCGCAATTTTCATCAAGAGCCATATAATGCTTGAGATGCTCACATTCATTTAAAAGGTCGTCATAACTCAAGTCCTTGTGGTACGTATTGGCAAGATGTTCGCATTTTTTCTTTAGTGCATCAGAAGTAATGTTTTTTAATTCACTCAAGAAAGAAAACAGATTTCCAATTTGTGGATACGCCTCTGCACGTCTTGGTAGTTCAACGATTAAAGTGTCGAGAAAATGAAGGAAAGTTTCTACCTTGAACTTTTCGGACTTATTTAGAAGTAACTCTTCTCCTGGCCCATCATATCTACTTATTTAGAAGTAACTCTTCTCCTGGCCCATCATATCTACTTATTTAGAAGTAACTCTTCTCCTGGCCCATCATACCTACTTATTTAGAAGTAACTCTTCTCCTGACCCATCATACCTACTTATTTAGAAGTAACTCTTCTCCTGACCCATCATACCTGCTTATTTATAAGTAACTCTTCTCCTGGCCCATCATACCTACATATTTAGAAGTAACTCTTCTCCTGACCCATCATACCTGCTTATTTAGAAGTGACTCTTCTCCTGACCCATCATACCTACTTATTTAGAAGTAACTCTTCTCCTGGCCCATCATACCTACATATTTAGAAGTAACTCTTCTCCTGGCCCATCATACCTACATATTTAGAAGTAACTCTTATCCTGGCCCATCATACCTACATATTTAGAAGTAACTCTTCTCCTGACCCATCATACCTACATATTTAGAAGTAACTCTTCTCCTGACCCATCATACCTACTTATTTAGAAGTAACTCTTCTCCTGGCCCATCATACCTACTTATTTAGAAGTAACTCTTCTCCTGACCCATCATACCTACTTATTTAGAAGTAACTCTTCTCCTGGCCCATCATACCTACTTATTTAGAAGTAACTCTTCTCCTGACCCATCATACCTACTTATTTAGAAGTAACTCGTCTCCTGACCCATCATACCTACTTATTTAGAAGTAACTCTTCTCCTGACCCATCATACCTACTTATTTAGAAGTAACTCTTCTCCTGACCCATCATACCTACTTATTTAGAAGTAACTCTTCTCCTGGCCCATCATACCTACTTATTTAGAAGTAATTCTTCTCCTGGCCCATCATACCTACTTATTTAGAAGTAACTCTTCTCCTGGCCCATCATACCTACTTATTTAGAAGTAACTCTTCTCCTGACACATCATACCTACTTATTTAGAAGTAACTCTTCTCCTGACCCATCATACCTACTTATTTAGAAGTAACTCTTCTCCTGGCCCATCATACCTACTTATTTAGAAGTAACTCTTCTCCTGGCCCATTATACCTGCTTATTTATAAGTAACTCTTCTCCTGGCCCATCATACCTGCTTATTTAGAAGTAACTCTTCTCCTGGCCCATCATACCTACTTATTTAGAAGTAACTCTTCTCCTGGCCCATCATACCTACTTATTTATAAGTAACTCTTCTCCTGGCCCATCATACCTACTTATTTATAAGTAAGTCTTCTGCTGGCCCATCATACCTACTTATTTATAAGTAACTCTTCTCCTGGCCCATCATACCTACTTATTTATAAGTAACTCTTCTCCTGGCCCATCATACCTACTTATTTAGAAGTAACTCTTCTCCTGGCCCATCATACCTACATATTTAGAAGTAACTCTTCTCCTGGCCCATCATACCTACTTATTTAGAAGTAACTCTTCCCCTGGCCCATTATACCTACATATTTAGAAGTAACTCTTCTCCTGGCCCATCATACCTACTTATTTAGAAGTAACTCTTCTCCTGGCCCATCATACCTACATATTTAGAAGTAACTCTTCTCCTGGCCCATCATACCTACTTATTTAGAAGTAACTCTTCCCCTGGCCCATCATACCTACTTATTTAGAAGTAACTCTTCTCCTGGCCCATCATACCTACATATTTAGAAGTAACTCTTCTCCTGGCCCATCATACCTACATATTTAGAAGTAACTCTTCTCCTGGCCCATCATACCTACTTATTTAGAAGTAACTCTTCTCCTGGCCCATCATACCTACTTATTTAGAAGTAACTCTTCTCCTGGCCCATCATACCTACATATTTAGAAGTAACTCTTCTCCTGGCCCATCATACCTGCAGCTGCTAGTACTAAAACTCACACTTCGGGATCGTTCCCGTTTGTTTCCATCACTGTAATCGGCATCTGGACACATACACCTGGCTTTGAATTCATATTCAGTGAATTTGTCTCTAGTTTCCTGAAGATAGCTTCTCAGCGACCCAAGAAGATTTGTGGCAACTAGGATGTTCACATCCTTTGATTGTCAAACTTTGCTGGTTGTATTCATCCTTTCTAGAATGTCCTTCCAAAGAATTGTAACAAAGATTATTTCAAGGTGTTCCATTTTTTGCTCAAACCTTCCGCCTCAGGCTTTGTTGTCACTTGCTGTTCATTGTCACCTTATATAGAATCCAGTGCATGTTTTATTTTGTGGAAACCCCTACACAAAGCATGAACAGCATCAAAATGTGCTGACCAACGTGTGTCAGACAGACGCTTGACCACAACATCTTTTTCTAAATATGATGTCAATACATTCCAGCGATGAGTAGAACCAGCAACAAATGTATACAGGTGCTGGACAAAGTCAAAGACAAAATTATGAGATTTTTTATAAAATAATACTAAATTTTATACGGGTTTTCCGAAACCCTACAACATATTCGCATGGGGCCCCTATGATCGTGGGCCCCCGGGCAAATGCCCAACGGGCCTATGGGTTAAGACAGCCCTGCTTCCCGCATCTCGGAGATGAAACGTGTCTCTGATCCATTGACTGACCGTTTTCTACGACAGCACAGCTAGCCAGCCTGTCCGCTCTTTCATTATCCCGTGCTCCCGCATGTCGAAGGAAGTAGACAAACGTGACTCTGTGTATCGCTGACTCCTGTAAAGAGTCGACCCACTGCCTGCGTACAGAACCCGCTTTTCTTATAATTTCATCGAATCACTTCGTATACAGGCGCCATCTTGTGACTACAACCAGATGAATATCACGTCAAGTACTTTTGTTCACTTAAATCAGCCGTCGGAGGTGCATTTTGTGTTATTATCGTTTATCTCGGTCTTTGTGCGCATTCAAGCAAGGCAAATGAGATTTTGGGGGGCGTGACACAACAGCCTACTAAAAGTAATCTTGGAAGGGAAAATACAAGGTAAAAGAGGCAGACCAAGACTAACATGGACGAATAACATCAAAAGATGGACAAGTCAGCCTATGACAACCATCGAAGCAAGAGACGGCGGAATGGCGTTTCGTGGAAGCCAACCTTCGATGATGCGGAGACGGCACTCAATGATTTTGGTGTAGGCCTATATCTACAAACTGTAAAAAACGTTTGTTGCTAAAATGAATTAGGCCTATATCTACAAACTGTAAAAACGTTTGTTGCTAAAATGAAATAGGCCTATATCTACAAACTGTAACAACGTTTGTTGTTAAAATGAAATAGGCCTATATCTACAAACTGTAAAAACGTTTGTTGCTAAAATGAAATAGGCCTATATCTACAAACTGTAAAAACGTTTGTTGCTAAAATGAAATAGGCCTATATTTACAAACTGTAAAAACGTTTGTTGCTAAAATGAAATAGGCCTATATCTACAAACTGTATAAACGTTTGTTGCTAAAATGAAATAGGCCTATATCTACAAACTGTATAAACGTTTGTTGCTAAAATGAAATAGGCATATATCTACAAACTGTAAAAACGTTTGTTGCTAAAATGAAATAGGCCTATATCTACAAACTGTAAAAACGTTTGTTGCTAAAATGAAATAGGCCTATATCTACAAACTGTAAAAACGTTTGTTGCTAAAATGAAATAGGCCTATATCTATAAACTGTAAAAACGTTTGTTGCTAAAAGGAAATAGGCCTATATCTACAAACTGTATAAACGTTTGTTGCTAAAATGAAATAGGCCTATATCTACAAACTGTAAAAACGTTTGTTGCTAAAATGAAATAGGCCTATATCTACAAACTGTAACAACGTTTGTTGTTATAATGAAATAGGCCTATATCTACAAACTGTAACAACGTTTGTTGTTAAAATGAAATAGGCCTATATCTACAAACTGTAAAAACGTTTGTTGCTAAAATGAAATAGGCCTATATCTACAAACTGTATAAACGTTTGTTGCTAAAATGAAATAGGCCTATATCTACAAACTGTATAAACGTTTGTTGCTAAAATGAAATAGGCCTATATCTACAAACTGTAAAAACGTTTGTTGCTAAAATGAAATAGGCCTATATCTACAAACTGTATAAACGTTTGTTGCTAAAATGAAATAGGCCTATATCTACAAACTGTATAAACGTTTGTTGCTAAAATGAAATAGGCCCATATCTACAAACTGTATAAACGTTTGTTGCTAAAATGAAATAGGCCTATATCTACAAACTGTATAAACGTTTGTTGCTAAAATGAAATAGGCCTATATCTACAAACTGTATAAACGTTTGTTGCTAAAATGAAATTGGCCTATATCTACAAACTGTATAAACGTTTGTTGCTAAAATGAAATAGGCCTATATCTATAAACTGTAAAAACGTTTGTTGCTAAAAGGAAATAGGCCTATATCTACAAACTGTATAAACGTTTGTTGCTAAAATGAAATAGGCCTATATCTACAAACTGTAAAAACGTTTGTTGCTAAAATGAAATAGGCCTATATCTACAAACTGTAACAACGTTTGTTGTTATAATGAAATAGGCCTATATCTACAAACTGTAACAACGTTTGTTGTTAAAATGAAATAGGCCTATATCTACAAACTGTAAAAACGTTTGTTGCTAAAATGAAATAGGCCTATATCTACAAACTGTATAAACGTTTGTTGCTAAAATGAAATAGGCCTATATCTACAAACTGTATAAACGTTTGTTGCTAAAATGAAATAGGCCTATATCTACAAACTGTAAAAACGTTTGTTGCTAAAATGAAATAGGCCTATATCTACAAACTGTATAAACGTTTGTTGCTAAAATGAAATAGGCCTATATCTACAAACTGTATAAACGTTTGTTGCTAAAATGAAATAGGCCCATATCTACAAACTGTATAAACGTTTGTTGCTAAAATGAAATAGGCCTATATCTACAAACTGTATAAACGTTTGTTGCTAAAATGAAATAGGCCTATATCTACAAACTGTATAAACGTTTGTTGCTAAAATGAAATTGGCCTATATCTACAAACTGTATAAACGTTTGTTGCTAAAATGAAATAGGCCTATTCATGGCTTCCTATAAAGAATGCTCATCGCAGCCCGGAACCTCTCACATTTTCCAATCTTTTTGTTGCGAGCATTAACTACTAAGAGATCATTCAGACATTGACTTCAGCTCGAAATGTGACGTTTTGTCTGTGATGTCACAAACTGAAATCATTTCCACAAAGTATGAGTTTTACAAAATGAGAGGAAGGAACCAGCATATCTACTTTCACAAATGTCGACACAATTTCCAAAATTATAACCAAAGTGTCACTTTGATGTTAAAAACAAACAAGTGTGATCCACAACGTTACTTGAACCAGTAGTGTATAGACTAACACGCGAAACAGTTGGTGAATGTTACAAAACACTTCTTCTCAGCGCTCATTGTCTTGTGATCATGCGAACTTGACTCTTTGTCCTGTTTCACGATGAAGCAGTAAGGATATCATCATGGCACACGATGAGCTGGTCGCGTGGTCAGTACTCGTGAAAAACACTCAAAGAGTAAACGATCTTACTCAGAATGTTGTGCTGCCAACTTAATTAAGGAAAATGTAATTATTGTACAATTCGGATTGTTTTTATCTTTTTAAAAATACGGGACTACAGCTTCATTATTGGTAACAAATAATAATACATAAATATTATTATATGGGGAACTTCCGAGGCGATAATAGGGAATAATAGAACAAAGAAGTATGTGTTAGCACTCGGAAAAATTGACAGACAAACAACAATAGAAAAAAACGAAGAACAATATATGGTCCGAAGTGGGATCGAACCCGTACTCAGTGGCACCGCGCCTTGCCACGAGAAGCCGAACGCTTGGCACACTACCACGCAGCCAACTAAAAAATTGGCTATTGCAGTAGTGTCTTACACGATGACGTTCTCAATGACTATAGCATAGGGTAACGATCACAGACCGGAAATAAATTGTATATTTGTACTTTCCTATTAATGCAAGTATCTCCCAGTAGGGCTGAATACTTGTGTTGTAGACAAACATTTATAGGACGAAACAGCACGAATAGTAGTTTCCAGTGGTTATATACTGGTAACAAATAATAATACATAAATATTATTATATGGGGAACTTCATTATTGCTGCGTTCCGTTCTTTTAATTTTCCTACCCTTGCGTATTCGTTTCAAAATGAATAAATCAAACCGGTTAATTTGTTGAAACTGAAACAAATGTTTTTGTACATGTCACGTTTTACATTACATCGGCGCAATCATCAATTATTATTTCTTTCGGTAAGATGAGTGAAACATTTTACAAAATTTACCGACCACTTGGACCACTTCCTTTTCCGCTCTCTCTGTTGTGACTTGAGCAAACCAAAAGAAGGTATCGTTATGTATCAATCATCATCTCACTATATCTTGATCATTATTTGATAATATTTATTACTGTGGATTATATTTTGAAAGTGTTGTCAGAATTTGGAAAAAAGTAATAATTATAACTGAAATCTAATATAAATAAAGAAATGGATGGCATGTATCAGCGTTAGAATCAGTTTTACCAGCCATAATTTTCGAAAGAGCAGTGAGTGGTCTTGCAATAATATTCTGCTTCGTACACCTCAAGGAATAATAACATAATAAGTTTGAAGAAAGCCTTTAGCTTTATCAGCTCAAGACTGGTGACATCTACTTTACTTCAATCTCTTGTCCTTGTCCGGGATGGTAACTCCGACAAACTCCTAGATTAGACTTACCTTACTTAACTTAATGTTGATACTACGTTACCGTTACACTTACACTTTACTGACTTTACACTCGCACTCCTCACTCCTCTAGACAAGACTAGACTTTATACTACTCAATCCGGACTGAGATTAGTCTAGGACTAGACCTAAGACTACTCTCAGTATAAACTTACACACACTACACTTACACAGTAACACACTGTAGTCTGTGATGAACAAAAAAAAGTGTCAAAATTTGCATGTATGTATCAATCTTCATCATCATATTATAAATTGTTGTTGGGCATGAGATTCACTCCATTAGTCCATTCAGATCTGAGATTGTATTATGTATAGCAGATATGTTCAGTAAAGTTATTTAGTTGAGCCAGAGAGAGTCATAATTCAAACATAATTGAACTTACTATATTATACTATATACTATATAACAAAAACACCAACATTCAATTAATTCTCTTATCCTTGATTGACTAATGACTTGGTGCTTAGACTAGAGAGGCTTAGAGGACATCATAAATAAAACTATTAACAGACGGTAGAGAGGTGTTGAAAATATGTCACAGGTTTTACTAGAGACAAATAAACTGCTTTAATCTGTAGTGAGGTAGTTGTCACAGTTTGTTAGCTCCAACTCAGAGGAGTCTAATAATTGTTACTTAATAAACTAACCAGCTAACCTAGTAAAGGCTTGTTGATTGTTGTAACTAACAACAAACTGTAGTTACTTATTTTATTTCTGTTGAGCTGGTAGGTATCAGTCATCATTATTTTTTTTTTCTGGTAACCTTGGTCTGTTCTCTGTGTTCAATTTGTTCACAAATCTATTTTTTTCAATCGACAAACCTCTTTGATTCCAGGATTCCTCATTCATAAGTCATGATAAGTCAAGTGGTACTTGTGTCTGGCGGCTGTAATTTACTACCTTCCTTTGCCAACTTGTTTGCCCTTGTTGTTTCCAGAAATATTCAAATATTGCTGAGACTGAGTCATCATTATGATGGGATCGATCAAATCACATTTTGAGGCTTTTGATTGTTTCTCTTAGTAACAACCCATTCACTGAATGATTCAGGGTCAGCTTAGTCATGCCTTCTCAGTATGTATGTACTGCAACTACTCAGCTACCGAGAGAACATCATGTACATACACTATTTTCTTCTTGAATCTTCTTGTAGAGTGTAAAAGAGTGGTTGCAAGTGTGTGATTGTTTTTCCCTGACTGTAATGGGAGTTGATCTCATGCCACCAGGGGAGTTGATCTCATGCCACCAGTTATAATTCTCATCATTGTTTGGTTTTGGAGTCCAACCAGCCCCATCTTGGCCCATCCATAAAGTTTCTTTAGCACTTCACCCACTTCACGTCGTACAAATACCAAAAGGCGTTTAAGAGGAAGTGATGAGAGTTTAGTATTTACTGACTTTGCAACTATTAAGTCAATACTTCAAGGTAACATTGTAGGCAGACATTTTCATTTATGAATGAAGAAATGCACAATTAATCAAAATATCTAATTTGGCGTACTCAATTTAAATGATCTTATGATGTAATTACCACAGCCGTATGTATTTAAAAACCTTTCCTGTATCATGATGTGCATACAAATAGCTGTAACTGGAAAACCCTGTAGTCTATTTTAGTATAAGAAAGGTTCATGGGTGGAGATTCTCAGAACTTGAATAAGACTATAAAATATGTATAAATAATAAATATTCTCTTCTCTTTACCTTTCAACTCCATGTGGAGCATAGGTCGTCAACAAACACTTTACAAACTGTTCTGTTTCTTGCTATTCTGTATAATTCATTTTTCTAATGAGCAAACAATGAAAGGTTGTATTCATATTTGCAGATGGGAATCTCTGTCAAAGATGTCAGTGCCCAGGACTTTACTAAAGCCTTGGCTGACTTTCTCAAAAGGTATCCAGTGTTTGAAGTAATATTCACCAGATTTGTCTTGTTCATGATGCACCACAATGGACATGTCACAAGAAAACACAAATGAATGTTTCACATGCATTGGTTAACCGTCTCTCAGAGACAGTGAAGTGATGCAATTATAAGCTTGGGTGACGCTGCTGATCTAGATTCTCAATTGTTGAGCTTAATTCCATTTATGTTTGTGTTATTTCATTAGATAAAAATACATGATAGAAAATATTTTTAACATTAACTGATTTGACGCTTTCTGTTGTGATTTATTACATTTCAAACCATAAATACTTCTTCATTTCCACTCCCTGTAAAGCATAGGTCTTCAATAAATGTTTTCCAGGCCATCCTGTTTGGTGCTTTCCTCTTGGGACCACTCCATGTCTTCCCCATCCACACGTCTTCCCCATCCTCGATCACTCTATTTTCCATTCACTTTAAGGTCACACTATGTCCACCCCATCCTCAATCACTCTATTTTCCATTTCTCTTAAGCTCGCTCCATGTCTTCCCCCATTCTTGATCACTCTATTTTCCATTCCTCTTAAGTTCACACTATGTCCACCCCATTCTTGATCACTCTATTTTCCATTCCTCTTAAGTTCACACTATGTCCACCCCATCCTTGATCACTCTATTTTCCATTCCTCTTAAAGTCATTTTGTGTCTTTACCATCCTAATATCTCCTCTCCATATCTTCCCTAATTTTCTTCATCTCGGCTATTACCTGTCTTCTCCAAGTATTTTGATCTCCTTTGTCTTTTACACAAGACCTTTTTTTAATGACTGGTCATTACTAATTTAAAAAAATAAAATCAAAAACTTTCTCATAGTTTAAGTAAATGCTTTTTTCCATTCTTATATTCTGTATAAGCATCGGTGGCTGTCACCACTATTGTCCAACAAGGAAATTATTCTAGAGGCAAAACAGGCACTGTACAATATAATCTTCTTCCAAACATTGCGCTACCAATGCCAGTCCTGGATGCTAGATGCAAAAACAAGAAAAATAGCCTCTACTGAGATGAAATGTGTTAGATGAATGACAGGAAACAGCCTGAGAGATAAGATCAGAAATGATCTGAGAAAAAAATCTAGGAATAACCCCCACTATAGAATATATAAAGAAACAACAGATAAAATGGTTTAGCCACATAAGACAAAAGAGCAGCGATAGCTGAGTGGTTAGTGAACTGGACTCCAAAGAACAGGAAAAATTGAAAAAAAAGAAAAAATGGTATGTTTGAAGCTTTACGTGATTAGTAGACGACACAGATTCGAACGTTTCGGCTCAATAGGCCTTCAGCAGGAACAAACAAACAACATACACACACAGATATGTGAATAAATAGTATAGAATAAATTTTATTTATTCACATATCTGTGTGTATGTTGTTTGTTCCTGCTGAAGGCCTATTGAGCCGAAACGTTGTTCGAATCTGTGTCGTCTACTAATCACGTAAAGCTTCTAACATACCATTTTTTCTTTTTTTCCCAATTTTTCCTCGCATTCAGCTTTACTGCAGCTTCGCATTTTTATGCATTCACTTGCATTTCTTTGCCTTAACCCCCCACTCCAAAGAACAAGAGGTAGGGTTCGATCCTAACCGACGGCTCACGGCTCACCCAGCCTTTAATGGGTACCGGATTTTTTTCAGGGAAAGTAAAGCGGCACGGGCGTAATACGGACCACATTACCCCAAAAATCATGTGCCGAAGGTCTGTAAAATTTATGGTCACTAACACCATCTTCCCTATATGCCACTTGGCGTGACGGGGGTACTTTACTTTTTTTTTACATAAGGCAAAAAGATCAAACACAACACAACAAGCCCTCAATAAACGTTGCAATAACACCAGACCCAAGGGACGACCACGAAAAAGACAGAATACTAGAAACACTAGGAAACATAACAGCAGCAGAGGCAAACAGAAGAGCAAAAGATGACAAATTATATTTAAAGTTGAAAAAATTAGGTCAAAATTGGCAGCTGTCTGGACAAAAAAAATTTGTATGCAAATCTACCCATCCATGCTGAAGATAGGCATGAAAGGCACAGATATCCTGGCTATGCAGAAGTGACACAATGCATCCGCTTCTGCTACAAATATTAACTTCTAGGTAGAACCAAGTTAGTTATGGAGGGTGTACAGACCTATATATGTAATACATGATGGTTCTAAAGGTGGCTTTCATTGATCTGTGTTACAGGATGAGAAGCTAAGGTGGCTTTCATTGATCTGTATTACAGGATGAGAAGCTAAGGTGGCTTTCGTTGATCTGTGTTACAGGATGAGAAGCTAAGGTGGCTTTCATTGATCTGTATTACAGGATGAGATTTATCATTTAAATACGATTTTCGATATCACACCATCAAAGAAAACAAAGTTATATTTACGGATTCCAAATCGGCTCTGCAAGCACTGGAAAACAACACGAACAAACCAGAACTCACACAGCTTATCATAGACACAGACAAACTCATTGAAACACATAACATAAGATTGGTAATGCAATGGATCCCAAGACACAGGAAATGATAAGGCAGATACATTAGCTAAGAGAGGATCTAAACAGACACAGATACATACATCCATCACACTAGACACAGCCAAACAAGTCATAAACTCCAACAGTAGGGAGGAGTGGCTGAATGGATGGGCCTTAGGGAAAACAGGGAGAGAGCTTTTTATAATATATAGCAAGACCAAATCCACAAGACAACATCAACAACCTAACAAGAAGAGACCAAACCACCATCTTCAGACTGAGAACAGGACATGTTATGCTGAATAACCACATTAATAGAATACAACAAAACCATACTCCAGTATGTCCACTCTGTAATCACCCACAAGAAACTGTAGAACATCACCTGTTTCAATGTCCTGAACTCACTGACATCAGAACAACACTATTTCCCAAAGACCCTCCAAATGGAACACTCTGTACGGAACAACAGCAGAACTTAAAAATACCTGCAGATACTACTACATGGCATTGGGTCGAAGGGCATCAGCTCAAAGGTTGCTGGATCCATAACAACAACAACATTAAAGGATGAGAAGCTAAAGTAGCTTTTCTCAACTGGTCAAGAACTGTGTTAGTGCTTACTTTGTAGCATTCTCTCTCTCTCGAGTGAGAATGGAGACTGAATCATTTAGTTTTTCCTTGAAGGGATGACAGAATTGTGGGGACATTATTATGGCAGATTTGAGTCTTGTCCATTAGGGTGACATAACAAAATCAAGAAAGTCAGATGTGCAAGTTTGTTTTTGGGAGAAAAGGTATAATGTGACCTTCTTCTTAATCCTCTGAACTAAGATTGGAGCATAGGGCATTCACAAGAGATCTCCACCCATTCCAGTCTGGATCATAGGGCATTCACAAGAGATCTCCACCCATTCCAGTCTGGAGCATAGGGCATTCACAAGAGATCTCCACCCATTCCAGTCTGGAGCATAGGGCACCCACAAGAGATCTCCACCCATTCCAGTCTGGAGCATAGGGCACCCACAAGAGATCTCCACCCATTCCAGTCTGGAGCAAACATAGACAACTCTCGTCAGGACTTGTCAGCCTCTATTATTTCGTCATGTATGGTTTGTCGCCATGTCCCCAATGGTCTGCCTCTTCTTCGTTTACCAGTTGGTGTCCATTTAATGCTACCAGGTGGTATCATGTTAAAGCTGTAATATGACCTCGACTTGAACACTGCTCTTGTGTGAGAAATCGCTTCACTGAGATGCTATCATTAAATTGCTTTATTTCAAAGGAGGAAATGGATTGATGATATAGAAGACTGCACATTAAAAAATATATGAATACAACCATAATTTGTGTCTTCTTCCAAAGGGCTGCCAGGCAGACATCAGTTGTGGCCCACAATTTCATCTTGAATTGTGTTTTTCAAATTTACTTATTGAGCCCTCTTGATTCATCAATTGTTTAGAACTGGCAAGGTCAAGGTTCCGGAATGGGCTGATGTTGTCAAGCTGGGTCGCTTCAATGAATTGAGCCCGTACGATGAGGACTGGTTCTACATTAGAGCAGGTAGTGTAACATTTCTGTGCTCATTGAACAGCCCAAAGATACAGTTATTGTAAATAATGAATTTACACACCAAATTTAGAGTCTAGCTCACACAAGGCAATTACCTGACAGTTCATGGTGGTGATAATTTTGCTATAGAACTGGCACAGTGATTATCACTGAAATTTTAGTAGTCATGCTCATTTTGCTATTTACAGAAACATATCCTGTGATTCTATTTAATGTTTAGATAATTTGTGCTTAGAGAATGTCGGCAGCTTAGTGGTAGGGTGCTTGATTGGTAGCGGAGGGTTCTAACATTTAGTTGACCTGACTGAAAATGGTTACACTAACTTGCTATAAGCTGAGAGAATGGAGCCACATTGAGGAAGGGCACTGCTCTCTCACCTCCAGAGACTGCATGTCACATTTACTGCCCTGCAACATTTGTGCCAGTCATTCACACATTTATATATTGCAAACTGGGGTCTTTTGACAACTTTTGAAATAAATTAATTACGGGTTATACTTTAGTCTTTGTTAAAGATATATTTTAATCTTTTTATAATCATTAACAAATGCTGAATTTAGAACATTTTAATGCACTTTTTTGTCAATGCATGCCATATCATAGGAAACTTTGGCAGTCAGTTTTACTGATATTATATTCCCAGCTTCAGTTGCCCGTCACTTGTATATTCGAGCACCATGTGGTGTTGGAGCTCTCACCAAAATTTACTCTGGTAAGTTTTGTCTAGACCGATAGCTTTTCTTTTCCCCTATCATTTTCTAAACAAAATACCAACTGTAATGGTGAAAATGAGGGTTCTGTTAATGGTCACAACAAATAACACTAGAACAGCTTGCTTATCCAGACATGTATTTTCTGTGCACCAATTTTATTTATAGTTTGGGTTTGATTAAATGAAACATCTCCAAGGGGACTGGAGGCAAGATGTCTCGAGACAGAGGTTGTCAGTTCAAATCTCGGCTGCACCAGATAAGATTTTTATTGATGATTTCTCACTGTGACAACCAACCCTGACCTCAGCAGCAAGGCCCGGCTTCAATTATTCAACAGAAATAATATGAGTACCTCCAAACTCAAGATTTATCTGCCTGTGTGCCAAGGGACCCCTGTGCACACGACTCTCAGGGCAAAATGGATTAACACACAAAATTCAGTTCCTAGACTCCAGGGACTTCACCAAAGGTGAAAACTGGAGAATGAAAAAAAAATCAAAATCTCCTACTGCCATCCCTAAATGGGCAAGGATTTTGCTTGGAAAGTGGGGTGTCCTGTTGTGATGGTGATCACATCACTCATGAAATATGCCGTTGCTCGTTGATATTGTTTCTTGTGTGCTTTATGATGTGAATGGATCTTTTACTTATTTTGTTTCTGCTGTTTACAGGTTCATGTTTAGTGGTGTTAATTCATATGGTGTGCTGGAGGCATGGCATTAGATCAAACTTTGTATGTTCTATTGTACTCATGACGAATGTTGCACCCACGCGGGACTGACATAATACACCTTGGCTGTACATCAGAGGAGAATATGTCATGCCTTCGGCAATTAACCCTAGACACTTACAAAATTGACCACTACTAACTGTATAAAGTTTAATAGATTCATAGTGTTAAAAGGTATTTCTGCATATTGACAGAATTTCAGATGCAAGCAAGATATTTAAGTAGATGAGTTAGTGAGGTGTAACTTGATAACATGTTGGTTGTGCAATGAGAAGAGACAAGAGAATCTCAAAGCAAGCTCTAAAGTGGGAACTAGATAGTAAAAGAAAATAAAGCCAATCCAGAGAAACACTCACAAGCAAGAACATTACGGTGAGAAGCGACAACAGAGGGCATCTATTTTGCTAGCGATGAGAAGCTCACCCAAAACAAGTTTGTGTGGCAAGTTGCATGTCATGTCCTGTGCAAAATATGAAACTTAATAGCAAAGATAGTCTCACCTGGAGAGTCTAGAATGTCTGTCTTATATGTCGTTGTCAGCTTGAAAGGAGAAGATAGATGAGACTAGAGGCTGTATTCATAGAACTTTGAACATAATCCAGACTGTCTTTAATTGTGTTGAAAATAAGCTTGTTGTGGCTTCTGGCATTGTAGTTTCTGTGCTGCTAGAATCAAGTTTTGTTTGTTGATGCTACACAGCTAGTCCAGTAGTGTTGAGCCCTGACTTGTACAAATGATGAGCTTGTTATACCACTACACACATTGTTGTGTATTTTACTTTGAACATGAATGTATCACTTCGCAATAAGATGGCACATTTGATTTAATTAAGCTAAAGCCTTGACCAAAATGTTTGCACTGACTACTTGAAGTGGGGGGGAGCATGCATGCGTCGCAACCGGGCGCGCGCGCGCGCCACCCCCCCCCTTCAAAACAGACTAGCTAATAGAAGCTAGGATCACCGTTTTCCCAGTAGTGGTGGCTGTTACTGATATAGAGGACCCAGTATTGCAGTACCTCTGGGCTGGGCTAGTTTCCCAGCATAGCCTGGGATAGATGAACTTCTCCAGTAAGAGCTGGGAAGGTTTAAAAAAACCACTGTGGCCCACATCAGTGAATAAAAAAGCATTTTGCCCGCATCAACTCATGGCATTGCATCAACAACTACTTGGAATGGTAGTTTTATCTTACTGCACTTTTGTGTGAATAGATCAAAATTCTATATGAAATAGTCATTTGTAGATTCTATTTCCTTTATTTTGTACTATTTGTTTGTGTACCTTGTTCCTTGCTTTACCAAGACATTACAATTTGTTTGTTTATTCCCATATGTAGTTACTCATTTGTTTGTTTATTCCCATATGTAGTTACTCATTTTATCATTTGTTTGTTTATTCCCATATGTAGTTACTCATTTGTTTGTTTATTCCCATATGTAGTTACTCATTTTATCATTTGTTTGTTTATTCCCATATGTAGTTACTCATTTTGTCATTTGTTTGTTTATCCCATATGTAGCTACTCATTTGTTTGTTTATTCCCATATGTAGTTACTCATTTGTTTGTTTATTCCCATATGTAGTTACTCATTTTGTCATTTGTTTGTTTATTCCCATATGTAGCTACTCATTTGTTTGTTTATTCCCATATGTAGCTACTCATTTGTTTGTTTATTCCCATATGTAGTTACTCATTTTGTCATTTGTTTGTTTATTCCCATATGTAGTTACTCATTTGGTTGTTTATTCCCATATGTAGTTACTCATTTTATCATTTATTTGTTTATTCCCATATGTAGCTACTCATTTTGTCATTTGTTTGGATTAAATATCTTTGTTTGGATTTTCTTAGGCAATAAACGCAATGGCACAACACCAAGTCACACCTGCCGTGGATCACGTAGTGTCGCACGTAAAGTTCTGCAGACTCTTGAAGCTCTTAAGTTGGTCGAGCAAGATGCCAACACAGGGTATGTACAGTCACTGACTGGCTTGTATTTGTGGTCCTTGTTATATGATGGTATGTGGTTTCGTGTTAATTATTTAATTTCAGTACAGACCATATATATCTATATTAACAACCAACATTGTCAGTGTATCTGTTTACTACATCCACCAACAGCTTCTTCATCCTGGTTTATTACATATGTTTTAACAGTTCATCTCAGACATTGATGTGATCTCCACTACACATTCCCTTAATTCCGTCTCTAGCTTGCTACTTTTGGCTGTATGCTCATTTTTCCATGTATCATCCTTAGGAAGTTCACAAACTGAAATGAGCGAACACATTCTCCTACTTGTCCTTGTATCATCCTTAGGAAGTTCACAAACTGAAATGAGCGAACACATTCTCCTACTTGTCCTTGTATCATCCTTAGGAAGTTCACAAACTGAAATGAGCGAACACATTCTCCTACTTGTCCTTGTATCATCTAAAATAATAATTTAAAAAACTTGTTATTGTAATAGGAATTCAACGAGTGACTGCTCTACGCAGGAAGATGAGCTTCAGGCTGGCATACTCTGCTGAAGATGACACTTGTGACTTGTATGAGAAACATCCTGGGATAAATAACTATGTTAATGTAATAGGAATTCAACGAGTGACTGCTCTACGCAGGAAGATGAGCTTCAGGCTGGCATCTCTATGCTATCTATCTTTCGTTCGCTCAAAGTATTGTCTATATCAGCAATGTCGTTTCCTGTATGAATTTTACTGTCTTTTGTAATTCTTGCAGTGGCCCATATAGTTTTGTCTGTAGTGTTGTATCTATTGGCCAACGGATTTTCCTCAGTCTACTACGTAGGGAAGTCAAAAAGTAATGCACACCAATTTTTTTCTCGGAAACTATTTGGGCAAAATGTGTGAAATTTTCACAGATTGTAGCTGAACATCCCCTTGACACTACCTATTTGTCAACATAATCTCCGTCCAAGCGTATTGCCTTACGCCAACGCGAAACTAGGTCATGAATGCCTCGTTTGTACCAAGTTTTGTCCAGCTCGCGTAGCCATTTTTTAACTGCACGGATCACACCCTCATTATTGTCAAAGTGTGTCCCACGCAGGAATTTTTTGAGTGGTCCAAACAGATGGAAATCTGAGGGAGCCAGATCAGGGCTGTAAGGAGGATGGGGCAGTACAGTCCAACAAAATTTGTTGATTGCTTCCCGTGTTACCAGACTTGTGTGAGGGCGTGCATTGTCATGTTGAAGCAACAAATCTGCAGATGGCTTGTTAGGCCGAACTCTGTGGAACCGATTTTTGAGTTTTGTCAGTGTATTGATGTAAGCTGTCGAGTTGATTGTCTCACCTCTTGTCATTACATCAACAAGAATCACACCATCAATGTCCCAGAAGACAGTGATCATCACCTTTCCGGCTGATGGAGATGTTTTGAATTTTTTTCTTTTTGGTGACTGCGGATGATGCCATTCCATTGACTGCATTTTTGTTTCAGGCTCATAATAATGTGCCCACGTTTCGTCACCGGTAACAATTTTTGACAAAAACATTTCTCCTTCAACACCGAAACGCTCCAACAATTCAGAACAGAATGTTTTCCTTTGAACTCTGTGATCATTTGTTATTCACCGAGGAACCCATCGAGCGCAAATCTTTGAATATCCGAGAGTTTTAAAAATTGCGATTGCACTTCCCTTGCTGACTGTAAGCTGCAATGCCAATTGCTGACTAGTGATACGCCTATCCTTACGAATAATGGCATCAGCCCGGTTTAACATGTCTGTGCTGGTAGCCGAGGCAACACGTCCAGAACGCGGTAAATCATACAGCTCCACTCGTACACTTTCTGCAGCTTTAATTCTCTGAACCCAGCGACTAACTGTGCTCCTATCGACTGCAGAACATTTGTACACTGCACACAGTCGTTTATGAATGTTTGCCACAGTTTCTTTTTCCGCAACCAGAAATTCTATGACAATTCGCTGTTTGTAACGGACATTGTTGACAAGCTCCATTTTAACGGTTCATAGATTGCATAATATTTATCAAAATGCTGTGCAATTTGGTACACATAATTGGAACATGTCATATTCCAAGTGTGCAAAATTTCATATTCCTATCTTTATTATTAGCCGAGAAAAAAATTGGTGTGCATTACTTTTTGACCTCCCTTTAGTATATTCAGTGCAGTCTTGAAGTATGTGTTCAGCAGTCTGGGGTGCCTGTCCACATGTACAAGTAGTTGATGTGCCGATCTTGAATTTTGTATACATGTGACTATGGAGTCGATTGTGTCCTGTTCTTAGGCGTATAATGATAACTTGTTCATATCTATTCATATTATGAAAGGCATCCTGATTTGGGGCTTGTGGTCCTCTGATTGATTTGATTATCTGTTTCTTATGATGGTATGTAACTGGTGTATCTAGTTGTGTGCCTGTTGAACCTTCCTTTGCCAACTGATCTGCTTTCATATTTCCTGGTATTCCACAGTGAGACGGGATCCACTGCAGGGCAACCCTGTGGTGCTTGCAGAGTTCAGTAAATAAGGTCTGCAGATGTGCTAATTTTCTGGATTGTAGTGCCTGGAGTACTGATCTTGCATCAGTCAAAAACACTACAGGCTGTGGGCTAAGATTACTGTTCAGCAGTTTTTCAATTGCCAACTTTATTGCTTGTATTTCTGCATCATAATTGTGACAAAATTTCCCTGTTGCAATTTTACTCATATCCCTAGTGTTATTTGGGTACTCTATATATGCACCTGCTCCTCCATTCTTTACTGCATTCTGTGCTGATCCATCTGTGTACACACGGATCCATAGGTCTTGTGGGTATTCTTCATCCAGGAAACTGAGAGTTATTGTTTTTCGCTGTAGACTATTTTGTTCCTCTTTGTCAACTATTACTTTCACTTCTGTCCGTATTTGAACTGATAATCCTGATTCATCTGTCCAGGGAGTCTGTTCTGGTATGGGCAGAAGGGGTTTAACAAACTCTTGGCATGTCTGGTGTTTGTCTACTAATACGCTTGGCTTGGTGGATAAAACTGCTTCTCTTAAGTCGTCCCAGTGCAAGATTTTGGAATCTGTCCTTAATTGGATGTCTCGGCATGCATATAAATAAATTTTTCTGCCTGTATCAGCACCTTTGTGTCTCTCCGTTCTCTCAGTGCTGGTATCCTCCACAATTTCTCCATCTCCAATATTGGTGTTGATTTCATTGCTCCTGTGATGACCCTAAGTGCCTGGTTTTGTACTTTATCCAGTTCTTGCAATGTGGTGTTTGATGCTGAGCACCATGCGGATGATCCATATTCTAAATGTGGGCGTATACACTGTTGGTAAACTTTACTGAGTATTTTCCCACTCGCACCCCATGTGGTTCCACACAACTTTCTTAGAATAGCCAATTTCCTCCTTGCTTTTTGGGTTGCCTTATTTATCTGCTGTTTCCAAGATAGTTTGTTATCAAATGTAATTACTAGATATGTAGCTTGTATGTCTTCTTTCACAGGCTCATTGTTTATGTAGATGGCTCCTGCTTTTTGTTTTGGGGAGAGAGTGAAAAGTGTAGTACTGCATTTGTCTGTATTGATGCTGATACACCATCTATTTGTCCATGAATTCAGTGCATTCATAGCTCTTTGTAGCAATTTGGAGGCCACTGTTGCATACTCCTCTGTGCACCACATTACCAAGTCATCTGCATACATTGCCACTTTGATGCCATGTGGTAGTTCAGTAACTAGGTCATTGATGTAGATCAGAAAAAGTGTTGGAGATAGTACCCCTCCTTGTGGGACGCCCTGGTGCAGTAAGACCTTCTTACTCTTAAGACCATCCAGTTGCACTCTGGCTCTCCTGTTATGCAGGTATGCTTTGACCCATTTGTACATCCTGCCATTTACTCCATAATTTCTCAGTTTCTTCAAAAGCCCTTCCTTCCATACCTTATCAAATGCTTTCTTTAGGTCTATCCATGCTGCTAGTACCAGTTTCTTTTCTTGAAACGCATCTTCAATTTCCTGGGAAAGATAGGTTGCTTGATCTTCGGTAGAGTAACACTGTCTAAAGCCTGCTTGTTGTGGGACAAGGAGATTTTCACTTTCCAGGTACCACTGCAGTCTGAGATTGGCATACTCTGCTGAAGATGAGGACACTTGTGACCTGTATGAGATCCTGGGATAAATAACTATGTTAATGTATAGGAATTACGAGTAACTGATGACTTCAGGCTGGCATACTCTGCTGAAGATGAGGACACTTGTGACCTGTATGAGAAACATCCTGGGATAAATAACTATGTTAATGTAATAGGAATTCAACGAGTGACTGCTCTACGCAGGAAGTGCTAACTTTGCAATGGATCTAAACACCTTGATATGAAACAGCTGACAGAAGATATCTACAATGGTTGTGCTGTGGGTTTCCATAGAGTTTCCCACATAGAATCAATTGTTATGGAAACTTCTTTGCTTAAACCTCTATTATGATAATTCTGAATTCTGAGAAAAGTAGTTACTGGTGCCCCGAGTTGGTTTTCTAGATGCAGTTGAATGCAGGGATGTAGTTCTCATTGAGGACTGTCCCAGAACTGGGACAAAAGTGGGTGGCCTACTAAGTAATGTAGCAAGAATAGATAGGCGTGCATCTATGATGGGAATGGCTAATGCACATGTGGTGTTCTAGTAAGCTGAAAAAAGTGGACCAAGTAGGAGTGCCAATCGGCAGTGTTAAGGCATGTCCATAATTAGCAAGCTAATGGAACCATGAATGCTTTGTTATCAACAAGAACATATATGAGTCACATCTCTGAAGTGATCATTCAACCCAACAGATTCACTAACTTTGTATCTCTCAAACTGATAACGGTAAAGTACGAGACTTGAACCGGCGTCTTAGCATGCGAGTATATACACCCATATGTGCTCTGCCGCCTATCCAGAAATGTTCAGAGATTTCTGTATAGTGTCGCCTCAAGCATTGTTACTCAGATACGAGGCAACATCCCTCCCAAGGTAATACCCTGGTACCCATTTCTGCCAACGGCTGGGTCGACCTTGGGGGCATTTTTTTTTTTTTTCCAACCACGAGTACAATTCACACTGCTCCCAGCGGGAATCGAACTCAGGTTGTCCGAACGATGGTAGTCCAGTCGGATGGTTTTCCCAACTAGGCTACCGAGGCCCCCTATTTATTTATATATTTAAGAAAAAGTGCAGAGGAAAACACAAATTCGTGTGCACCAACTTGTCCTACCAGGTACACCACAGTGTGCTTGTGAGCTCAATAATCAACTATGGAACATCAGCTACAGTGTTTGTCCAGCCAAGATCAAGGTGTTAGCTCTCTGGGGACAATAAGAAGCTTTATTTGTCTTCTTTCTTTTACACTTGCAAATGTAATTTAATTCTAACACAGTGTTGTGACAGTTTAGGTAATATCTCAACTTGCAAATGTAATTTAATTCTAACACAGTGTTGTGACAGTTTAGGTAATATCTCAACTTGCAAATGTAATTTAATTCTAACACAGTGTTGTGACAGTTTAGGTAATATCTCAACTTGCAAATGTAATTTAATTCTAACACAGTGTTGTGACAGTTTAGGTAATATCTCAACTTGCAAATGTAATTTAATTCTAACACAGTGTTGTGACAGTTTAGGTAATATCTCAACTTGCAAATGTAATTTAATTCTAACACAGTGTTGTGACAGTTTAGGTAATATCTCAACTTGCAAATGTAATTTAATTCTAACACAGTGTTGTGACAGCTTAGGTAATATCTCAACTTGCAAATGTAATTTAATTCTAACACAGTGTTGTGACAGCTTAGGTAATATCTCAACTTGCAAATGTAATTTAATTATAATACAGTGTTGTGACACCTTAGGTAATATCTCAACTTGCAAATGTAATTTAATTATAATACAGTGTTGTGACAGCTTAGGTAATATCTCAACTTGCAAATGTAATTTAATTATAATACAGTGTTGTGACAGCTTAGGTAATATCTCAACTTGCAAATGTAATTTAATTATAATACAGTGTTGTGACAGCTTAGGTAATATCTCAACTTGCAAATGTAATTTAATTCTAACACAGTGTTGTGACAGCTTAGGTAATATCTCAACTTGCAAATGTAATTTAATTATAATACAGTGTTGTGACATCTTAGGTAATATCTCAATTGTTCACTTTAGCTTTGCAGTAAGCATTTATACTTAACAATTAAGAGGATCTGAGTCCCAAAATGATCATTTTCAACAATGGAAGGTCAATTCTTCAAGTCCTGTAATCTCCTAGGACATACTCTTGAAGAATTCTTGATCCTTCCCATCTATCAGGCAGCATATAGGGCTTGTTGAGTTTTTTACGACCCATGTCTATTCTTGGCGAGATGTTTGATTTTACCTAGTGAGTCTACCAGCTTTGCTTCTTTTCTATCTCTCTCTAGGTCTGCCTCTTTTTCTGTATCCTGATGTTTCCCATATAATAACCTGTTTTGGAAATCTCATGTCTCTGCACATATCTGACATATGTCCACATGTATAAGTTGACAAAAGCTGTCCAGCACTTTCATTGCTGATACATAGAGCTCTTCAGATGTCAGATACAAATGAGAATAACTTTCAATGTAAAGTAACAACTCTTTAAAGGACAAGAACTGAATCAATCTTGCTTGAGTAGTTGGTCTCATGATAATAAGAGAGCCTAAATAAGATGACTATGGCTACTTAATCTAAGGTATGCTGATGATACAGTCTTAATCGCTAAGAGTGAACATGAGTTACAAGATATTTTGGACATTATAGTGAAAGAAAGCAAAAATAAAGGACTCAGCTTTAATAGCAAAAAGACAGGTAATGGTAACAACAAAGAAAAAGACATCACCTCAGTGCAAAATAAAGACAAGTGGAGCAATATTAAAACAGGTAAAGGAATTTAAATATTTGGGAACTTTGTTAACCTCAGGCAGAAGATGTGCAAAATAGGTGAGATGCAGAATGGCTCAGGCAAAAGCAGCTTTCCAAAAAGTGAGGAAGATACTATGCAATCCATTTTTGACAATAGAAACAAGACTAGGAGTTCTTAAATGTTATGTAGAGCCAGTCTTAACATATGGATGTGAATCATGGACAATAGACAATAAATCACTGTAGTCGGTAGAAATGTGTGGTTTTACAGAAGACCATGGACAGCTAAGAAGAGTAATGAAAATGTTCTAAAAGAGGTCAAAGCAAAAAGAGAGCTAATTTCCAATATTAGGAAGAAACAATCATTTTTTTTGGCCATGTAATGAGAAAACAACTGGAATATATTGTAACAAGCGGAAAAATTGAGGGACGAAGAGATAGAGGGAAGCAAAGAGAAAAAATACCTGACAGCTTAAGAGAATGGCTTGGCAGAAGGTCAACAACAGAAATGATAAATAGCTGCCGAGATCGAAAGTTGTGGAGAGCTATGATCACCTGTGCCAGCAGATGATGATGATGGTGGCTACTTAGGCTGGTGTAATTTGTATGGAGCATAAAAAATGTGAATTCTTATCTGATCCATACGTTAGTTGTATACAGCATAAAAATGTGAATTCTTATCTGATCCATACGTTAGTTGTATACAGCATAAAAATGTGAATTCTTATCTGATCCATACGTTAGTTGTATGCAGCATAAAAATGTGAACTCTTATCTGATCCATACGTTAGTTGTATACAGCATAAAAATGTGAATTCTTATCTGATCCATACGTTAGTTGTATACAGCATAAAAATGTGAACTCTTATCTGATCCATACGTTAGTTGTATACAGCATAAAAATGTGAATTCTTATCTGATCCATACGTTAGTTGTATACAGCATAAAAATGTGAATTCTTATCTGATCCATACGTTAGTTGTATACAGCAAAAAATGTGAATTCTTATCTGATCCATACGTTAGTTGTATACAGCATAAAAATGTGAATTCTTATCTGATCCATACATTAGTTGTATACAGCATAAAAATGTGAATTCTTATGTGATCCATAAGTTGTTAAGAGTGGGAGTAAAAGTGTTCCGCTAGCTGGCTGTCATACCAAGCCAATTTTGTAATGAAATTGTCTGGGCTCATTGTGCCATCAGATTGCCAAGTTGGCAAGAATGACTATATCTTCTACATCTGCAGTTTATCATGACATCAAATGTCTTTTTTATTTATCCTCATTTGATTAAACCCACAGATATTTCTCTTGTTCTGATTGTAATGCAGTTATGTTTGTTATTCTCAGGGGTCGACGACTGACTTCTCAAGGTCGCCGTGATCTGGACAGAATTGCTAGTCAGCTCAAGAGTGGTGGCAAAAAGGCTCCCAAATAAAATGTTGTAATTGATGTGACCAGTCACTTGTGTTGTCTGTCATTGATTGATGTGACCAGTCACTTGTGTTGTCTGTCATTGATTGATGTGACCAGTCACTTGTGTTGTCTGTCATTGATTGATGTGAGTGTGTGGGGTGATAAATGTTGTAATTGATGTGACCAGTCATTTGTGTTGTCTGTCATTGTTTGATGTGAGTGTGTGGGGTGGTAAATGTTTGTAATTGATGTGACCAGTCATTTGTGTTGTCTGTCATTGATGTGAGTCACTTGTGTGTCTGTCATTGATTGATGTGACCAGTCATGTGTTGTCTGTCATTGATTGATGTGAGTGTGTGGGTGATCATGTTGTGTTGACCTGTCATTGTTGATGTGAGTGTGTGTGGGGTGGTAAATGTTGTAATTGATGTGACCAGTCATTTGTGTTGTCTGTCATTGATGTGAGTGTGTGGGGTGGTAAATGTTGTAATTGATGTGACCAGTCATTTGTGTTGTCTGTCATTGTTTGATGTGAGTGTGTGGGGTGGTAAATGTTGTAATTGATGTGACCAGTCATTTGTGTTGTCTGTCATTGATGTGAGTGTGTGGGGTAATAAATGTTGTAATTGATGTGACCAGTCATTTGTGTTGTCTGTCATTGTTTGATGTGAGTGTGTGGGGTGGTAAATGTTGTAATTGATGTGACCAGTCATTTGTGTTGTCTGTCATTGATGTGAGTGTGTGGGGTAATAAATGTTGTAATTGATGTGACCAGACAGTCATTTGTGTTGTCTGTCATTGATGTGAGTGTGTGAGGTGGTAAATGTTTGTAATTGATGTGACCAGTCATTTGTGTTGTCTGTCATTGATGTGAGTGTGTGGGGTGGTAAATGTTGTAATTGATGTGACCAGTCATTTGTGTTGTCTGTCATTGATGTGAGTGTGTGAGGTGGTAAATGTTGTAATTGATGTGACCAGACAGTGTGTTATTGTGTTGTGACCTGTCATTTGTGTTGTCTGTCATTGATGTGAGTGTGTGAGGTGGTAAATGTTGTAATTGATGTGACCAGTCATTTTGTGTTGTCTGTCATTGTTTGATGTGAGTGTGTGAGGTGGTAAATGTTGTAATTGATGTGACCAGTCATTTGTGTTGTCTGTCATTGATGTGAGTGTGTGAGGTGGTAAATGTTGTAATTGATGTGACCAGTCATTTGTGTTGTCTGTCATTGTTTGATGTGAGTGTGTGGGGTAATAAATGTTGTAATTGATGTGACCAGTCATTTGTGTTGTCTGTCATTGTTTGATGTGAGTGTGTGGGGTAATAAATGTTGTAATTGATGTGACCAGTCATTTGTGTTGTCTGTCATTGTTTGATGTGAGTGTGTGGGGTAATAAATGTTGTAATTGATGTGACCAGTCATTTGTGTTGTCTGTCATTGATGTGAGTGTGTGAGGTGGTAAATGTTGTAATTGATGTGACCAGTCATTTGTGTTGTCTGTCATTGATAAGAGTGTGTGGGGTAATAAATTTTGTAATTGATGTGACCAGACAGTCATTTGTGTTGTCTGTCATTGTTTGATGTGAGTGTGTGAGGTGGTAAATGTTGTAATTGATGTGACCAGACAGTTATTTGTGTTGTCTGTCAATAATTTGTGTGTGTGGTTGGGGGGGGGGGGGGGGGGTAAAATGTTGTAATTGATGTTACCAGACAGTCATTTGTGTTGTCTGTCATTGATGTGAGTGTGTGGGGTAATAAATGTTGTAATTGATGTGACCAGTCATTTGTGTTGTCTGTCATTGATTGATGTGAGTGTGTGGGGTGGTAAATGTTGTAATTGATGTGACCAGACAGTCATTTGTGTTGTCTGTCATTGATTTATGTGTGTGACACTGTTGCCAGTGCATAATTTACATGTGGGGGGGGGGGGGGTACTTTGGTAGAGCATTGATTAGAGAGCTTGCCTGGTATAGAGAAGAGGTTGGTTTGATTCCAGAATAGGTCTCAATTTGTCTATAAAGTAAGGTGACATGATCCTGACCTTGGAGGCAGGGCTGGAAGCTGTTGCCAAGATTGGGTAAACCAGATCCTACTCCACCTCTCCATGGTGCCTCCAGAAGCAGACTAACCTGTCCATTCTGGCCAAGGTATAGAGATCAAAGAAGAAAGACAATATAGTACTCAAGAGTAACCTGCTGTAGTTGATGTGTTGAGCTGAACCACACAATGTATCAACACACTTAATGTCCTCCTAGGATGGAGGACATCAGTTCCATTAGTAGTCTACAGCTGAACCACACAATGTATCAACACACACTTAATGTCCTCCTAGGATGGAGGACATAGTTCCTTTAGTAGTCTACAGCTGAACCACACAATGTATCAACACACTTAATGTCCTCCTAGGATGGAGGACATCAGTTCCATTAGTAGTCTACAGCAGAAACGACATGGAGGAAGGACATTGAGATCATTCCGTCAAACAATTCGAGCTAAACTCCCTATTGTCAGTGCTCCTTGTGTGTTCATTTATAAGCTGTTGCATGTGCTGCTATTTCTTGCACTCGTGAGGTATCTCTCCCGGTTAGAGTTCAGGGATGATCAGCAAATTCCTCAATATGTTAGAGCAAGAGGTCTGTAGCTGCTCATGGACTAGGGATTCAATCATGTTTGATTCAGTGACCTTGAAACAAAGTTCCTTCTTGATTTCCATCCTTCCACTGCTGTGTTTTAATCCCTGTTTATTTCAAGTCCTATTCTTTTCGCCCATGGATGATAGGGTATTAGTGATATTTTGCATCTTGATATTGTCACTGACGAACGAGCCCTTATTCGTCCGCAAAATGTGACGTTGATTGATGTGACCAGTCACTTGTGTTGTCTGTCATTGTTTGATGTGAGTGTGTGGGGTGGTAAATGTTGTAATTGATGTGACCAGTCATTTGTGTTGTCTGTCATTGATGTGAGTGTGTGGGGTAATAAATGTTGTAATTGATGTGACCAGTCATTTGTGTTGTCTGTCATTGATGTGAGTGTGTGAGGTGGTAAATGTTGTAATTGATGTGACCAGTCATTTGTGTTGTCTGTCATTGATGTGAGTGTGTGAGGTGGTAAATGTTGTAATTGATGTGACCAGACAGTTATTTGTGTTGTCTGTCATTGATGTGAGTGTGTGGGGTAATAAATGTTGTAATTGATGGGACCAGACAGTCATTTGTGTTGTCTGTCATTGTTTGATGTGAGTGTGTGAGGTGGTAAATGTTGTAATTGATGTGACCAGACAGTTATTTGTGTTGTATGTCAATAATTTGTGTGTGTGGTTGGGGGGGGGGGGGGGGTTAAAATGTTGTAATTGATGTTACCAGACAGTCATTTGTGTTGTCTGTCATTGATGTGAGTGTGTGGGGTAATAAATGTTGTAATTGATGTGACCAGTCATTTGTGTTGTCTGTCATTGATGTGAGTGTGTGGGGTAATAAATGTTGTAATTGATGTGACCAGTCATTTGTGTTGTCTGTCATTGATTGATGTGAGTGTGTGGGGTGGTAAATGTTGTAATTGATGTGACCAGACAGTCATTTGTGTTGTCTGTCATTGATTTATGTGTGTGACACTGTTGCCAGTGCATAATTTACATGTGGGGGGGGGGGGGGGGTACTTTGGTAGAGCATTGATTAGAGAGCTTGCTGGTATAGAGAAGAGGTTGGGTTTGATTCCAGAATAGGTCCTCAATTTGTCTATAAAGTAAGGTGACATGATCCTGACCTTGGAGGCAGGGCTGGAAGCTGTTGCCAAGATTGGGTAAACCAGATCCTACTCCACCTCTCCATGGTGCCTCCAGAAGCAGACTAACCTGTCCATTCTGGCCAAGGTATAGAGATCAAAGAAGAAAGACAATATAGTACTCAAGAGTAACCTGCTGTAGTTGATGTGTTGAGCTGAACCACACAATGTATCAACACACACTTAATGTCCTCCTAGGATGGAGGACATAGTTCCTTTAGTAGTCTACAGCTGAACTACACAATGTATCAACACACTTAATGTCCTCCTAGGATGGAGGACATAGTTTCTTTAGTAGTCTACAGCAGAAACGACATGGAGGAAGGACATTGAGATCATTCCGTCAAACAATTCGAGCTAAACTCCCTATTGTCAGTGCTCCTTGTGTGTTCATTTATAAGCTGTTGCATGTGCTGCTATTTCTTGCACTCGTGAGGTATCTCTCCCGGTTAGAGTTCAGGGATGATCAGCAAATTCCTCAATATGTTAGAGCAAGAGGTCTGTAGCTGCTCATGGACTAGGGATTCAATCATGTTTGATTCAGTGACCTTGAAACAAAGTTCCTTCTTGATTTCCATCCTTCCACTGCTGTGTTTTAATCCCTGTTTATTTCAAGTCCTATTCTTTTCGCCCATGGATGATAGGGTATTAGTGATATTTTGCATCTTGATATTGTCACTGACGAACGAGCCCTTATTCGTCCGCAAAATGTGACGTTTTTGGCTCTCGCTATTCTGAGATAGCCATGGCTGCTTGTTAAACAGCTTTGCCAGTTATGGCAACCAGGACCACCAAAGTGAGGGAAGACAAGATTGGAGCCAATGTTAATGCCACGCATGTCGCAAGATGTGACTGATGAGGTTTTGAATCGTCTGTGCAGTCTAGTAGGACGTGCACTGAGAGAGGTCGTAAACATAATTTACTGGTTCATTTTGGAGAGTGCTGGAGCGGATATGGGAATTCCTGACTGCAAATGAAGTGGTTCCATGGATGGAATAGAATAACTTGGTAAACAGAGACTTGGCATGTATTCTCTTTCATCGTTCACACCACGACGGGCCCGCTTCTTACATGTGTCGCTAGCTTGCGGCAAGTCACAATGTTGTTCAACCCAGCTGTTGGTGTGCAGCTTGGTCCCCATTCATTCGGTGGTCAGTCTTGTCTGCGGCTCTCTGGCCAATCCTTGTGCTGGATTTGCTCTCAACATCTTGACCAACATCTGCTCTGTCATTATCGCTGTGCGCATCTACTCAACACACCTCACAGGTTGTTTAGATTCGCCAGATGAATGTCCCTAACAACTGGGACTAGATTTGACGTGAATATCACTTTTTTGTATTTATCATACAGGCAGCCATGTGCTCGCTCAGGTGTACCTCGCCGTGCAGGCAGATATTATCGACGTCAGAGATGTTTTTATCGTCGAGAGTTTTAACGTGTTTGATAGATTTCCTTTTCCGTTTAATTTGACCAGGCAGTGACATGTTTGGAGTACTCTTGTTATTTCCGACTGCCAATGGTTCTTCAATGAACACGGAATGTACACGGTAGCACCTGTTTTTCACCATTATCCGATGATTGCATTTGATGGACTTTAAAGGAGAATCTAATGTGTTGCAGCTTCAGTCAACTAGCTTGTGTTTTTCCCTGAACCTTTTAAAGAAGAGCACACAACTTGATAAGAAAAAAAGGAACATAATTACTTTTATTTCCACTTTTATCAAGCACACATAATTGCTGCGAAGTGTTAGCCTCTCAAGTCATGTGTTCTATAAATAGAAAGGAAAGTTAACACATTTTACTTTGTCCAACTTGGACGTTGAAGACTTTGCCCTGAGTTGGTGTGCTAATTAAGATAGTTGGAGCTTGAATGGGTAATTGAGATGGATTTCCCAGTTCTAATAAGCGGTCGTCTAATAGATGAAGACAAAACAAGTGTGGAGTATACAGGAAGGGTTGCATCCTGCCTTAACTATATGGGGGGGAAACCTGGTGCTGCAGCCCGTTATTTTAAGACTATCTGCCGCACATGTGAAGAGTTTCACCAGAGGCTGTCTTACTTTCCTTTAAAAAATCCGTTTAAAACTGTGAGCCTAGGATCCGTTCATGAGAATCCTACTCGTTGTCCTTTGTGAGGCAGGAATGTTGCAATGAGATCCACCGCCCTAGTGCATCATCATCGGTACAGCTTGTCAACTGATGATCTTACAGCTCCCTCAGGAGTTAGCAACCTCTGGTGACTGTGACGCAGCCAAAATGGCTTCTGAACATTTGCTTCAATCATGCCCAACATAAGACGAACAAAGAAGGCCCTTGTGGACATCACCGGCCCATACCGGGACAGGCTGTATGGGAGATGTCACTAGGGTTCCATTCGAGGAGTCATATCCTCCTTCCCTTCCCTGTCGGAAAATAATACAAATATTTAACATAAGCTAAGAGATCACTGCGTGAAGATTTCTATTGAAGGACATATTATTGAAGACTTGAATAGTCTTTCCTTTCAATGGTTTTCCCACGTCTCATTCCTCTCCCACCCGACAATTATTGCTTCTGAACGGAAACACTGGGTGTGGCCAGCCTTGAGTTGAGAAACGTCTTCAAGTTGATAACTGCTGACGTCTAGAGGTGGACGCTGAAGTTTAGATCCACGTTTATGTGATCACGTGATGGTTACTTTCTAGAGCCTATGTTGTTGATTCACATCATTTGAAAGCAGCCAACATAGCGGGCACGACTCTCTAGCCAATATCAGAATTCAAACATGACCAGCAAAGCTAACATTCCCTGTAAATGGAGAAACGGAAAATACCTGGTCTATTTTCTACAAGTCCTAGTTTAGGGACACATTATTTCACTTCGGGAAAATGTCTATTTGAGTGACATTGCACTTTACTCGGCGGTTCTCTAATCTGTCATTAAACCCAACAATGTAGAAGGAAAGAGAAACAACGCTACAGTAAAATCTTCTTCCTAACCCACAAATCAAATATTGCTTTAGTGATGAGCATAGAGATATTTTTTTTTAGTATTTGAGAACCAATGTAGTTTTACTGTGACGTCAACTAGGGGGAATACAAGGTAAAAGAGGCAGACCAAGACTAACATGGACGAGTAACATCAAAAGATGGACAGGTTAGCCTATGACAATCCGCACCATCAAAGCAAGAGACAGAGTGGAATGGCGCTCCATGGTAGCCAACCTTCGATGCGGATACGGCACTCAATGATGATGATGAAACTGGGGGGAGATCACTTTAATTTATGTCATTAAACTAGAACTTTACTAAATGGTCTGGTTGGAAGATGATGAAGAAAAGACCTAGTGAACTGCGAGTTCTGGAATTGTGTGTGTCAGTGTCTGGGGGAGTTTGGTAAAATGAGTGTAATAAAGTTGTGGGCTGCGCATATTTCTACAAGACCCTTGAAGTCCACATCCTTAGAGAGCTTAGATACAATGGCAGGCGAAGATGGCGCAGGAAGTAATGGAGCTACCGATGTGTGGAAGGAAAGTTCCTGAATCACGCTTTGCTTCAAGGACAAGCTATGAAGGATGGCATAGTCAAACGAGCAGTATCAGGAAGATGGCCGGTGCCACGCACTCCAGGATGAGGCATGCAGTCAGATCTGGACTCACCACACAGACGTGACTTCATAACTGTTCGACTCTTGTGTTCGTTCACTCGCCATACTGTGATCGGTCAGTCATGAGTCGTTTATACATGACGTGTGTGTGTTCCCTTAGTCTTGACCACCGATGGGACTAAAATAGACATGAAGACTTCAACAGAAAATCTGCAATCCCAGGCCGAAAGGTGGCAGTAAGAAGAGCGCCCATGTTTTCTCGTTCTCCAGCTGCTTCACTCGAAGCCCCATTGTCTTCATCTCCCATCATTATCTGGATAAATATGCGCTGTCTCGCTAATTGTACGTCAAAGCGGGAGATCTCCGACTTTCTGCCTACATTTTCTGATATCTTAACAAAACAAAATTAGTGGAAGGACAAATGTCTAACGGTTTCTTTAATGTCGAAAGATTAAGAAAGATGTAAACATGAGATGAATATTCGAATGAAGTGAGTTCTTAATGCAGCGGTGGACGCTGAGTTCGGAACTAGAGGTCAGGACGTGGTAAATGATCGCATTGCAAGTTTACAAAAATACGTTGTCTACTCGTTTACTTCAATAAAAATACGATTAGAGGCCACGGAGATGGGATTTCTCAGAAGAACGTTTTAAGTTCCCTGGACAGCTAAAAATACGATTAGAGGCCACAGAATTGGGATTTCTCAGAAGAACGTTTAAAGTTCCCTGGACAGCTAAAAAGACAAATAAGAAAATTCTCAAAGAGGCCAACACTAGAAGGGGGCTACTAAAAAAGCATAAGAAAGTAAACATTTTTTGGACACATAAGAAGATGAAAGTTGGAATACTTGGTTACAACTGGCAACATAAAAGGAAAGAGTGATCGTGTACGACAAAGAGAGAAAATACTGTATAGCTTAGTATCATGGCATGGTAAACGGTTAACAACAGAATTGATACAATGCACTGTAGATAGAAGATGATGGCAGGACATGATCGCCTACGCCAACCGTTGCGATCTGTTAATAAGGTCATCGTGTCACGTGGGTTGGCTGTAAAGTTCTTTGGGGATTCCCTTTTCAATTGGTATACAAGCCTATGCTGGGAGACGTTCTTGAGTCATAGGGTTTCTCAAAAATGTTTAATTTCAACTCAAACAAGAATAATTTCTTTCACCGAAGCACTTATGGCGTCTATGAGATATGACAGTTTGAAGACATCAACAAGAACTTCACTTGTCTCAGTTTTGATCATCTTCTTTATTGCTTATCTCAAATTCTCACCCTGGAATGTCTCATTATACAATGGAGACACGACAGTTTGAAGACATCAACAAGAACTTCACTTGTCTCAGTTTTGATCATATTCTTTATTGCTTATCTCAAATTCTCACCCTGGAATGTCTCATTATACAATGGAGACACGACAGTTTGAAGACATCAACAAGAACTTCACTTGTCTCAGTTTTGATCATCTTCTTTATTGCTTATCTCAAATTCTCACCCTGGAATGTCTCATTATACAATGGAGACACGACAGTTTGAAGACATCAACAAGAACTTCACTTGTCTCAGTTTTGATCATCTTCTTTATTGCTTATCTCAAATTCTCACCCTGGAATGTCTCATTATACAATGGAGACAGTTTGAAGCTCGGCACGGAATTTCTCGCTGCCAAAATGTGATCCATAAATGGGAAGTCAAGAATCTAGAACATTAGTTGAGAAATGCTTGCTATAGTTCAACAACAATTGAGCTGTATCACCTAATTTTAGCAACTTTAATAGCTCATAGTTAGAAAATTGTATGTTATAATAAGGAGAGAAAAAGCCAAGTTGTTAGTTGAACCAATGTTGTCATGACAATCAGGAATGCCATTGAAATGGTCATCTAGCACTCATACACATTGCAATATAGATAGATGTCGTTGTATTACAGTAGGTTGATCTCCATAGACATTGAAGCATATCTACAAGGAACGGCTCGAGTTAGTTGAGCTATGTCACGACAGACTTGGAATACCGTGGCTAGTTGTACACTGAGATTTAACTCACTCATCTGGAAAGTGATTGTGTTATGTATGTTGATAAAATATTAAAGGAGTCGTGGGTTCCATTGTCTCCCCTGAATATCCACCGCTGCTTGAAAGTAATCAATGGAAGTAGAAGTGGTGGCCTACTATTTTATGTTATGTATCCCATCATACCACGCTAACTCTAAATTCGAACAACGGGAACAGCAAATCATTTAATTGTTTATTTTGTTCACGTATTGTCTGCCCCATTTTCTAGAGAACCATCAAAACACACCCCGCTCCTGCATACATTTGGCAGCATTCATTGATTTTAAAAGATGAAGCCATGCTTAACAAGAACCGGACAAGAACACCAACACAATAGAACTGTGCAGATGTTGTTTAGTCGATGAAGAATGAGATGTATACAGCTCACAGTTCACAACATGATGAATGCATTTATATTAAATAGAAGTGGGACTAAACTCAGCGAGCACTGGCTGTACAAGTGTCACGACCAGACATCGATTACAACCTGGTGAGGGCTGTAGACCAGAACAAGAACCGAAAAGGTAGCGGCACGCACTCTCATCGACCGCGCCTTGCCACGACCAGACTGAGTCTTCAACATAATCTATCGGTTGATGTAAGCACGTCTATTCAAACAGAGCGGTCCGACCCGCAAACTGATCATTACAGCCTCAAATACTCTTGTCTTTTTACGTCAAGTTAGCTAAGGGTTTTTATATCGACTTTTCTCAATCACACGCCAAGTAAACCTTATGCCAACTTGGCAAGTCAAGAACTTTTATGGAGCCCACAGTGAAATAGAAAACAGGGAAGTTCTTGTTGATGAATTATTTTTGGTGGGTTCTTGTTGATTATTTCTTTTTTTTGTTGTTGTGGGTTCTTGTTGATGAGTTCTTATTGATGAATTCTTTCTGATGGGTTCTTGTTGATGAGTTCTTATTGATGAATTCTTTCTGGTGGGTTCTTGTTGGTGAGTTCTTATTGATGAATTCTTTCTGGTGGGTTCTTGTTGGTGAGTTCTTGTTGATGAGTTCTTATTGGTGAATTCTTTCTGATGGGTTCTTATTGGTGAGTTCTTATTGATGAATTCTTTCTGGTGGGTTCTTATTGGTTAATTCTTTCTGATGGGTTCTTGTTGATGAGTTCTTATTGATGAATTCTTTCTGATGGGTTCTTGTTGATGAGTTCTTATTGATGAATTCTTTCTGATGGGTTCTTGTTGATGAGTTCTTATTGGTTAATTCTTTCTCATGGGTTCTTGTTGATGAGTTCCTATTGCTGGATTCTTTTTGTGGGTTCTTGTTGATGAGTTCTTATTTCTGGATTCTTTTTTATGGGTTCTTGTTGATGAGTTCTTATTGATGAATTCTTTCTGGTGGGTTCTTATTGGTGAACTCCTTCTGGTGGGCTCTTTCTGGTGGGCTCTTGTCGATGAGTTCTAATTGGTGAATTCTTTCTAATGGGTTCTTGTTGATGAGTTCTTATTGATGAATTCTTTCTGGTGGGTTCCTGTTCATGAGTTCTTATTGCTGGATTCTTTTTGTGGGTTCTTGTTGATGAGTTCTTATTGATGAATTCTTTTTGGTGGGCTCTTGATGGTGAGTTCTTATAGGTGAATTCTTTCTGGTGGGCTCTTGTTGATGAGTTCTTATTGATGAATTCTTTCTGGTGGGCTCTTGTTGATGAGTTCTTATTGATGAATTCTTTCTGATGGGTTCTTATTGGTGAGTTGTTATTGGTGAATTCATTCTGATGGGTTCTTGTTGATGAGTTCTTATTGATGAACTCTTTCTGGTGGGCTCTTGTTGATGAGTTCTTATTGATGAATTCTTTATGGTGGGCTCTTGTTGGTGAGTTCTTATTGATGAATTCTTTCTGATGGGTTCTTATTGGTGAATTCTTTCTGATGGGTTCTTGTTGATGAGTTCTTATTGCTGGATTCTTTTTTGTGGGTTCTTGTTGATGAGTTCTTATTGATAAATTCTTTCTGGTGGGTTCTTATTGAAGAATTCTTTCTGGTGGGTTCTTGTTGATGAGTTCTTATTGATGGATTCATTTGTGGGTTCTTGTTGATGAGTTCTTATTGATGAATTCTTTCTGGTGGGTTCTTATTGGTGAATTCTTTGTGGTGGGTTCCTGTTGATGAGTTCTTATTGATGAATTCTTTTTGGTGGGTTCTTGTTGATGAGTTCTTATTGATTAATTCTTTCTGGTGGGTTCTTGTTGATGAGTTCTTATTGATTAATTCTTTCTGGTGGGTTCCTGTTGATGAGTTCTTGTTGATGGTAAAGTTAAAAGTAAAGTACCCCCGTCACGCCAAGTGGCGTATAGGGAAATAGGGTGTTAGTGACCCTATATTTTACAGACCTTCAGCACATGATTTTGGGGTAATGTGGTCAGTATTACGCCCATGCTGCTTTACTTTCCCAGAAAAAAATCCGGTACCCATTTAAGGCTGGGTGAACCCGGAAGCCGTCGGTTGGGATCGAACCCTACCCCTTGTCCGTGGTAGTCCAGTTCACTAACCACTGAGCTATCGCGGCTCCCTTCTTGTTGATGGGTTATTGGTGAATTCTTGTTGATGGGTTCTTGTTGTGTTTTTGTTAATGAGTTCTTGATGAGTTCTTGATGAATTCTTGTTGATCAGTTCTTCTTGGTGGGTTTTTCTTGATGAATTTTTGTTGATAAATTCTTGTTGATGAGTTCTTCTTGATGAATTTTGTTGATTAATTCTTGTTGATGAGTTCTTCTTGATGGAATCTTCTTGATGAGTTCTTCTTGATAAATTCTTGTTGATGAGTTATTCTGGATGAGTTATCCTTTATGAATTCTTGTTGGTTATGATGAGTTCATGTTGATGGATTCTTTTTGACGAGTTCTCCTTGGTGAGTTCTTATTGATGCTGTAGTGTTTTTTTAATGGGGCTCGACAGCTGGCCCTAAGCCCATCCACCCCCACACCATTTCCATCTTACTACATCTGGGGTTGTGGTGATGACGTCAGCGGAGTTCCGACTGTAGCCAGTACACAATGGGGGGACTGATGTCTACATACAAGGAGCTTGTTGAAGGTGTAAAGGCAAAGAAATGCAAATGAATGCATAAAAATGCGAAGCTGCTGTAAAGCTGAATACGAGGAAAAATTAAAAAATACAAAAAATGGTAAATTGGAAGCTTTACGTGATATGTGGACGACACAGACTAAACGACGTTTCGGCCCAATCTTGTTGAACCTATTTGTGCTGATGTTATATTTATAAGGCTTCTTTTTTTGCGCTGAGGCACACGTCATCTGCTCATACCGGAGATATTAGCTCTAGATCTTTCGAAGCAATTGCTGATTTCGTCATTGTAATTACCCCCGTCCAACTGTCACTGCCCTAGATGATGGTGACGGTTCTGGTGTCAAGGATGATGTAAAAGAATGACACAATTTTCAAAACGCTTACTTCATATCATCTTCAGTATCATTTGAAAGAGGGGGCTTTAAATCTGGTCAGCTGTGAGTTGCTGATGCTGCTGTGGAAACCCAATGTCGTCTATCTTGTGCTCCACTTGAACTGGGGAAGGCAATGTATCCGATGAACATCTGCTACAGTCATGTCCAACTTATGATGAACAGAGAAGGCTATTGTAGCCATAATCGGTACCAGACCGGGACAAGCTATACGGAGATGTGACTAGCCTTGAGCTGACGAATGCTTTCTTCAAACTCACTAACATTGACGTCTAGAGTAAGTAACAAAAGTCAAGTACCCCCGTCACGCCAAGTGGCGTATAGGGAATATGGTGTTAGTGACCATCAATTTTATAGACATTCAGCACATGATTTTTGGGGTAATGTGGTCGGTATTACGCCCGTGCCGCTTTACCTTCCCAGAAAATAATCCGGTACCCATTAAAGGCTGGGTGAACCGGAGCCGTCGGTTGGTATCGAACCCTACCTCTTGTCCTTTGTAGCCCAGTTCACTAACCACTGAGCTATCGCGGCTCCCTGACGTCTAGAGGTCAAGGTAAAGTACAAAACTTGAACCGGCGTGTTAGCACGCGAGTTGTCACCGACATGTGCTCGGCCGCCTATCCAGAAGTGCTCGGAGACTTCTGGATAGTGTCGCTTCAAGCGTCGAAATTCACGATGCGAGGTGGCATTCCTCACCTTCCCAGAGTTTTACTGTGGTACCCATTTCTGCCAGCGGCTGGGTTGACCACGGGGATATTTTTGTCCAACCACGAGCACAACTCACGCTGCTTCCAGCGGGAATCGAATACGGGTTGTCCGAACGTCGGTAGCCCATGGTGGGGGGGGGGGGGGGGGGGTTCCCCAACTAATTTTCCGTAGCCCCTACTAGGGTCTAGAGGTGTAGGCAGCAGAAGAAGATAACAATGTATAAGTAATAGTAGGCCTACTGAATTCCCCTCATCTCCTAATATTGTAACTGTACACAGTGAAGTTTATAACGCACATGCCGTGGCCATTATGTAATTGTGGGTATTCAGAAGCATGTTTTAGGATAATATAACCTGTTGAATTATAACGTCTTGTCATTTAGGTAACGGAGAAAACAATTCTCTTATAAGTAATGCCCACCACTTCCCCAAATATCTGCTGCGTTTTGATTTGCCCCTGTTCACTTTTCTTTAGGTCGTTAGTTTTAACAACGCGTCTATAATACGAAACGTAAACAAAAGTCAAATAAAAGATAAACATAATGCTGGACACTGACGAAGGGGAATAATAGAACAAAGAAGTATATGTTAGCACTCGGAAAAATTGACAGACAAACAACAATAGAAAAAAACGAAGAACAATATATGGTCCGAAGTGGGATCGAACCCGTACTCAGTGGCACCGCGCCTTGCCACGAGAAGCCGAACGCTTGGTACACTGCCACGCAGCCAACTAAAAAAATTGGCTATTGCAGTAGTGTCTTCCACGAAAGGCGATCTCAATGACTATAGCATAGGGTAACGATCACAGACCGGAAATAAATTGTATATTTGTACTTTCCTATTAATGCAAGTATCTCCCAGTAGGGCTGAATACTTGTGTTGTAGACAAACATTTATTGGACGAAACAGCACGAATAGTAGTTCCCAGTGGTTATATACTGGGTACAAATAATAATACATAAATATTATTATATGGGGAACTTCCGAGGCGATAATAGGGAATAATAGAACAAAGAAGTATATGTTAGCACTCGGAAAAATTGACAGACAAACAACAATAGAAAAAAACGAAGAACAATATATGGTCCGAAGTGGGATCGAACCCGTACTCAGTGGCACCGCGCCTTGCCACGAGAAGCCGAACGCTTGGTACACTGCCACGCAGCCAACTAAAAAATTGGCTATTGCAGTAGTGTCTTCCACGAAAGGCGATCTCAATGACTATAGCATAGGGTAACGATCACAGACCGGAAATAAATTGTATATTTGTACTTTCCTATTAATGCAAGTATCTCCCAGTAGGGCTGAATACTTGTGTTGTAGACAAACATTTATTGGACGAAACAGCACGAATAGTAGTTCCCAGTGGTTATATACTGGGTACAAATAATAATACATAAATATTATTATATGGGGAACTTCCGAGGCGATAATAGGGAATAATAGAACAAAGAAGTATATGTTAGCACTCGGAAAAATTGACAGACAAACAACAATAGAAAAAAACGAAGAACAATATATGGTCCGAAGTGGGATCGAACCCGTACTCAGTGGCACCGCGCCTTGCCACGAGAAGCCGAACGCTTGGTACACTGCCACGCAGCCAACTAAAAAATTGGCTATTGCAGTAGTGTCTTCCACGAAAGGCGATCTCAATGACTATAGCATAGGGTAACGATCACAGACCGGAAATAAATTGTATATTTGTACTTTCCTATTAATGCAAGTATCTCCCAGTAGGGCTGAATACTTGTGTTGTAGACAAACATTTATTGGACGAAACAGCACGAATAGTAGTTCCCAGTGGTTATATACTGGGTACAAATAATAATACATAAATATTATTATATGGGGAACTTCCGAGGCGATAATAGGGAATAATAGAACAAAGAAGTATATGTTAGCACTCGGAAAAATTGACAGACAAACAACAATAGAAAAAACGAAGAACAATATATGGTCCGAAGTGGGATCGAACCCGTACTCAGTGGCACCGCGCCTTGCCACGAGAAGCCGAACGCTTGGTACACTGCCACGCAGCCAACTAAAAAATTGGCTATTGCAGTAGTGTCTTCCACGAAAGGCGATCTCAATGACTATAGCATAGGGTAACGATCACAGACCGGAAATAAATTGTATATTTGTACTTTCCTATTAATGCAAGTATCTCCCAGTAGGGCTGAATACTTGTGTTGTAGACAAACATTTATTGGACGAAACAGCACGAATAGTAGTTCCCAGTGGTTATATACTGGGTACAAATAATAATACATAAATATTATTAAATGGGGAACTTCCGAGGCGATAATAGGGAATAATAGAACAAAGAAGTATATGTTAGCACTCGGAAAAATTGACAGACAAACAACAATAGAAAAAAACGAAGAACAATATATGGTCCGAAGTGGGATCGAACCCGTACTCAGTGGCACCGCGCCTTGCCACGAGAAGCCGAACGCTTGGTACACTGCCACGCAGCCAACTAAAAAATTGGCTATTGCAGTAGTGTCTTCCACGAAAGGCGATCTCAATGACTATAGCATAGGGTAACGATCACAGACCGGAAATAAATTGTATATTTGTACTTTCCTATTAATGCAAGTATCTCCCAGTAGGGCTGAATACTTGTGTTGTAGACAAACATTTATTGGACGAAACAGCACGAATAGTAGTTCCCAGTGGTTATATACTGGGTACAAATAATAATACATAAATATTATTATATGGGGAACTTCCGAGGCGATAATAGGGAATAATAGAACAAAGAAGTATATGTTAGCACTCGGAAAAATTGACAGACAAACAACAATAGAAAAAAACGAAGAACAATATATGGTCCGAAGTGGGATCGAACCCGTACTCAGTGGCACCGCGCCTTGCCACGAGAAGCCGAACGCTTGGTACACTGCCACGCAGCCAACTAAAAAATTGGCTATTGCAGTAGTGTCTTCCACGAAAGGCGATCTCAATGACTATAGCATAGGGTAACGATCACAGACCGGAAATAAATTGTATATTTGTACTTTCCTATTAATGCAAGTATCTCCCAGTAGGGCTGAATACTTGTGTTGTAGACAAACATTTATTGGACGAAACAGCACGAATAGTAGTTCCCAGTGGTTATATACTGGGTACAAATAATAATACATAAATATTATTATATGGGGAACTTCCGAGGCGATAATAGGGAATAATAGAACAAAGAAGTATATGTTAGCACTCGGAAAAATTGACAGACAAACAACAATAGAAAAAAAACGAAGAACAATATATGGTCCGAAGTGGGATCGAACCCGTACTCAGTGGCACCGCGCCTTGCCACGAGAAGCCGAACGCTTGGTACACTGCCACGCAGCCAACTAAAAAATTGGCTATTGCAGTAGTGTCTTCCACGAAAGGCGATCTCAATGACTATAGCATAGGGTAACGATCACAGACCGGAAATAAATTGTATATTTGTACTTTCCTATTAATGCAAGTATCTCCCAGTAGGGCTGAATACTTGTGTTGTAGACAAACATTTATTGGACGAAACAGCACGAATAGTAGTTCCCAGTGGTTATATACTGGGTACAAATAATAATACATAAATATTATTATATGGGGAACTTCCGAGGCGATAATAGGGAATAATAGAACAAAGAAGTATATGTTAGCACTCGGAAAAATTGACAGACAAACAACAATAGAAAAAAACGAAGAACAATATATGGTCCGAAGTGGGATCGAACCCGTACTCAGTGGCACCGCGCCTTGCCACGAGAAGCCGAACGCTTGGTACACTGCCACGCAGCCAACTAAAAATTGGCTATTGCAGTAGTGTCTTCCACGAAAGGCGATCTCAATGACTATAGCATAGGGTAACGATCACAGACCGGAAATAAATTGTATATTTGTACTTTCCTATTAATGCAAGTATCTCCCAGTAGGGCTGAATACTTGTGTTGTAGACAAACATTTATTGGACGAAACAGCACGAATAGTAGTTCCCAGTGGTTATATACTGGGTACAAATAATAATACATAAATATTATTATATGGGGAACTTCCGAGGCGATAATAGGGAATAATAGAACAAAGAAGTATATGTTAGCACTCGGAAAAATTGACAGACAAACAACAATAGAAAAAAACGAAGAACAATATATGGTCCGAAGTGGGATCGAACCCGTACTCAGTGGCACCGCGCCTTGCCACGAGAAGCCGAACGCTTGGTACACTGCCACGCAGCCAACTAAAAAATTGGCTATTGCAGTAGTGTCTTCCACGAAAGGCGATCTCAATGACTATAGCATAGGGTAACGATCACAGACCGGAAATAAATTGTATATTTGTACTTTCCTATTAATGCAAGTATCTCCCAGTAGGGCTGAATACTTGTGTTGTAGACAAACATTTATTGGACGAAACAGCACGAATAGTAGTTCCCAGTGGTTATATACTGGGTACAAATAATAATACATAAATATTATTATATGGGGAACTTCCGAGGCGATAATAGGGAATAATAGAACAAAGAAGTATATGTTAGCACTCGGAAAAATTGACAGACAAACAACAATAGAAAAAAACGAAGAACAATATATGGTCCGAAGTGGGATCGAACCCGTACTCAGTGGCACCGCGCCTTGCCACGAGAAGCCGAACGCTTGGTACACTGCCACGCAGCCAACTAAAAAATTGGCTATTGCAGTAGTGTCTTCCACGAAAGGCGATCTCAATGACTATAGCATAGGGTAACGATCACAGACCGGAAATAAATTGTATATTTGTACTTTCCTATTAATGCAAGTATCTCCCAGTAGGGCTGAATACTTGTGTTGTAGACAAACATTTATTGGACGAAACAGCACGAATAGTAGTTCCCAGTGGTTATATACTGGGTACAAATAATAATACATAAATATTATTATATGGGGAACTTCCGAGGCGATAATAGGGAATAATAGAACAAAGAAGTATATGTTAGCACTCGGAAAAATTGACAGACAAACAACAATAGAAAAAAACGAAGAACAATATATGGTCCGAAGTGGGATCGAACCCGTACTCAGTGGCACCGCGCCTTGCCACGAGAAGCCGAACGCTTGGTACACTGCCACGCAGCCAACTAAAAAATTGGCTATTGCAGTAGTGTCTTCCACGAAAGGCGATCTCAATGACTATAGCATAGGGTAACGATCACAGACCGGAAATAAATTGTATATTTGTACTTTCCTATTAATGCAAGTATCTCCCAGTAGGGCTGAATACTTGTGTTGTAGACAAACATTTATTGGACGAAACAGCACGAATAGTAGTTCCCAGTGGTTATATACTGGGTACAAATAATAATACATAAATATTATTATATGGGGAACTTCCGAGGCGATAATAGGGAATAATAGAACAAAGAAGTATATGTTAGCACTCGGAAAAATTGACAGACAAACAACAATAGAAAAAAACGAAGAACAATATATGGTCCGAAGTGGGATCGAACCCGTACTCAGTGGCACCGCGCCTTGCCACGAGAAGCCGAACGCTTGGTACACTGCCACGCAGCCAACTAAAAAATTGGCTATTGCAGTAGTGTCTTCCACGAAAGGCGATCTCAATGACTATAGCATAGGGTAACGATCACAGACCGGAAATAAATTGTATATTTGTACTTTCCTATTAATGCAAGTATCTCCCAGTAGGGCTGAATACTTGTGTTGTAGACAAACATTTATTGGACGAAACAGCACGAATAGTAGTTCCCAGTGGTTATATACTGGGTACAAATAATAATACATAAATATTATTATATGGGGAACTTCCGAGGCGATAATAGGGAATAATAGAACAAAGAAGTATATGTTAGCACTCGGAAAAATTGACAGACAAACAACAATAGAAAAAAACGAAGAACAATATATGGTCCGAAGTGGGATCGAACCCGTACTCAGTGGCACCGCGCCTTGCCACGAGAAGCCGAACGCTTGGTACACTGCCACGCAGCCAACTAAAAAATTGGCTATTGCAGTAGTGTCTTCCACGAAAGGCGATCTCAATGACTATAGCATAGGGTAACGATCACAGACCGGAAATAAATTGTATATTTGTACTTTCCTATTAATGCAAGTATCTCCCAGTAGGGCTGAATACTTGTGTTGTAGACAAACATTTATTGGACGAAACAGCACGAATAGTAGTTCCCAGTGGTTATATACTGGGTACAAATAATAATACATAAATATTATTATATGGGGAACTTCCGAGGCGATAATAGGGAATAATAGAACAAAGAAGTATATGTTAGCACTCGGAAAAATTGACAGACAAACAACAATAGAAAAAAACGAAGAACAATATATGGTCCGAAGTGGGATCGAACCCGTACTCAGTGGCACCGCGCCTTGCCACGAGAAGCCGAACGCTTGGTACACTGCCACGCAGCCAACTAAAAAATTGGCTATTGCAGTAGTGTCTTCCACGAAAGGCGATCTCAATGACTATAGCATAGGGTAACGATCACAGACCGGAAATAAATTGTATATTTGTACTTTCCTATTAATGCAAGTATCTCCCAGTAGGGCTGAATACTTGTGTTGTAGACAAACATTTATTGGACGAAACAGCACGAATAGTAGTTCCCAGTGGTTATATACTGGGTACAAATAATAATACATAAATATTATTATATGGGGAACTTCCGAGGCGATAATAGGGAATAATAGAACAAAGAAGTATATGTTAGCACTCGGAAAAATTGACAGACAAACAACAATAGAAAAAAACGAAGAACAATATATGGTCCGAAGTGGGATCGAACCCGTACTCAGTGGCACCGCGCCTTGCCACGAGAAGCCGAACGCTTGGTACACTGCCACGCAGCCAACTAAAAAATTGGCTATTGCAGTAGTGTCTTCCACGAAAGGCGATCTCAATGACTATAGCATAGGGTAACGATCACAGACCGGAAATAAATTGTATATTTGTACTTTCCTATTAATGCAAGTATCTCCCAGTAGGGCTGAATACTTGTGTTGTAGACAAACATTTATTGGACGAAACAGCACGAATAGTAGTTCCCAGTGGTTATATACTGGGTACAAATAATAATACATAAATATTATTATATGGGGAACTTCCGAGGCGATAATAGGGAATAATAGAACAAAGAAGTATATGTTAGCACTCGGAAAAATTGACAGACAAACAACAATAGAAAAAAACGAAGAACAATATATGGTCCGAAGTGGGATCGAACCCGTACTCAGTGGCACCGCGCCTTGCCACGAGAAGCCGAACGCTTGGTACACTGCCACGCAGCCAACTAAAAAATTGGCTATTGCAGTAGTGTCTTCCACGAAAGGCGATCTCAATGACTATAGCATAGGGTAACGATCACAGACCGGAAATAAATTGTATATTTGTACTTTCCTATTAATGCAAGTATCTCCCAGTAGGGCTGAATACTTGTGTTGTAGACAAACATTTATTGGACGAAACAGCACGAATAGTAGTTCCCAGTGGTTATATACTGGGTACAAATAATAATACATAAATATTATTATATGGGGAACTTCCGAGGCGATAATAGGGAATAATAGAACAAAGAAGTATATGTTAGCACTCGGAAAAATTGACAGACAAACAACAATAGAAAAAAACGAAGAACAATATATGGTCCGAAGTGGGATCGAACCCGTACTCAGTGGCACCGCGCCTTGCCACGAGAAGCCGAACGCTTGGTACACTGCCACGCAGCCAACTAAAAAATGGCTATTGCAGTAGTGTCTTCCACGAAAGGCGATCTCAATGACTATAGCATAGGGTAACGATCACAGACCGGAAATAAATTGTATATTTGTACTTTCCTATTAATGCAAGTATCTCCCAGTAGGGCTGAATACTTGTGTTGTAGACAAACATTTATTGGACGAAACAGCACGAATAGCAGTTCCCAGTGGTTATATACTGGGTACAAATAATAATACATAAATATTATTATATGGGGAACTTCCGAGGCGATAATAGGGAATAATAGAACAAAGAAGTATATGTTAGCACTCGGAAAAATTGACAGACAAACAACAATAGAAAAAAACGAAGAACAATATATGGTCCGAAGTGGGATCGAACCCGTACTCAGTGGCACCGCGCCTTGCCACGAGAAGCCGAACGCTTGGTACACTGCCACGCAGCCAACTAAAAAATTGGCTATTGCAGTAGTGTCTTCCACGAAAGGCGATCTCAATGACTATAGCATAGGGTAACGATCACAGACCGGAAATAAATTGTATATTTGTACTTTCCTATTAATGCAAGTATCTCCCAGTAGGGCTGAATACTTGTGTTGTAGACAAACATTTATTGGACGAAACAGCACGAATAGTAGTTCCCAGTGGTTATATACTGGGTACAAATAATAATACATAAATATTATTATATGGGGAACTTCCGAGGCGATAATAGGGAATAATAGAACAAAGAAGTATATGTTAGCACTCGGAAAAATTGACAGACAAACAACAATAGAAAAAAACGAAGAACAATATATGGTCCGAAGTGGGATCGAACCCGTACTCAGTGGCACCGCGCCTTGCCACGAGAAGCCGAACGCTTGGTACACTGCCACGCAGCCAACTAAAAAATTGGCTATTGCAGTAGTGTCTTCACGAAAGGCGATCTCAATGACTATAGCATAGGGTAACGATCACAGACCGGAAATAAATTGTATATTTGTACTTTCCTATTAATGCAAGTATCTCCCAGTAGGGCTGAATACTTGTGTTGTAGACAAACATTTATTGGACGAAACAGCACGAATAGTAGTTCCCAGTGGTTATATACTGGGTACAAATAATAATACATAAATATTATTATATGGGGAACTTCCGAGGCGATAATAGGGAATAATAGAACAAAGAAGTATATGTTAGCACTCGGAAAAATTGACAGACAAACAACAATAGAAAAAAACGAAGAACAATATATGGTCCGAAGTGGGATCGAACCCGTACTCAGTGGCACCGCGCCTTGCCACGAGAAGCCGAACGCTTGGTACACTGCCACGCAGCCAACTAAAAAATTGGCTATTGCAGTAGTGTCTTCCACGAAAGGCGATCTCAATGACTATAGCATAGGGTAACGATCACAGACCGGAAATAAATTGTATATTTGTACTTTCCTATTAATGCAAGTATCTCCCAGTAGGGCTGAATACTTGTGTTGTAGACAAACATTTATTGGACGAAACAGCACGAATAGTAGTTCCCAGTGGTTATATACTGGGTACAAATAATAATACATAAATATTATTATATGGGGAACTTCCGAGGCGATAATAGGGAATAATAGAACAAAGAAGTATATGTTAGCACTCGGAAAAATTGACAGACAAACAACAATAGAAAAAAAACGAAGAACAATATATGGTCCGAAGTGGGATCGAACCCGTACTCAGTGGCACCGCGCCTTGCCACGAGAAGCCGAACGCTTGGTACACTGCCACGCAGCCAACTAAAAAATTGGCTATTGCAGTAGTGTCTTCCACGAAAGGCGATCTCAATGACTATAGCATAGGGTAACGATCACAGACCGGAAATAAATTGTATATTTGTACTTTCCTATTAATGCAAGTATCTCCCAGTAGGGCTGAATACTTGTGTTGTAGACAAACATTTATTGGACGAAACAGCACGAATAGTAGTTCCCAGTGGTTATATACTGGGTACAAATAATAATACATAAATATTATTATATGGGGAACTTCCGAGGCGACAATAGGGAATAATAGAACAAAGAAGTATATGTTAGCACTCGGAAAAATTGACAGACAAACAACAATAGAAAAAAACGAAGAACAATATATGGTCCGAAGTGGGATCGAACCCGTACTCAGTGGCACCGCGCCTTGCCACGAGAAGCCGAACGCTTGGTACACTGCCACGCAGCCAACTAAAAAATTGGCTATTGCAGTAGTGTCTTCCACGAAAGGCGATCTCAATGACTATAGCATAGGGTAACGATCACAGACCGGAAATAAATTGTATATTTGTACTTTCCTATTAATGCAAGTATCTCCCAGTAGGGCTGAATACTTGTGTTGTAGACAAACATTTATTGGACGAAACAGCACGAATAGTAGTTCCCAGTGGTTATATACTGGGTACAAATAATAATACATAAATATTATTATATGGGGAACTTCCGAGGCGATAATAGGGAATAATAGAACAAAGAAGTATATGTTAGCACTCGGAAAAATTGACAGACAAACAACAATAGAAAAAAACGAAGAACAATATATGGTCCGAAGTGGGATCGAACCCGTACTCAGTGGCACCGCGCCTTGCCACGAGAAGCCGAACGCTTGGTACACTGCCACGCAGCCAACTAAAAAATTGGCTATTGCAGTAGTGTCTTCCACGAAAGGCGATCTCAATGACTATAGCATAGGGTAACGATCACAGACCGGAAATAAATTGTATATTTGTACTTTCCTATTAATGCAAGTATCTCCCAGTAGGGCTGAATACTTGTGTTGTAGACAAACATTTATTGGACGAAACAGCACGAATAGTAGTTCCCAGTGGTTATATACTGGGTACAAATAATAATACATAAATATTATTATATGGGGAACTTCCGAGGCGATAATAGGGAATAATAGAACAAAGAAGTATATGTTAGCACTCGGAAAAATTGACAGACAAACAACAATAGAAAAAAACGAAGAACAATATATGGTCCGAAGTGGGATCGAACCCGTACTCAGTGGCACCGCGCCTTGCCACGAGAAGCCGAACGCTTGGTACACTGCCACGCAGCCAACTAAAAAATTGGCTATTGCAGTAGTGTCTTCCACGAAAGGCGATCTCAATGACTATAGCATAGGGTAACGATCACAGACCGGAAATAAATTGTATATTTGTACTTTCCTATTAATGCAAGTATCTCCCAGTAGGGCTGAATACTTGTGTTGTAGACAAACATTTATTGGACGAAACAGCACGAATAGTAGTTCCCAGTGGTTATATACTGGGTACAAATAATAATACATAAATATTATTATATGGGGAACTTCCGAGGCGATAATAGGGAATAATAGAACAAAGAAGTATATGTTAGCACTCGGAAAAATTGACAGACAAACAACAATAGAAAAAAACGAAGAACAATATATGGTCCGAAGTGGGATCGAACCCGTACTCAGTGGCACCGCGCCTTGCCACGAGAAGCCGAACGCTTGGTACACTGCCACGCAGCCAACTAAAAAATTGGCTATTGCAGTAGTGTCTTCCACGAAAGGCGATCTCAATGACTATAGCATAGGGTAACGATCACAGACCGGAAATAAATTGTATATTTGTACTTTCCTATTAATGCAAGTATCTCCCAGTAGGGCTGAATACTTGTGTTGTAGACAAACATTTATTGGACGAAACAGCACGAATAGTAGTTCCCAGTGGTTATATACTGGGTACAAATAATAATACATAAATATTATTATATGGGGAACTTCCGAGGCGATAATAGGGAATAATAGAACAAAGAAGTATATGTTAGCACTCGGAAAAATTGACAGACAAACAACAATAGAAAAAAAACGAAGAACAATATATGGTCCGAAGTGGGATCGAACCCGTACTCAGTGGCACCGCGCCTTGCCACGAGAAGCCGAACGCTTGGTACACTGCCACGCAGCCAACTAAAAAATTGGCTATTGCAGTAGTGTCTTCCACGAAAGGCGATCTCAATGACTATAGCATAGGGTAACGATCACAGACCGGAAATAAATTGTATATTTGTACTTTCCTATTAATGCAAGTATCTCCCAGTAGGGCTGAATACTTGTGTTGTAGACAAACATTTATTGGACGAAACAGCACGAATAGTAGTTCCCAGTGGTTATATACTGGGTACAAATAATAATACATAAATATTATTATATGGGGAACTTCCGAGGCGATAATAGGGAATAATAGAACAAAGAAGTATATGTTAGCACTCGGAAAAATTGACAGACAAACAACAATAGAAAAAAACGAAGAACAATATATGGTCCGAAGTGGGATCGAACCCGTACTCAGTGGCACCGCGCCTTGCCACGAGAAGCCGAACGCTTGGTACACTGCCACGCAGCCAACTAAAAAATTGGCTATTGCAGTAGTGTCTTCCACGAAAGGCGATCTCAATGACTATAGCATAGGGTAACGATCACAGACCGGAAATAAATTGTATATTTGTACTTTCCTATTAATGCAAGTATCTCCCAGTAGGGCTGAATACTTGTGTTGTAGACAAACATTTATTGGACGAAACAGCACGAATAGTAGTTCCCAGTGGTTATATACTGGGTACAAATAATAATACATAAATATTATTATATGGGGAACTTCCGAGGCGATAATAGGGAATAATAGAACAAAGAAGTATATGTTAGCACTCGGAAAAATTGACAGACAAACAACAATAGAAAAAAACGAAGAACAATATATGGTCCGAAGTGGGATCGAACCCGTACTCAGTGGCACCGCGCCTTGCCACGAGAAGCCGAACGCTTGGTACACTGCCACGCAGCCAACTAAAAAATTGGCTATTGCAGTAGTGTCTTCCACGAAAGGCGATCTCAATGACTATAGCATAGGGTAACGATCACAGACCGGAAATAAATTGTATATTTGTACTTTCCTATTAATGCAAGTATCTCCCAGTAGGGCTGAATACTTGTGTTGTAGACAAACATTTATTGGACGAAACAGCACGAATAGTAGTTCCCAGTGGTTATATACTGGGTACAAATAATAATACATAAATATTATTATATGGGGAACTTCCGAGGCGATAATAGGGAATAATAGAACAAAGAAGTATATGTTAGCACTCGGAAAAATTGACAGACAAACAACAATAGAAAAAAACGAAGAACAATATATGGTCCGAAGTGGGATCGAACCCGTACTCAGTGGCACCGCGCCTTGCCACGAGAAGCCGAACGCTTGGTACACTGCCACGCAGCCAACTAAAAAATTGGCTATTGCAGTAGTGTCTTCCACGAAAGGCGATCTCAATGACTATAGCATAGGGTAACGATCACAGACCGGAAATAAATTGTATATTTGTACTTTCCTATTAATGCAAGTATCTCCCAGTAGGGCTGAATACTTGTGTTGTAGACAAACATTTATTGGACGAAACAGCACGAATAGTAGTTCCCAGTGGTTATATACTGGGTACAAATAATAATACATAAATATTATTATATGGGGAACTTCCGAGGCGATAATAGGGAATAATAGAACAAAGAAGTATATGTTAGCACTCGGAAAAATTGACAGACAAACAACAATAGAAAAAAACGAAGAACAATATATGGTCCGAAGTGGGATCGAACCCGTACTCAGTGGCACCGCGCCTTGCCACGAGAAGCCGAACGCTTGGTACACTGCCACGCAGCCAACTAAAAAATTGGCTATTGCAGTAGTGTCTTCCACGAAAGGCGATCTCAATGACTATAGCATAGGGTAACGATCACAGACCGGAAATAAATTGTATATTTGTACTTTCCTATTAATGCAAGTATCTCCAGTAGGGCTGAATACTTGTGTTGTAGACAAACATTTATTGGACGAAACAGCACGAATAGTAGTTCCCAGTGGTTATATACTGGGTACAAATAATAATACATAAATATTATTATATGGGGAACTTCCGAGGCGATAATAGGGAATAATAGAACAAAGAAGTATATGTTAGCACTCGGAAAAATTGACAGACAAACAACAATAGAAAAAAACGAAGAACAATATATGGTCCGAAGTGGGATCGAACCCGTACTCAGTGGCACCGCGCCTTGCCACGAGAAGCCGAACGCTTGGTACACTGCCACGCAGCCAACTAAAAAATTGGCTATTGCAGTAGTGTCTTCCACGAAAGGCGATCTCAATGACTATAGCATAGGGTAACGATCACAGACCGGAAATAAATTGTATATTTGTACTTTCCTATTAATGCAAGTATCTCCCAGTAGGGCTGAATACTTGTGTTGTAGACAAACATTTATTGGACGAAACAGCACGAATAGTAGTTCCCAGTGGTTATATACTGGGTACAAATAATAATACATAAATATTATTATATGGGGAACTTCCGAGGCGATAATAGGGAATAATAGAACAAAGAAGTATATGTTAGCACTCGGAAAAATTGACAGACAAACAACAATAGAAAAAAACGAAGAACAATATATGGTCCGAAGTGGGATCGAACCCGTACTCAGTGGCACCGCGCCTTGCCACGAGAAGCCGAACGCTTGGTACACTGCCACGCAGCCAACTAAAAAATTGGCTATTGCAGTAGTGTCTTCCACGAAAGGCGATCTCAATGACTATAGCATAGGGTAACGATCACAGACCGGAAATAAATTGTATATTTGTACTTTCCTATTAATGCAAGTATCTCCCAGTAGGGCTGAATACTTGTGTTGTAGACAAACATTTATTGGACGAAACAGCACGAATAGTAGTTCCCAGTGGTTATATACTGGGTACAAATAATAATACATAAATATTATTATATGGGGAACTTCCGAGGCGATAATAGGGAATAATAGAACAAAGAAGTATATGTTAGCACTCGGAAAAATTGACAGACAAACAACAATAGAAAAAAAACGAAGAACAATATATGGTCCGAAGTGGGATCGAACCCGTACTCAGTGGCACCGCGCCTTGCCACGAGAAGCCGAACGCTTGGTACACTGCCACGCAGCCAACTAAAAAATTGGCTATTGCAGTAGTGTCTTCCACGAAAGGCGATCTCAATGACTATAGCATAGGGTAACGATCACAGACCGGAAATAAATTGTATATTTGTACTTTCCTATTAATGCAAGTATCTCCCAGTAGGGCTGAATACTTGTGTTGTAGACAAACATTTATTGGACGAAACAGCACGAATAGTAGTTCCCAGTGGTTATATACTGGGTACAAATAATAATACATAAATATTATTATATGGGGAACTTCCGAGGCGATAATAGGGAATAATAGAACAAAGAAGTATATGTTAGCACTCGGAAAAATTGACAGACAAACAACAATAGAAAAAAACGAAGAACAATATATGGTCCGAAGTGGGATCGAACCCGTACTCAGTGGCACCGCGCCTTGCCACGAGAAGCCGAACGCTTGGTACACTGCCACGCAGCCAACTAAAAAATTGGCTATTGCAGTAGTGTCTTCCACGAAAGGCGATCTCAATGACTATAGCATAGGGTAACGATCACAGACCGGAAATAAATTGTATATTTGTACTTTCCTATTAATGCAAGTATCTCCAGTAGGGCTGAATACTTGTGTTGTAGACAAACATTTATTGGACGAAACAGCACGAATAGTAGTTCCCAGTGGTTATATACTGGGTACAAATAATAATACATAAATATTATTATATGGGGAACTTCCGAGGCGATAATAGGGAATAATAGAACAAAGAAGTATATGTTAGCACTCGGAAAAATTGACAGACAAACAACAATAGAAAAAAACGAAGAACAATATATGGTCCGAAGTGGGATCGAACCCGTACTCAGTGGCACCGCGCCTTGCCACGAGAAGCCGAACGCTTGGTACACTGCCACGCAGCCAACTAAAAAATTGGCTATTGCAGTAGTGTCTTCCACGAAAGGCGATCTCAATGACTATAGCATAGGGTAACGATCACAGACCGGAAATAAATTGTATATTTGTACTTTCCTATTAATGCAAGTATCTCCCAGTAGGGCTGAATACTTGTGTTGTAGACAAACATTTATTGGACGAAACAGCACGAATAGTAGTTCCCAGTGGTTATATACTGGGTACAAATAATAATACATAAATATTATTATATGGGGAACTTCCGAGGCGATAATAGGGAATAATAGAACAAAGAAGTATATGTTAGCACTCGGAAAATTGACAGACAAACAACAATAGAAAAAAACGAAGAACAATATATGGTCCGAAGTGGGATCGAACCCGTACTCAGTGGCACCGCGCCTTGCCACGAGAAGCCGAACGCTTGGTACACTGCCACGCAGCCAACTAAAAAATTGGCTATTGCAGTAGTGTCTTCCACGAAAGGCGATCTCAATGACTATAGCATAGGGTAACGATCACAGACCGGAAATAAATTGTATATTTGTACTTTCCTATTAATGCAAGTATCTCCCAGTAGGGCTGAATACTTGTGTTGTAGACAAACATTTATTGGACGAAACAGCACGAATAGTAGTTCCCAGTGGTTATATACTGGGTACAAATAATAATACATAAATATTATTATATGGGGAACTTCCGAGGCGATAATAGGGAATAATAGAACAAAGAAGTATATGTTAGCACTCGGAAAAATTGACAGACAAACAACAATAGAAAAAAACGAAGAACAATATATGGTCCGAAGTGGGATCGAACCCGTACTCAGTGGCACCGCGCCTTGCCACGAGAAGCCGAACGCTTGGTACACTGCCACGCAGCCAACTAAAAAATTGGCTATTGCAGTAGTGTCTTCCACGAAAGGCGATCTCAATGACTATAGCATAGGGTAACGATCACAGACCGGAAATAAATTGTATATTTGTACTTTCCTATTAATGCAAGTATCTCCCAGTAGGCTGAATACTTGTGTTGTAGACAAACATTTATTGGACGAAACAGCACGAATAGTAGTTCCCAGTGGTTATATACTGGGTACAAATAATAATACATAAATATTATTATATGGGGAACTTCCGAGGCGATAATAGGGAATAATAGAACAAAGAAGTATATGTTAGCACTCGGAAAAATTGACAGACAAACAACAATAGAAAAAAACGAAGAACAATATATGGTCCGAAGTGGGATCGAACCGTACTCAGTGGCACCGCGCCTTGCCACGAGAAGCCGAACGCTTGGTACACTGCCACGCAGCCAACTAAAAAATTGGCTATTGCAGTAGTGTCTTCCACGAAAGGCGATCTCAATGACTATAGCATAGGGTAACGATCACAGACCGGAAATAAATTGTATATTTGTACTTTCCTATTAATGCAAGTATCTCCCAGTAGGGCTGAATACTTGTGTTGTAGACAAACATTTATTGGACGAAACAGCACGAATAGTAGTTCCCAGTGGTATATACTGGGTACAAATAATAATACATAAATATTATTATATGGGGAACTTCCGAGGCGATAATAGGGAATAATAGAACAAAGAAGTATATGTTAGCACTCGGAAAAATTGACAGACAAACAACAATAGAAAAAAACGAAGAACAATATATGGTCCGAAGTGGGATCGAACCCGTACTCAGTGGCACCGCGCCTTGCCACGAGAAGCCGAACGCTTGGTACACTGCCACGCAGCCAACTAAAAAATTGGCTATTGCAGTAGTGTCTTCCACGAAAGGCGATCTCAATGACTATAGCATAGGGTAACGATCACAGACCGGAAATAAATTGTATATTTGTACTTTCCTATTAATGCAAGTATCTCCCAGTAGGGCTGAATACTTGTGTTGTAGACAAACATTTATTGGACGAAACAGCACGAATAGTAGTTCCCAGTGGTTATATACTGGGTACAAATAATAATACATAAATATTATTATATGGGGAACTTCCGAGGCGATAATAGGGAATAATAGAACAAAGAAGTATATGTTAGCACTCGGAAAAATTGACAGACAAACAACAATAGAAAAAAACGAAGAACAATATATGGTCCGAAGTGGGATCGAACCCGTACTCAGTGGCACCGCGCCTTGCCACGAGAAGCCGAACGCTTGGTACACTGCCACGCAGCCAACTAAAAAATTGGCTATTGCAGTAGTGTCTTCCACGAAAGGCGATCTCAATGACTATAGCATAGGGTAACGATCACAGACCGGAAATAAATTGTATATTTGTACTTTCCTATTAATGCAAGTATCTCCCAGTAGGGCTGAATACTTGTGTTGTAGACAAACATTTATTGGACGAAACAGCACGAATAGTAGTTCCCAGTGGTTATATACTGGGTACAAATAATAATAATAAATATTATTATATGGGGAACTTCCGAGGCGATAATAGGGAATAATAGAACAAAGAAGTATGTTAGCACTCGGAAAAATTGACAGACAAACAACAATAGAAAAAAACGAAGAACAATATATGGTCGAAGTGGGATCGAACCCGTACTCAGTGGCACCGCGCCTTGCCACGAGAAGCCGAACGCTTGGTACACTGCCACGCAGCCAACTAAAAAATTGGCTATTGCAGTAGTGTCTTCCACGAAAGGCGATCTCAATGACTATAGCATAGGGTAACGATCACAGACCGGAAAAAATTGTATATTTGTACTTTCCTATTAATGCAAGTATCTCCCAGTAGGGCTGAATACTTGTGTTGTAGACAAACATTTATTGGACGAAACAGCACGAATAGTAGTTCCCAGTGGTTATATACTGGTACAAATAATAATACATAAATATTATTATATGGGGAACTTCCGAGGCGATAATAGGGAATAATAGAACAAAGAAGTATATGTTAGCACTCGGAAAAATTGACAGACAAACAACAATAGAAAAAACGAAGAACAATATATGTGGTCCGAAGTGGGATCGAACCCGTACTCAGTGGCACCGCGCCTTGCCACGAGAAGCCGAACGCTTGGTACACTGCCACGCAGCCAACTAAAAAATTGGCTATTGCAGTAGTGTCTTCCACGAAGGCGATCTCAATGACTATAGCATAGGGTAACGATCACAGACCGGAAATAAATTGTATATTTGTACTTTCCTATTAATGCAAGTATCTCCCAGTAGGGCTGAATACTTGTGTTGTAGACAAACATTTATTGGACGAAACAGCACGAATAGTAGTTCCCAGTGGTTATATACTGGGTACAAATAATAATACATAAATATTATTATATGGGGAACTTCCGAGGCGATAATAGGGAATAATAGAACAAAGAAGTATATGTTAGCACTCGGAAAAATTGACAGACAAACAACAATAGAAAAAAACGAAGAAACAATATATGGCGAAGTGGGATCGAACCCGTACTCAGTGGCACCGCGCCTTGCCACGAGAAGCCGAACGCTTGGTACACTGCCACGCAGCCAACTAAAAAATTGGCTATTGCAGTAGTGTCTTCACGAAAGGCGATCTCAATGACTATAGCATAGGGGTAACGATCACAGACCGGAAATAAATTGTATATTTGTACTCCCTTTCCTATTAATGCAAGTATCTCCAGTAGGGCTGAATACTTGTGTTGTAGCAAACATTATTGGACGAAACAGCACGACATAGTAGTTCCAGTGGTATATACT